>CP139501.1:42076799-42676799 GCA_021014915.2 Artemisia tridentata subsp. tridentata | reverse complement strand
TGAAAAATATGGCGGGGAAAATTTGCAGGCTATGAAAAATATGGCACGGAAAATTAGCCAAAACGTGTGTCAGACTGAAGTGAATAGAGACACGACCCGATTAAGGCTGTTCGGGTCGGGTTACTTGGACTAATAATTTATTCAGGCCAACTCGACTAACCCGAGTCCTAAATAGGATCGGGTCTGGGTTTTTTTTTTTAGCCTCAAACTAAATTGAACTAACACGAATTGGCCCGAACTCGACTCGACTAACACTTTTACAATGTAAACATATTGAAGCAAACAATTTTTTTAATCATTTTACTTATATTCGGGTTGACCCGAACCTGAATTGACCCGACCCGCATTGATCCAAACCCGACTAACTCGAGTTCTAAATAGGGTTGGGTTCGAGTATGTTTTTTTTAGCCTTAACCGGAATTAACCTGAACCCGAATAACACCCCCAAGTTACAAGCTTTGAGCATAATTATTGAAAATTTGGAATGACATTAAGCTCAAATGTCAATTATGACTAAGCGGGCGTTTGGCTTAGCTTATTGTTTACATAAGATATGTATTGGGTGAGGTTAGCCAATCGTTTGGTTTCTCACGTTTAGTAAGGACCCAGAAATATGACCGGAGTCAAAAGTTGGGGTAACACTCACGATGCGGCTAGTGTGTGTATTTTTGTGTCGAGAATGACTTGGTCCATTTCAAGGAAATGACCTGGTATTTATACAGATAATTATGTTATATAAGCGACTCATGTAATGAACTCATAAGCTCTTGCTAGGTGTTTGCGTACCTTATCATAGTTATTAAAGTAAAATGACAAAAAATATATATATCAACATAAAAATGTGTAATTATTAAATGAGGGTATAAAAGTATTTTTGGATAATATACTTATATAAACCGAACCCTGCTCAAATAAGCCACAAAGTTTGGGCTTATCAAAACCTCCTCATATAAGCTAATAAGCCCAAACATATAATTAAGTTTATTTATGTTATAGCTAAAAAGCTCATAAGTACCTTAAATAAGCTTAAACAAGAAACCCCTCCCCCCCTTCGAGCTTGAGCTTATGACCCATAATACTTGAGCTTATTGACTTAAGAGACAATAAGGCCAAATTGATAAGCTTAAAAGCCAATAAACTTGAGCTTATTGGCTTTTCGTTTTTTAAAAGGTTTCGGCCACGATTTTTCTCAATGTACTCATTGGGACAATATAGATTGTCCTACTTTTTCATAACATACTTTTACCTTTTCTTTTTATGACATACTTTTAGCTTTTCTTTTCATGAGTTAAATTCAAAAAATGTGTCACGCCTCACGTATTAGCGCGCCTTATCGCGTCTTTCCATGCCACATCTCACGTCACGCCTAGAGCTGGCATTTTAGTCTATTGCGTAACATGGAGGTCACACCTCGCGCGCGCCTTTTAGAACCCTGGTTTGGCCTAACATAGATTAACTTACTGTCCTTTGAGGTAAGGATATTCAGAAAATCATTATTTTTATAGCCTTTGCGGGTTAAAAATTTAAATACGGCTAAAACTATTCGATGTCTCTTATTTTGAACTATATTTTTAAACTAAATTTGATTTGTATAAAAAATCGCGTGTTTTATATTTTAATAACTAGAGTAAGGTAAACAGGGTTTAGTAAAAAAATATAATTGAGTGATACCCATCTTTTTTTTAAAAAGTGTGATGCCCATCTTATCAACACAAATCGAACCCTATGAATCAAATCATAGTTGTTAAGATCTCGATCTTGATATTAGGATCTTACGATTTTACGATACTACAAAGCAAAAATGATCAGGATCATACGTAGTTTCAGATGAGCTTCTCCCAACTATGTCTGGTAATAGAATAGGCAGGCTTGCTCTGATAAAGACGATCGATTATCTACCCAAGAAGATAGAGAGTCCCACATACGAGAAAATGTCAAAAATAGAGTTGAACCAAGTAACGTTGTAAAGGATCTTAGCAAGCTTAAGATCTTATAAGATCTCGATCTTGACAATAGGATATTAAGATATAATCCGATCTGATCTTATTTTTCTCGAACCACAAACTTAAAAACTGTAAAGTTATTGATTATATATTATAGATTTTAAAAAACAACATGTTACTTTTCTTAAACATTCCATGTCCATAATTTAGGACAAAATTTTCATGAAACATTCATATGATTTTTTGTTTATGATATATAATAAATTGTAGATTTGAATAATATTATAAAGACTATAAACAAAATGATAGTATAGTAGGATCTCAAGATCCCGATCCGATATTACGATTTCGATATTACAAAACCGATCATGTGTAAGATCCTGATTTTGAAAACCTTGCTATGAATAACAAAAAATATAATTTACACGGAACAAATATGTTTTATATATAATTATTAGTAGGGCTGAGCAAATCGACCGGACCGACCGAAAACTGACGAAACCGAAGGACCAGCAATCCGGGGTTTTTTAGCGGTTCGGGGTTTTTCCTTATTTCGGTCTCGGTCCGGTCCGGTCCGGGTACAAACCGACCATTTTGCTTTTTTGGACCGGACCAGACCAACCCGGACCGAACCGACCACATTTGGTCCGGTCCTCGGTCTAGATTTTTTGGCTATTTTGGTCTCGGTCTTGTCCGGTCCGGTCTTCGTCGATGGTCACCCTTAAATCACTAATAATTTATTAGTGATACATATAGCTTAAAACCTTAAACCCCGTAAAGTGCGCATACATTAAAACAACTAATGTATGAAAAATTAGAAATATAAACAAAATTAAATAGCAATATAATGGATCGTGTGAGTAAAACTGACAGGTGCCCTCTTCTACTCAACCATGAAATTCATCAACGTAATTTTAAAAAGGAAACTACCCATTTGTTTCTCCACATTCACTCGAATCATCTTAGTCGTCATCGTAGGTAAAACCCTTAAACTTCTCTTATTTAATTTATCAAGTATCAATTCAGGAAAATTGGGATTTACATAATTGACGTATGGTATGATCTTCTGCCTAATTGTGTCGTTATAAGTATTATTTATTTATTTATTTATTATTATTTTTTTTTTCATTTTTAAAGTTAGTATATTTGAATGAGGGAGTTGGTTTACTTAATTTACAAGGCTTCACCATCCTTCTTGGCTTTAATTTGGGTTCCATTAGTATCTCAGTTTTAGCATTTGCTTCAAATTTGATAAATTTTGGGTACGATTCTGTATTGTTTACATGAACCAAAAAGAAATAGCAAGAAGTTTAGCATGTTCAAGAAGATAAGTTGTAGTGCTAAATTATATGGAAATGTGTTACAATATGCTGAATTTCGCAAATGTTGCATAATTTGTTACTTCTATGCATAACCCAAGTTTCCTGTGACTTTACTTTCGGAAATCCATCATGGTCTTTTGTTTAAATTGATGCATACATAGTTACTTAGTTAAAAGAAAAGAAAAAGAATGTATATCTATTCTACCCTTTTTTATAAATTGTTCTCATATAAAGTTATGATTTTTGTTATATTCTTATGGTCATCTAAAAACGCAAATCATTTCAGCCCAATTTGTTGTCTTTTGTATGATTGATGCACATAAAGTGTTTGATTATGTGTCTCACTCAAAAAAGAATCATAGCACAAGTGTAGTCCTTTTGGACGTTTGGTTTAATGATTCTTTTGACTTTTAAGGTGCTGTATCTATTGACTGTGTTCAGGTTTTAGGTGTATATTCTGAAAATTGTAATGTTTCAGATCTTTTGAGGTTGGTTCTATAAGGATACTGGAATTATAACTCACTTTACATAAAAGACCCACTCAATTTGCATTTAGCTATTTCAAAAAAAACTAGTATTTGAATTTGTCACGTTCAAGAACTATCTTGATAGCGTTCGTGGAGAGTTAAAGGAAGAATTAAAGGAAGAAATGAAAGTCGAGCTCAAGGAAGAAATGAAGAATGAGCTCAAAGAAGAAATGCGCGAAGAGCTAAAAGAAGAAATGCGTGAAGAGCTCAAGGAAGAAATGCGTGTAGAAATTCAAGATATGCTTATTGAGTATGGTATCAAGAGTCATGTTACCCGCCAAACAAAAACAAAGCAAGGTAATGCAAGTGGCCGAACATCTTAAACATCAACCATTTCACTTTCACGAGCTTTATAGGCCCTCTTAACTTTTATGTAAGAGAGAATCTTTGGTTGAGATTTCCATCTATGTTGTCGAAGATCAGATGTTAGTTTTCCTTCGAATTTGCTTGTTATTTGATTTGGATATGTTTGTTATTTGATTTGGATACGGATTTCGTGATTATTATCAGTGTAGTATCCGTTTGTGTGACATCTTGAATAAATGGAAAATAAATTGTTTCGTTTTTTGACTGATTTGCGACATATTTTATCCTTAAAAGATTTTTAAATCGTGACAAATTAGAGACGGATTTGATCAAACATGCTATGAAATGGTATTGATTTAAGCAACAAATTATAAGTGACGGTTTTGAGACAATACTTTTAGTGGCAGATTAACAACAAATATATCCGTCTTTATTAGCGACGGAATAACAACAAAATGGTTGGCTGATTATTAGAAATGGATTAGTGACTATTTCGTCGTTACTTATAGCGACAAAAAAGTTTGTCGCTAAGCCATTACTTGATGGTCGAATCAAATTTAATTTAGGTAACTTTATAAAGGCTCTAGCGAGGGGCCGGAGACCGACAATCCGTCGCCGAAGCTCTAAAACTTTTGTCGCTAAACTTGTCGCTAAAATTTTGCGAGGCCCTTTTTTGTGACGCAATATATCCGTCACCAATCCATCGTTGAAGGGATTTAGTCACAGAATAGCGATGCAAACTTTCGTTGCTGATGCCAGATTTTCTAGTAGTGTTATCCTCCTCAGCCATATGGCTCCAATTAAAAATAAATAAAGAAAAAAACATTAAAAAAAATAGAAAAACAAAAGCCCTGATTACACTTCCAAACACACAAACACTTCTTCTTCTTCCCCCCTTTCTTAACTTTCTCTCTCTACATTCATTCTTTCTCTCTCTAAAAAACCCAAAATTTAAAAACCCAAAATTTAAAAACCCTAATTTCCTTCAATGTATGTAACTTATATTGGATTTGAATTTGAAAAGTAATAGTAATAATAAAGATGAGTAGTGGAGCTAGTGGTGTTCGAAGCTGAATTACTGATTTTTTCTAGTTTGGGAGATGTGGGATTGGATATTCTGTGGGATGGTAGTCCACCCGCCTATCATTTGGATAGGGGATTCGGTGCAGGAGTCGACAATTGGCTGGTTTTCTTTGAGGTTAGTCCCTTGTTGCCAATTATATTATAGCAACTTCAATATGTTCTTTAATTTAATACTATGATAAGGATGTATAATTTGCAAAAGTCCAAGTGATAACTATGTAGACCTTTAGATGTAGATTTTGAAAGTGCTTTCCAAGAATAGAAAAATTGATTGAAACTGTCATAGTATGACTCTTTACCAACAATTTGAACTTGTAACAATAGTTGAAACATTACCGAATTTGTTAATGAGATTTTCTAACTTAAGTCCTTTGTTTCTTTTTTTGCAATTGAATAATAGGGAGGAGGCTGGTGCAACAATGCCACGAATTGCCTTACCCGTTTAAATACTCGTTTAGGTTCCTCCAAGCACATGTTGAAAACAGAAACCTTCTCGGGGATGTTTCACAACAAGGCAAAGTATAACCCTGGTACGTGTTCCATTTAATTGGTTATTAACTAAAACTGGATGTCAAGCAGTGACTTTTTTTTTTCTTTCTAATATGTTCCACTTGTTTTTCTAGATTTTTATAATTGGAACAGGCTCAAGGTTCGGTATTGTGATGGAGCTTCTTTTACTGGTGATGTGGAAGCAGTCGATCCTGTAAGTCATAGTTTTGTAATAAATGATGTGTTTGCTTGTATTTTGGTAGCTTTTTTAATGAGCCAGATGGGTCAGAAGTAGCCCAAATGTATTCAAAAGGCATAAAACCTCATACTATTATTACTCAAACCCAGTTTGACATGTCGCAAAGACACAAACTGACTATACACGCTCATTAGGCCACTTATGGCTTCTACTAACGAGTACTGTATTTCTTGTTCTCTTGATTTTCAGAAAACAAATCTTCACTACAGAGGAGCGAGGATTTTCCATTTTGTAATTGAAGATTTGTTGGCAAAAGGGATGAAAAACGCTAAGAATGTTAGTTCATACCTTCATATTTAGCCATATATTCCATATTCACGTATATTCACTCCAGATTTTAGATTTTGATAACTGATTTTGTCTTGCATATTGTAGGCTATTCTTGCTGGTTGTTCAGCTGGTGGATTGACTTCCATATTGCAATGTGATAATTTCCGATCACTTTTACCTGCAACCACTAAAGTGAAATGTCTTTCTGATGCTGGTTTTTTCATTAACGCGTGAGTATTTATTCATAAAGAAATGCTTATTTCATTTTTTTAGGAATGTACTGACATTATTGGTTCATAAACAGAAAGACGATTATAGGCCAAAGTCACATTGAAGGCTTCTATGCAGACGTTGTTAGGACACATGTACCTTCTAATCCCTTTTTGATCCATCATATTATTCAAATTTTATACTATAAGTTTCTAATGTGTAATTTTATAACCATTAATATATAGGGATCGGAGAAAGTCTTGTCTCCGGCTTGCACTGCAAAAATGGCTCCTGGTTTGGTAAGAGTGGCTATCATTATCTCTTCTTTGACAGTTTGTTTTTCTTAAAATATCATAATGTAACGTTTTCATTTCTCGTTTTTGCAGTGCTTTTTCCCACAAAACATGGTAAGAGTGGCTATCATTATCTCTTCTTTGACTTGGATTGGCACTCAATTTCTCTGTATTCTACTATGAGATTCTGAATTCACCCGACCGTGAATGCAATCTTGCAAAGCAGGTGAGAAATTTGTTTTAACGTTGATAGTTTTAGATTCGCTTGGGATCTATCTAGTTATTGTTATTACGGATGTGAAGTTAACTGATGTTTGTTTTGTGATTTGCTAGGCTTTTGATGAAGCTATTGCAGAATTGGATACCTTAGGAGAGGATTCCTACCAGGACAGCACCCTGATAATGCAGCTTCTTCGTGATAATCTCACCTTGTGGACCTCAGACATGCAGGTGGTTGTTAAAATTAGTTCTGCAGGCTCTTGTTGTATATATCAATCTTTTATTGTTGTTACTTGTGTTGACATTTTGGATGTTATTTTGGTCTTATGCAGGATGACAGCACAGAGGAGATTAAAGAAGATCCTGATCCGTGTGGATGGAGAAGTTAGCCTAGCAGGCCATGGAGCCAATACACTAGTCGAACGCTCAGGACATATACCTTGCATCTTATTGGATTGTTGAGTGATGGTGGTGTTCACTCACGTCTTGATCAGTTGCAGGTATTTATGATCCAGCGATGTAAATTTTCACGATAGTATTTACTTACTTTTCTTTGTCTGATTATCATGTTTTTTACTCGGTTGTAGTTGTTGCTTAATGGAGCTAGCGAGCGTGGTGCCAAGAAGATCCGTGTTCATGTGCTTACTGATGGACGTGATGTTTTGGATGGTTCAAGTGTCGGTTTTGCTGAAACACTTGAAGCAGAACTTGCAAGTCTCCGCAGCAAGGGCATTGATGCTTAGGTTGCTTCTGGTGGAGGACGTATGTTTTTCACCAACTCACCATGGATCGTTACGAGGTAATGCCTTATCATTGTAGCTGTGGTATGAATACTTACATATAAACGGAATTATATATCTTGCTTTTGCTAGTGACACTCGTTTACTATTTACCTATTCTATAGTGTTATCATACGCCTGATCATGCAAGTTCTCATAAAATACTGACTTCTGCAGGCTTCTGAGAATCTTGGAATGGCTATGATTTACACTTTAGTTACCACAGTGAACGAGTGGTTTGCTGAAAGGTTTGCTGCAGACATCATCAATGACAATAACCAAGAAGCAGCTGCAGATAAAGATGAAGTAAGAATTTTCCACCACTTAAACATAGTTTTGCATTTTATTATTATTATTTTTTAAGTTTGGTTGGATGTGTTGAACTTGTTACGGAGTATTAGATAACTGACCCACATGGAGAGCCAGTAACCGTTGAGACATTTTTAGCATGTTGAACCTGTTTATGCTTAAAATGTGATTACAATATAGCAATAAAAAGGGAGTATGCAACTAGTTTTAACTTCATCTACCATAAAAGTTGAGATCAAAATATCAAATATGTTCTTGTGTGTATTATATATACAGAGCTGCAATTTGAGTTGTTATTTTTATTTTTGGTAAAACATGCAGCCATGAATCATTGAAAAATCCAATGATGAAGATGAGGATTATGCATATCTGACAAGGCGTACACTAGAGATGAAGTTCTGATGATGGTATAACTAAAAAGACAAGATTTGATAGATTTTCTGCTTTTCTCAATTTAGATTATAATCTGGTACTGACTTGTATGTGTTTTCACCTCGATGTTTACAGGAAAAGGAAATGGTGAATACACTTCAATTCAATCTCTCGTACCCGACTGTGTATGTTTTTATCAAGCGATTTCTCAAAGCTGCAGAGTCTTACAAAGAGGTATGGCCTTTCATGTGATTTTATTTCTATCAGTTCTTTTACTATTCTGCAGGACTAACTGTCACTGCCATTACATGAGACCAAGACTTCAAAGAAGAATGCCAAGAAACAACTTCATTTACTTTCATGAATCTGAGAAATGATAAAAAGGTTGGACGAAGAACATGAAGCCCTTGAAACTGCTAGTGTATTAGTTACAACTGTTAGTACTGCTAGTGTATTAGTTACAACTGTTAGTTATAAGGTAGTATTGTTGGTTCATGTAGTTAGTACTGCTTATATGATATGTGTTAGTGGTTCAGTTATATACATTCTAATTTTATTGTATTTGAATTTGTTTTGATATATATTTGAATTTGTTTTGATATATATTGATTTCTTAAATGTGACTAAAAAATGTATATAGTCACACTTATTAGCATTTTTGGCCACTTTATGCTTAATTGTATGTGACTAAATACCCAAAACAAACATGCTTTGTGTGACTAAATATTACAAAAGGCCACACAAACTAAAAATTTATGTGACCATTGGATGATCAATAGTCAAACAAAATACACATTTCTTCACTTTAAACAGCATATGGTCACACTTATTAGCACTTTTGGCCACTTTTTGCTTAATTGTATGTGACTAAATACCCAAAACAAACATGCTTTGTGTGACTAAATATTACAAAAGGCTACACAAACTAAAAATTCATGTGACCATTGGATGATCAATAGTCACACAAAATACACATTTCTTCACTTTAAACAACATATGGTCACACTTATTAACATTTTTGGCCACTTTATGCTTAATTTTATGTGACTAAATACCCAAAAAAACATGCTTTGTGTGACTAAATATTACAAAAAGCCACACAAACTAAAAATTCATGTGACCATTGGATGATCAATAGTCACACAAAATACACATTTCTTTACTTTAAACAGCATATGGTCACACTTATTAACACTTTTGGCCACTGTTTTTTAAATGGAATGTGACTAACTCGAAAAAAACAACACACGTTGTGTGACTAAATCATCACAAACGTCACATTTATTATATATTCATGCGGCCATAGGATGGGAAATAGTCACACATACAGATAAATCCAACAAAACTTGTGCCTAATTGGTCACACATATTCGGGTTTTGGTCACTCTTTTTCAATGAAAACGGCCACAAACTAAACAATGTGACCATATGGTACCTACGGTGGCGCGACTTTTTATCACACACACCCAAAAAAACATGTGTGACTATATGCATATAGTCACGCATTTTTGGTGTGACCGTAGGCCAAATCTGTACTAGTGAAAGTATAATCATGAAAGTCATACGAATTTTAAAGAGAAATAAGAATCAGGAATGCATGAGAACTGAATAAGAAATGAATCAAGAGAATAATGAAATAAAAACAAAGAAAGGTTCGTATAAGGATGTGCCATAAGAACTACATATCATAATCCGTCAAATCATATAATATCTTAAAAGTGCACGAAGAGGGGAGACCTCTAGGTACTAAAATTGTGAGAAGGAGTGTAAGGCACACACCACCTGGTCACCATAATAATATAAACATAAAACCTAGGATGAATCCATACGCTCCCTAACATAAGTATGTAAGTCAGTACTAGATTAAGCACACACACGCATTAATGGCCAATAGTGATCACAATATAATACATAAACATAAGGGGGAACGCCGTAGATCTATCACACCTCTACGGGAGTGTCATGCCTAGGGTGCCATCAAAGACATGGTAATGGTACCTCCACAACTAGGTTAGCTCAGGCACAGATCTATCACATCATACAACAATAATAATCTAACATGACAAGAGAAACAAGATAGTAACTCAATAAGCATGGCAAAGCATAAGTATAGCATAGCAGAGACATTTAAATAAATGTCAGAATGAATCAATAAGAATGACAATCATACAATAAAAGTCATGAGTCAAATAAGGGAATCATATCAGGCATAGGATCGATAGAAATATCCCTACTGAAAAGGGAAAGAATATCTGTACCTTAGACCGCAAGTGCAAACATAACAGAAACATAAAGATCGGAAGCAAACTCCATCTTCAGCGAAGCTACACGAATTCATGATTGTCGTATTAATAACTTATTTTAAATCGGATTACTCATTTTAGTCGGCTTTCCATTTTTTTGTAACTTCCCTTTTATGGCAGCTTTCCAAAAATAGTAAGTTTCCTCTTTAAGTAGTTTAACCATTTTAAGTAACTTCTATTTTTAGCAGGTTCCCCGAATTAGTAAGTTTCCAAAATTAGTAGGTTTCCATATATGGTATCTTAGGGTTACTTTATTCTAATTAGGGTTGATAACGTAGGTTTCATAAGTTTTAGGGTTTATTAAGCAAATATAAAAAGTTTAGAGATTATAGTGTAATTATTGTAAGATTAGGGTATGAAATGTAAATATCATAAAGTTACATGATTTCACAAGTTAAGCCCCTTCAGTTTAAACAATGATAAGTTCAACCCTTAAATTACACAAATAATCCTTATTTAGCCCTTTTTACCTTTTATCAGCTTTTAACTATGAACAGATCACACTTTGACGAATTTTCTACCATATCAGAACTCAAAGATAAATTCCAAAAAAATTTACACAGGTACTTTCATGTCTTTAGAACCTACACGAATTTTCCCAGAATTTATTAGTTAGTTTAACCCCACACGAAAAATACTCCAACTCAGATTACCCAGAAAACGTATCTGCTGTGGTACCCAGAAAGTATCCACTTGGTTGACTTACCAAAACATCTAGGAAAAATCCCCTAAAAATTCATGACATTACTAGGCATATAGAAGTTAAATACTGGAAAGTTTTATGACCCAACTCCTCATGGTTTGTAAATGAAAAATCGGCAAAACGGACTGATTTCCAGACCCTCAAATTCAGATTCAACACTTAATCACATAAAAATCAAAAACATGACCAAATCAACTTGAAATCACTCCAAATCAATTGGAGAACTTAACTAAGACATAAAACTAAGTTTTCATGAAAAGAAGCCGAATTAAACCATTTTACATCATGACCAAAACTCACTCACAAAATCGGATATACCTGCTGTCCCAGTTTTAGAATTCCATCTAGACCACTATAACACATGTTTACGCACCCAAACGCACACACGACCCTCATAACTCTTACAACTTGTATTTTAATACCATTTTAACATGTTCTCAAAATCCCACATCGAATTACCCACGAATTCTATCAAAACCCTAGTTCCAAATTCGTTATTTCATGTGATAACCTATGATTTTATGTGACAAACTTTATGATTTCATGTGTGTAATGTTCTGGCCGATCCATCTAAGTTTTTATGTGACATGTTATATGTTAGTGAAAGGATCAAAATGAAGGAACACAAAACAAAATAATATTCGTTACCCTTGATGATACATTCGAAGAACAAAGATCAAGAACTAAAACACACACGGCTCCTCTTCTCTCTCGAACTAGAACAAAAGCATACGATCACCTTCCTGTAGCAACTCACGAATCACAACCACGTCTTGTCCGCCAAATAGAAGCCACAAACGAGCCCCTTTTTGCTTGTTTTTTGATCGAACAAGAAGGATGAAGGAGAGAATGGGGCGGCCGAATATTTTTGAGTAGGTTTAGGGTTTGTGTTTAAAAACTTTTGGTAACTAACGAAAGAAATGGGTGTATATGTTCGGTATTAAAACAAACTGTGTGATGGATTTTTCAAATTTGGTAGATTGCTAATTTTAGGGGATTTGATTTGGGGACCATTTTAATGTTAACATGTTTTAATTAAATTTTACCCCATAGAGTACAAGACTTTTAGAAATTCGGTTAGGCATTAGTAGGCGTGTGATGACATATAAATGTGTACTATTCGTTTATCAAAAGTCTTATTATCGTATTACTTTTATTCGTTCAATTTTCAATATTTAGATACTTAGGATATATTCGGGTTGAAATGTCTTAAAGCTTTTAACGTCTTTTCAGAAGTTTCAAATTAGAGGGGTATTTTAGGTATTTTACATATTCAAAATTTCTGGGTTTTACAACTCTTCCCCTCTAAAAGAAAATTCCCGTCCTCGAAAATTGAAGGGAAAACGAAACGGAAACACAACTGACTACAGAAATGTGGGTGACTTGTTTCTCATGACTCTATCTTGTTGATCAAAATAGCTTCGGTTTTCTCAGAAAAGACATAGCATACCGGATCCAGCTCAAAGAATAATATACCAAACGTAACTGATGATAATCGTATATTCTCCGAAGTGATACAGGGAATACGTAGGATTTGACGGATATATCTTCCGTGGAATCTGATTAGACAAACCAGATGAGAACGTACCGAATTGCAAAAATATGAGGGTGGTAAATATGCAAATGGAAGATAATTCAACCGATAACATCGGACGGTAGAAAGCTCTACAACGAACCCTAAGATCGTTATCAAAATACAGAGGTCAACAAACATATTCTCGAGGACCCAAACATACCAAATCGTATGGCGATAGTGCAGATCAAACGTATAGGTCGAAAGATCCTAAAGTCTTACTATTCGCAGATAATCTCAAACAGCTATCAGAAATTCTAAGGTTTCTAAGGCACTCCTCGAAATATCCTATGATCACAATAAGTGCACGTTATATGATGTAAGTATTATCACGTTGGCCAGACGTCATAATACTAGCATCATATAAATATGCCCTCATGATGACCATACTTTATCTCAAGACGTGAAATAAGCAACTTATCTTACTCACCTAACCGTCCATCTACCTCCTAGGGTTGGTCCAAATCAAATCATCACTACGGATTTAAAATCAGAGAAACAGAACGTACAAATAACGTAACGGAATTAGTAAGCATTAAATGAAGTACGTCGTCAAAAGTGTCAGGTCTTCCACAATTCATCGAAATTCTCATATTAAAACCGTCATCCAACATACGCAGAGTGAACACATAATGTAATTACTAACAGAGAACCTAAATCATTCAAAGGATCTTATCATCAGGTAACGGAAACTTAAGTAGGTTGAGTGGAAGTGAAATACGTCATCAATAGCTTCATCCTTCACAGAATCAACTCTTCCAAACACAAACGTTCGCTTCAAAAATTCATCCATTCAAATACATGATCTCAAATCTCTTCCAAGTCCAAACAGTCTGCCTACTTCTGTCCATATGATCATAGGATGAAAAGGAATTATAATCTTGAGTTTGGTTCCTCAAGCCTTCGGCAACTCTTCTTGGAATTGTGTTGTAGTAACGCGAGTCTCTGACATGATCACTGTGCATCCTTCCATCCGCAAGTCTGCTTCTGCTCTTAATTCATCTTAGTACAACTAAAATGAATAGAGAAGCAAGATTGCGTGTCTTCGACAGGTCTTCTAGCATAGCTCAAAATTTGCCAACTCGATTACATTCTCCTTATATGTCCGCCACCACCTTCGTCTTGCCAGAAATGCTTTCCCATCTTCAAGGTGAACACCGCTGCTGTAACACCCCAACCCGACTAGGGTAGAAGTATCACATTATGGCGACAAATCAAAGCATACATAAATACACAGCGGAAGTCTTAATAAATGCATAAGAGAAAGTCAAGTCAACACGACTTGAATAATACATAAGTTCACGGAAGGGAAAATAATCCAAAGGTACGAATACAAAGGAAAATCCATGTCCAAACAAAGTCATAAGATAAAGGTGGTCATCTAAGGTCAAAGCTCCATCTAACTCTCATCACATCCAAAGCATAATCCAAAAGCTCCTAGCTTAGATACCTGCCGCGGGAAAAGAAACGTGGCTGAGCTTAAAAAGCCCAGTGAACAGATATATATAATAAACGGAAACAACAAACGAAACATAACGAAAGAGATATAAATAAGGTACAAGAGTAAAGGTTAGGACAGTCATCCACCACGAGCCCATATCATAACATATCATATCATAGCATATCATAATCATATAGAGGGGATGCCTCTCAAATAAGCCGATAATATGAGGGGTGTCCTCATGTACCAGTTGGAGTGATCAGCTCCCATATTTTGTGAAAGGAGTGGATTGCACCCAGCCCCAGTCACCATATCATATCATATCAAAGCATATCATATCATAACATATCTAGGATGCATCCATACGCCCCCCGAACATATCATATTGGCCATATCAAATCATATCATAGTGAGCTCATATCAAATCAAAATGGGGACGGTGTGGTTAATCACTCTGACCACACAAGAGTCATGCCATTGGTGCATCAATGACACGGCCATGTTACCTTCATGGCTAGGAAACATATTTGGCTCGTAGTATCAAACTGGGGTCAAAGGTCAAAGGTTCAAATATCAAAGGTTCATAGCAAAGGGTCCAAATCAAAGTAAGGGTTCATATAGTCATAGTCCGAATCTCAAAGTTCATATCAAAGGTTCATGTCAAAGGTTCAAATGCCAAAGGTTCATATCATAGGTTCAAATCAGAAATCAAGAGGTCGAAGGCACCTTATTAAAAAGGGCAGAATATCTGTACCTTATTCCAAAAGCAAACACAACCAGAAATGAATAAGATGAAAAGATCAGATCCTCTCCTTCTTCACACCTAGAGGGGTAGACAAGTGTTACAACACTTTCCATTTTAAGTAACTTTCCATTTTTAGCAGGTTTCCATATTTAGAAGGTTTCCTTATTTGGTATTATATCCAAAGTTACAATTTTAGTCCTCATAGTAATCATATTAATATATTAGGCCCCTTAGTTTTCCAAGTTACACATTATACCCTTTACTTTTGTTTTCCCTTTTATTCATTCATAATTACAACTCCGGTCCTTTATCTTTCCAAAAAATAATATTTAACCTTCGAATTACATTTAATTTCGCGGTTAGTCCATAGGTTTTACAAGTTTACACATTAGGTCCCCCAATTTATACAAATCGATAGGAATTATAATTATTTGCAAGATTTACCCTTTAATATCAAAGATTACATAAGGAGCCTCTCGACTTTAAGTGTAGGACTATATATACAAGTTTCCAAATATTTCGAAAACAACCCATAGTTTCTAAATTACCAAATCGACCCATAAGGTTTTACAAACCCAATCGGTAACAAATTTAACCCAATCAAACACTAGCCCACCATGTTCCAATCATTACACACTCATTGAAAACATCATTAAACATTATTAAACAATTTTTAAAACAAATCTTAACCGTATAAACCTTAAGTCGAGAGATACATGTATACTTTAAATCCGATTCGATGCAACCTCACCACATGCGATCAATACCTCATAGGCTTGTTTTAATATCACTTTTAGATTACTAGGATCATATTAAACGTATATGTATAACACCCTCATAGTAGCAGACCGTATATAAATATGGTTTTAAACTTTAGTTTGATACGTTCATATGTTCACCTAAACCGATTATTTTACGTGCATGATTCCATATATTGGTTATGTATGACGTTTATAAGATAAAAGAGGTATAAAGGAAAGGTCGAACCAAGGTTTTGTCGAGGAGAAAGAGGCGTACGAGCGATATATCGAACCGAACCAAATAAATACCACGATCACACCGCGTCCTCTCTAGCTCTTGTATGCGTTATCATGAGTCACAAAAGACGTAAAGGATGTGAGAAAAAAAATGTACGAACAACATATGGGACGGATTGCATGATCGAGATGTACCTTTCGATATATGTAGCGATACGAAAAGATTTCTCCACAGATCGACCTCGAGCAAAAACACTTCCAAGTCTATGTTTTATAGTCGAGAAGGATGTTAGGAACGTAAGAAAAATATGAGAATGGGTGTACAAAAGTCGGGTTAAAACTTATACCGTATGTCTCCAATGCCGAGTGTTCGAACCAGCCCAAGCACCTCCGATCGTATCACGCCACAACAGACCTTCCAGGCTCTTTCTAGTCTTCTTTGGATGATCGCGAACACAAGAATTTGGTTTAGAAAGGCTTGGAATAATCGGTTAAGTGATAGCAGCCGTATTAGGGTTCTTAGGATTTTTAGAAGTTCGGTTTGTTATTGTAAGAATAATTTAGAGTTATGGGTCGTGTATAATGAGAGAAACCGTGTGATATGATGGGTAAGTGGCAAGATTTTCGGTTGGAAGAGATTAGACCAAATCATGATTTGAGGATTTCCAAAAATACTTGATTTCAAACTTTAAATAATAATACTAGTGCATGTTATGTTTTAAATCGGCTATAGTAAGTTTTAGAGGGTCCAAATGACTCTTTGAACGTGTTATAAGTGTCTTAGAGTGATTTGGTATCACATGTTTTTGATTTGCCAAGATTCGGGATCAATTCGGTGCGTTACGGACTTGTTTTGTTAAAGTTTTAGATTGTAGGGACATTTTGGTCTTCTTACATGTTTTAGATTTTTTTCGGGTTTTACAACTCTTCCCCTCTAACAGAAAAATTTCGTCCTCGAAATTTGCAAAGAAGTAAAAATGAAATGGAACTGAATTCAAATAGAGACATACCGGCTCAAAATACAAAATGAGGATAACTGGCTCGTATCGACTCTTCGGTCTCCCAGGTAGCCTCCCGCTCTGGGTGGTTCTTCCAAAGAATCTTAACGAACGGAATGACTTTACGTCTCATAACTCGCTCTTGGCGATCCAGAACCGCTTCCGGCTCCTCCGGAAGAGACATATCCGGCTGAATCTGATCGAAAGGATAAGATACCACATGAAGAGGATGATAGTTGTATCCCCGTAGAAGAGATACATGGAATACATCATGCACATGCGAAAGCTGGGGAGGTAGAGCTAAACGGTATGAAACCTCTCCAATACGCTCCAGGATCTCGAATGGTCCGATGAATCGAGGACTCAGCTTGCCCTTGATTCCAAAACGCTTGACTCCCCGAAACGGTGAAACCTTAAGGAATACCCGATCGCCAACCTGAAACTCCAAATCACGACGGTGCTTATCCGCATAACTTTTCTGACGAGCCCGAGCTTCTTTCAACTTCTCCTTAGCAACATCTACCTTCTCATTCGTGATCTGAACCAACTCCGGACCCTCAATAGCACGCTCTCCCACTTCGTTCCAACAAACGGGTGCCCTACATTTCCGCCCATACAACATCTCGAAAGGTGCCATCCGAATACTAGCATGCCAGCTGTTGTTATAAGCGAACTCTACCAAACAAAGATACTCATCCCAACTACCCGTCCACTCTAATGCACACGCCCTCAGCATGTCCTCCAAAGTCTGGATGGTCCGTTCTGACTGACCATCTGTCTGAGGGTGGAAAGCCGTACTAAACTTGAGTCGTGCACCCCAAGCCTTTTGTAAACCCCTCCAGAATCTAGAAGTAAAACGTGGATCTCTATAAGAAATAATGGCCGTGGGCATACCGTGAAGCCTAACAATCTCCTGCCTAAATATTTCCGCCAACTTATTAACACCGTACTTCACACGAATGGGCAGGAAATGAGCAGATTTGGTCAGCCGATCAATGACTACCCAAATCGCGTCATGTTTCCTTCTGGTAATAGGTAATCCCGTAACAAAATCCATAGTAACTTCCTCCCATTTCCAAGTCGGAATATCTAACGGCTGCAATAACCCACTAGCTCTCTGGTGCTCGATCTTGATCTGCTGACAAATCAAACACCTAGCTACATAAGACGCCACATCATGCTTCATGCCGCTCCACCAAAAGTGCTGCTTCAGATCTCGGTACATTTTGGTGGAACCCGGATGTATAGTAAAGGGAGAACTATGCGCCTCTGACAAAACAGCCTCTCGCAAATCAGGATCGTTAGGAACACACAGACGATCCTCGAACCATACCACACCAAACTCATCAACCCGAAACTCAGATTGCTTCCCATCTTCCACATTCTGCACAATAGCCCAGAGTTCACCGTCATCTTTCTGGGCTTCTTTAATCCGCAGGATGAGATTGGACTCAACCTTTAGACTAGCCCAGTAACCGTCACAACCCCGAACACAAAACTCAACATCAAGAATCTCCAAATCATTTAGAATCCGAGGCTCAAAATTTAGACTAGCGACCATACCCGACTTCCGGCTAAGAGCGTCGGCAACAACATTTGCCTTGCTGGGATGATACTGGATGTGGGTGTCGTAATCTTTCAGGAGCTCTAACCATCGTCTCTGTCTCATATTGAGCTCCTTCTGCGTGAAAATATATTTAAGGATTTTGTGGTCGGTGAAAATGTCACATGACTCGCCGTACAGATAATGCCGCCATATTTTAAGAGCGAAAACCACTGCAGCCAATTCCAAATCGTGTGTCGGATAATTCTCTTCGTACGGCTTCAGTTGCCTCGAAGCGTAGGCGATGACTTTCCCGTGCTGCATTAAAACGCAACACAAACCCTTTTTAGACGCATCACTATAAATCTGGAAACCACCCGAACCAGACGGAAGAGTCAGAATAGGTGCCGACACTAATCTCTGCTTAAGCTCCTCAAAACTGTTCTCCCTCTGCTCAGTCCATACAAATTTCTCCCCTTTTCTCATCAACTGTGTCAATGGCAAGGCCAGCCGCGAGAAACCCTCAACGAAACGACGATAATAACCAGCGAGCCCCAGAAAACTTCTCACCTCAGTCACATTTGTAGGTCTAGGCCATTTAGTGATAGCCTCGACCTTCGCTGGGTCCATAGTGATACCCTCCGCAGAAACAATGTGACCCAGAAAAGCGACCTGACTCAACCAGAATTCACACTTAGAAAACTTCGCGTACAACTTCTTCTGTCTAAGAATCTCCAACACAGTCTGAAGATGCTGTTCGTGCTCCTCCTTAGATTTCGAATAGACAAGAATATCATCGATGAAGACAATGACAAATTTATCGAGAAACTCATGGGAAACCCGGTTCATAAGGTCCATAAAAACGGCCGGAGCATTGGTCAAGCCGAAAGGCATAACCAGGAATTCGTAATGACCATTGCGGGTGCAAAAAGCAGTCTTAGGAACATCTTGTTCCCTCACACGAAGGTGATGGTAACCTGATCTCAAATCAATCTTAGAGAAGTGCTTTGCCCCTTGCAATTGGTCAAACAAATCATCGATGCGCGGAAGGGGATAGCGGTTACGGATAGTAATACGGTTGAGCTCCCGGTAATCAATACAAAGGCGCATACTACCATCCTTCTTTTTCACAAATAGCACAGGAGCGCCCCAAGGAGAAACACTCGGACGAATAAAACCGTTCTCCAATAGCTCCTCTAACTGTACCTTTAATTCTTTCAATTCAATGGGTGTCATTCGGTACGGAGCCTTAGAGATAGGCTCAGCACCGGGAACTAGATCAATACTGAATTCAACTTCTCTGGTGGGAGGAAGACCAGGAAGTTCTTCGGGAAAGACATCAGCGAACTCCCGAACAATGGGAACACTACTAACATCAGATCCCTGAGAAGACGTATCTTTAACAGAGGCCAAAAACCCTTGGCAACCATGAGAGATTAGAGTCCGCGCTTTCATAGCAGAAATAAGTTTAACAGATTTCAAAGGCTGAGAACCGTGATAAACAAAATCCGGATGATGGATATCACCAAAGCTTACACTTCTGGCATGACAGTCAATGGTGGCCTTATGAAAAGACAACCAGTCCATACCCAAAATTATATCAAAATCAATCATATCGAGGGGGAGCAGATTAGCCGGACGAACACAATCATCAAATCTTAGCGGACAATTTACATATTCACAATCGATGGTGACTTGGGTTTTCATAGGAGTAGAGATAGATATAAGATTATTCAATGGTGTTGGAGTTACTTTTATTTTCTTGGCAAGCGTATTAGATATTATAGAATGTGTAGCACCGGTGTCAAATAAAGCAAAAACAATACGATCTCCAATATAAAGATAACCGGTAATGGTACCTGACGTGCCTGCCGCCTGATCACGTGTGAGAGAATAAACCCGACCAGTAGTAGGAGCTGGCCTACCCGAACCTGATGGAACAACCTGCTTTCCCTGTGGGCAGTCCTTCACCCGATGAGCTGTAGACCCACAAGCAAAGCATCCCCCGGTAGCCTTGTGGCATGGCCCCGGATGAGGCTTTCCACAAGTGGGACAAAGCGGTGGAGGAGGTAATACTTCATTAGTCCTCCTCTGTCCAGAAGAACCTGACTGATAACCCGACTGAGCACTCCGAGTAGTCTGATCACGATACTGACGTGGGTTGTTGTTGTTGTTGTACCCACTCCTCCCAGAAACCTGCCTATCATAACCCCGAGAATCCTGTCGCCTCTGACTGTAATCCCGGTCCTGGCGACCATGCTGATCGTACCTATGGTCCTGTCGACCTCTCTGATCCTGACCCTGTCCCTGCTGACTCTGTCCCCTGGAATGCACCCGGTTACCATCCCTATCACGCTTATTAAAACCACTACCATCACTATGCAACATTTCAATGTTGCGAGCGTCGTTCGCAACCGCGGCCACATCATCATAATGCGTATTCACGATACGGTCCAATATCCATTTCTTTAACGCCCACTTAAATGTCTTAGCCTGACGGTAAGCATCTCCCGTAATCTCTGGCCCAACGAAACTGGCCAGCCTCATAAATCGCTGCATAAACTCCACAGTCGTTTCTCGGTCCCCCTGACGGATGTTCCCATACTCCCGCTCATATCGCTGCTGTTCAGCCACTGGAATGTACTGCTTATAAAAGATACCCATAAAATCCTCCCAAGTACAAGTCTCCTCAAAACCCTGCTCCTGAGCCTGAGCATAAGCTGTCCACCAGCTCTGTGCATCGCCTTCAAACTTAAATGCAGCCAATCTCGTCTTAAACTCATCTGGACAACCCAAAACTTTAAACATCTTCTCCATGTGGATAATCCAGTCTTCTGCCTCAGTGGGAACGGCAGCTGACCGGAAAGAGAGGGGTTTGAGCTTGTTAAACCTCTCAATCCAAACATGGATACCAACTGGTGGAGCACCTCCACCACCACCACCTGGACCTGAACCTGCACCACCACCTCCGGAAGAACCTGCCCCATTCTGAATATTGTTGGTGATCTGAGTCACCAAGTTAGGAAGAGCGTTGGCCAAAGCTTCTGCTATCATGGCCTGAAAATCAGGGGCATCACCACCAGCACCTGTTCGCGTATTCACCATCTGAACGATTTCGAAAACGGTTAGCAAAATAGGAAAAATAGGCACGAAAGGAAAGACGAAACAGAATCCTAATGTCTACCCAAAACCTCACCAGTCAAAACTTAAGCCTTAAGGGTCAAATCCTAGGGTCCATAAAACTCACATGCCATGTTTATGTACTACAGGTCGCAACCTGGCTCTGATACCATAATTGTAACACCCCAACCCGACTAGGGTAGAAGTATCACATTATGGCGACAAATCAAAGCATACATAAATACACAGCGGAAGTCTTAATAAATACATAAGAGAAAGTCAAGTCAACACGACTTGAATAATACATAAGTTCACGGAAGGGAAAATAATCCAAAGGTACGAATACAAAGGAAATCCATGTCCAAACAAAGTCATAAGATAAAGGTGGTCATCTAAGGTCAAAGCTCCATCTAACTCTCATCCCATCCAAAGCATAATCCAAAAGCTCCTAGCTTAGATACCTGCCGCGGGAAAAAGAAACGCGGCTGAGCTTAAAAAGCCCAGTGAACAGATATATATAATAAACGGATACAACAAACGAAACATAATGAAAGAGATATAAATAAGGTACAAGAGTAAAGGTTAGGACAGTCATCCACCACGAGCCCATATCATAACATATCATATCATAGCATATCAAAATCATGTAGAGGGGATGCCTCTCAAATAAGCCGATAATATGAGGGGTGTCCTCATGTACCAGTTGGAGTGATCAGCTCCCATATTTTGTGAAAGGAGTGGATTACACCCAGCCCCAGTCACCATATCATATCATATCAAAGCATATCATATCATAACATATCTAGGATGCATCCATACGCCCCCCGAACATATCATATTGGCCATATCAAATCATATCATAGTGAGCTCATATCAAATCAAAATGGGGACGATGTGGTTAATCACTCTGACCACACAAGAGTCATGCCATTGGTGCATCAATGACACGGCCATGTTACCTTCATGGCTAGGAAACATATTTGGCTCGTAGTATCAAACTAGGGTCAAAGGTCAAAGGTTCAAATATCAAAGGTTCATAGCAAAGGGTCCAAATCAAAGTAAGGGTTCATATAGTCATAGTCCGAATCTCAAAGTTCATATCAGAGGTTCATGTCAAAGGTTCAAATGCCAAAGGTTCATATCATAGGTTCAAATCAGAAATCAAGAGGTCGAAGGCACCTTATTAAAAAGGGCAGAATATCTGTACCTTATTCCAAAAGCAAACACAACCAGAAATGAATAAGATGAAAAGATCAGATCCTCTCCTTCTTCACACCTAGAGGGGTAGACAAGTGTTACAACACTTTCCATTTTAAGTAACTTTCCATTTTTAGCAGGTTTCCATATTTAGAAGGTTTCCTTATTTGGTATTATATCCAAAGTTACAATTTTAGTACTCATAGTAATCATATTAATATATTAGGCCCCTTAGTTTTCCAAGTTACACATTATACCCTTTACTTTTGTTTTCCCTTTTATTCATTCATAATTACAACTCCGGTCCTTTATCTTTCCAAAAATAATATTTAACCTTCGAATTACATTTAATTACGCGGTTAGTCCATAGGTTTTACAAGTTTACACATTAGGTCCCCCAATTTATACAAATCGATAGGAATTATAATTATTTGCAAGATTTACCCTTTAATATCAAAGATTACATAAGGAGCCTCTCGACTTTAAGTGTACGACTATATATATAAGTTTCCAAATATTTCGAAAACAACCCATAGTTTCTAAATTACCAAATCGACCCATAAGGTTTTACAAACCCAATCGGTAACAAATTTAACCCAATCAAACACTAGCCCACCATGTTCCAATCATTACACACTCATTGAAAACATCATTAAACATTATTAAACAATTTTTAAAACAAATCTTAACCGTATAAACCTTAAGTCGAGAGATACATGTATACTTTAAATCCGATTCGATGCAACCTCACCACATGCGATCAATACCTCATAGGCTCGTTTTAATATCACTTTTAGATTACTAGGATCATATTAAACGTATATATATAACACCCTCATAGTAGCAGACCGTATATAAATATGGTTTTAAAGTTTAGTTCGATACGTTCATATGTTCACCTAAACCGATTATTTTACGTGCATGATTCCATATATTGGTTATGTATGACGTTTATAAGATAAAAGAGGTATGAAGGAAAGGTCGAACCAAGGTTTTGTCGAGGAGAAAGAGGCGTACGAGCGATATATCGAACCGAACCAAATAAATACCATGATCACACCGCGTCCTCTCTAGCTCTTGTATGCGTTATCATGAGTCACAAAAGACGTAAAGGATGTGAGAAAAAAAATGTACGAACAACATATGGGACGGATTGCATGATCGAGATGTACCTTTCGATATATGTAGCGATACGAAAAGATTTCTCCACAGATCGACCTCGAGCCAAAACACTTCCAAGTCTATGTTTTATAGTCGAGAAGGATGTTAGGAACGTAAGAAAAATATGAGAATGGGTGTACAAAAGTCGGGTTAAAACTTATACCGTATGTCTCCAATGCCGAGTGTTCGAACCAGCCCAAGCACCTCCGATCGTATCACGCCACAGCAGACCTTCCAGGCTCTTTCTAGTCTTCTTTGGATGATCGCGAACACAAGAATTTGGTTTAGAAAGGCTTGGAATAATCGGTTAAGTGATAGCAGCCGTATTAGGGTTCTTAGGATTTTTAGAAGTTCGGTTTGTTAGTGTGAGAATAATTTGGAGTTATGGGTCGTGTATAATGAGAGAAACCGTGTGATATGATGGGTAAGTGGCAAGATTTTTGGTTGGAAGAGATTAGACCAAATCATGATTTGAGGATTTCCAAAAATACTTGATTTCAAACTTTAAATAATAATACTAGTGCATGTTATGTTTTAAATCGGCTATAGTAAGTTTTAGAGGGTCCAAATGACTCTTTGAACGTGTTATAAGTGTCTTAGAGTGATTTGGTATCATATGTTTTTGATTTGCCAAGATTCGGGATCAATTCGGTGCGTTACGGACTTGTTTTGTTAAAGTTTTAGATTGTAGGGACATTTTGGTCTTCTTACATGTTTTAGATTTTTTTCGGGTTTTACACCGCTGCTGTCGACTCCAGATTATGTGTTGAATAGTTCGTCCCCTATGGTCTGATTGTCTTGATGCCAACTGAAATCTCCACGTGCTGCATGAGGTATAATCGAGTCCTTTCTAAGCGTCTCTTCTCTTCTCATATGCTTCATTGATGGCAACACCAGTCGTGAATACCTTTCACTACTCTTTTGTAAGGTTTCTAACTCCGATAACGGTCTTCAATCTTGGTCCTTTATGTGGGAAACTCTGTCTCCACAGGATATAAGGTAGTGTTGTTTATTACAATCCTTGAACGCCAATCAAATTTTCTCTTCCAGAACAAAGGGTCATTCTACTTAATACGAAGCTGATCTACATGTTCCTCTTTCGTCTCTGGACACAACACAACGTCTTACTATGACAATTTGTCCAATTACTCTCGAAAACATGATTCTATTTGCCAATACAATTGGCATCATTAAAACTCATAATGATCCCAACGAGTACGAAAACAGTTTCAGGAATCGTCTTAGGGAAACTTCATATCTACTTCACATTACTTATCTTCTTCTTCACGAATAAAACTGAAATACTTCACGGAGGTTACTCTTAGTTAGTCAACTCCCTTCTTAGAGGTTCTTGTGGTTGTTTCTTCAGTCCTTCAAACTTAAATGAGGCCGTCTGATACGGAGTTTCAAGGATAGACCAAATCAATCATTGATACGTGGAAATGGATAATGATTACGGATAGTGATACGGTCAAGCTCACGATAGTCGATACGCCACCGCATAATCCTCTCTTTCTTCTTCATAACCCAACAGGAGCATCCAAGGGAAAACACTGAGGTGAACAAAATCATATCCCATCAGCTCCTTCAATCTCTCAACTTCTATGGCACCATTGTTTCGTCAACTGAGATCAGTTCAATGCCAACTCTACCTCCCAAGCAGGAGGGAATACCAAGAGGTTTATCAGAGAACATCGGAAAATTTTCGTACAACAAAATACTTCCAATGTCAGAGCTTCCAACGGTGGATACTAATAGGTGTCAGGAGAAACTTGAAAATCAAATGAGATCGGGATATGTGCTTTCATAGCAACATTAATCTTAACAGATTTAAGCGGTTGGGAGTCATCATAACAAAAGTAGGATGAAAATAGATTCTAACGGTCACATATCAGATATGGTAGTCTCTGGTAGCTTATGAAGAGCCAGCCAATCCATAACCAAAAGACCTCAAAATCAAATATATCAAAAGTAAATGGATTCGTAGAACGAATACGGTCGTCAAGCCAGACGGGTAGTTCATATATCAAGGTCAAGTGCATGGTTCATTATAGTGTTGAGATAGATAAGCGAATAGTTTAAGGTGTTGGAATTCTGTTTAGCTTCTTAGCATAAGTGGCAGATAGGGTGTGTATCATTGGAAATACGAACATCGTATAACTGTCAAAAGTGAGATGTATGGAATATTAGTTATCAGCATCATCATGCTCAGCTAACAATTCCGTACTGAGATGGTATTTACATCATATCCTTCCAAAGGAATTGATTGGCAGTCAAGGGTCATCATTCAAGGGGAGTGAACAAAACTTCCTATATCCGTGGTTAATAATTACCAGAGTTCTCTTAGGAGTAGTAATGGATTATGCAGAGTTAAGTAGTATCAGATGATACATTTATATCCAGCATAAGTGATGAATTTATAGAATGTGTCAAACACATTATGGTCGAATGACCCTAGGGATGGTCAGAAAAGTATCAAACTGTTTATCAAAGAGATCGGAATTGGAAATCAAAATCAGAAGGTGAAACTTAAATGGTGTAAGGTATTCATGTAGTTCCCGAGGTATTCCAAACTTACTTAGTTACTAAGCTTAGGTTGCAAAACTTGCTAGCTCCTGAAACAAATGTTCTTATAAGGCATAACTAAAGGCAGAGGCACGATTCAGAGTGATGCAGAAGTAATGCCACATACATAGATGTCCTAGTCTACCCATTCCTCACCAGTTATAACTTATGTTCCTATGGGGAGATCCTAAAGCAAATTCTCAAAGGTTGTCTTATGAGCGCCTACAGTGGAAACTTAATGGTCCAAACTTCACAGGTCAAGGTTTGATGTACTATAAGTCATAGACTGTCGCTCTGATACCATAATTGTAACACCCCAACCCGATAAGGGTAGAAGTATTACGTTATGGTGACATATCAAAGCAAACACAAGCATATGACTTAAATAATACAAATGAAGCTCAAAGGTTACAAAGGGAAATTTTGAAATACAAGGTTACAAAGGAGAAAAACAATAACTATTAAGTCTAAAAATATAAACACTTCTAGTAATCTCTAATCCAGGATAGCTAACAAAGTATAGTCTTCTATGTCCAAAGTGCTCTCCACTCATAACCCAGCTTCCCACTAAAACCTGCCGCAGGAAAAGAAATGCGGCTGAGCTTAAAAAGCCCAGTGAACAGATATATATAACATAACGTACCGGTAAATAAGCATAAGCAACGAAGGAATAAGAATACAAAACGAAAAGTATAATCATGAAAGTCATACGAATTTTAAAGAGAACTAAGAATCCGGAATGCATGAGAACTGAATAAGAAATGAATCAATAGAAAAATAAAATAAAAACAAAGAAAGGTTCATATAAGGATGTGCCATAAGAACTACATATCATAATCCGTCAAATCATATAATATCTTAAAAGTGCACGAAGAGGGGAGACCTCTAAGTACTAAAATTATGAGAAGGAGTGTAAGGCACACACCACCTGGTCACCATAATCATATAAACATAAAACCTACGATGATTCCATACGCTCCCTAACATAAGTATGTACGTCAGTACTAGACTAAACACACACACGCATTAATGGCCAATAGTGATCAAAATATAATACATAAACATAAGGGGGAAAGCCGTAGATCTATCACACCTCTACGGGAGTGTCATGCCTAGGGTGCCATCAAAGACATGGTCATGGTACCTTCACAACTAGGTTAGCTCAGGCACAGATCTATCACATCATACAACAATAATAATCTAACATGACAAGAGAAATAAGATAGTAACTCAATAAGCATGGCAAAGCATAAGTATAGCATAGCAGAGACATTTAAATAAATGTCAGAATGAATCAATAAGAATGACAATCATACAATGAAAGTCATGAGTCAAATAAGGGAATCATATCAGGCATAGGATCGATAGAAATATCCCTACTAAAAAGGGAAAGAATATATGTACCTTAGACCGCAAGTGCAAACATAAAAGAAACATAAAGATCGGAAGCAAACACCATCTTCAGCGAATCTACACGAATTCATGATTGTCTTATTAATAACTTATTTTAAATCGGATTACTCATTTTAGTCGGCTTTCCATTTTTTTGTAACTTCCCTTTTATGGCAGCTTTCCAAAAATAGTAACTTTCCAAAAATAGTAAGTTTCCTCTTTAAGTAGTTTAACCAATTTAAGTAACTTCTATTTTTAGCAGGTTCCCCGAATTAGTAAGTTTTCAAAATTAGTAGGTTTTCATATATGGTATCTTAGGGTTACTTTATTCTAATTAGGGTTAATACCGTAGGTTTCATAAGTTTTAGGGTTTATTAAGCAAATATAAAAAGTTTAGGGATTATAGTGCAATTATTGTAAGATTAGGGTATGAAATGTAAATATCATAAAGTTACATGATTTCACAAGTTAAGCCCCTTCAGTTTAAACAATGATAAGTTCAACCCTTAAATTACACAAATAATCCTTATTTAGCCCTTTTTACCTTTTATCAGCTTTTAACTACGAACATATCACACTTTGACGAATTTTCTACCATATCAGAACTCAAAGATATATTCCACAAAAATTTACACAGGTACTTTCATGTCTTTAGAACCCACACGAATTTTCCCAGAATTTATTAGTTAGTTTAACCCCACACGAAAAATACTCCAACTCAGACTACCTAGAAAACGTATCTGCTGTGGTACCCAGAAAGTATCCACTTGGTTGACTTACCAAAACATCTAGGAAAAATCCCCTAAAAATTCATGACATTACTAGGCATATAGAAGTTAAATACTGGAAAGTTTTATGACACAACTCCTAATGGTTTGTAAGTGAAAAATCAAAAAAATGGACTGATTTCTAGACCCTCAAATTCAGATTTAACACTTAATCACATAAAAATCAAAAACATGACCAAATCAACTCGAAATCACTCCAAATCAATTGGAGAAATTAACTAAGACATAAAACTAAGTTTTCATGAAAAGAAACCGAATTAAACCATTTTACATCATGACCAAAACTCGCTCACAAAATCGGATATACCTGCTGTCCCAGTTTTAAAATTCCATCTAGACCACTATATCACATGTTTACGCACCCAAACGCACACACGACCCTCATAACTCATAAAACCTGTATTTTAATACCATTTTAACATGTTCTCAAAATCCCACATCGAATTACCCATGAATTCTATCAAAACCCTAGTTCCAAATTCGTTATTTCATGTGATAACCTATGATTTTATGTGACAAACTTTATGATTTCATGTGTGTAATGTTGTGGCCGATCTATCTAAGTTTTTATGTGACATGTTATATGTTAGTGAAAGGATCAAAATGAAGGAACACAAAACACAATAATATTCGTTACCCTTGATGATCCATTCGAAGAACAAAGATCAAGAACTAAAACACCACACGGCTCCTCTTCTCTCTCGAACTAGAACAAAAACCCACGATCACCCTCCTGTAGCAACTCACGAATCACAACCACGTCTTGTCCGCCAAATAGAAGCCACAAACGAGCCCCTTTTTGCTTGCTTTTGGATCGAACAGGAAGGATGAAGGAGAGAATGGGGCAGCCGAATATTTTTGAGTAGGTTTAGGGTTTGTGTTTAAAAACTTTTGGTAACTAACGAAAGAAATGGGTGTGTATGTTCGGTATTAAAACAAACCGTGTGATGGATTTTTCAAACTTGGTAGATTGCTTATTTCAGGAGATTTGATTTGGGGACCATTTTAATGTTAACATGTTTTAATTAAATGTTACCCCATAGAGTACAAGACTTATAGAAATTCGGTTAGGCATTAGTAGGCGTGTGATGACATATAAATGTGTAACATTCGTTTATAAAAAGTCTTATTATCGTATTACTTTTATTCGTTCAATTTTCAATAGTTAGATACTTAGGTTATATTCGGGTTGAAATGTCTTAAAGCTTTTAACGTCTTTTCAGATGTTTCAAATTAGAGGGGCATTTTAGGTATTTCACATGTTCAAAATTTCTGGGTTTTACAACTCTTCCCCTCTAAAAGAAAATTTTCGTCCTCGAAAATTGAAGGGAAAACGAAACGGAAACACAACTCCCTACAGAAATGTGGGTGACTTGTTTCTCATGACTCTATCTTGTTGATCAAAATAGCTTCGGTTTTCTCAGAAAAGACATAGCATACCAGATCCAGCTCAAAGAATAATATACCAAACGTAACAGATGATAATCTTATATTCTCCGAAGAGATACAGGGAATACGTAGGATTTGATGGATATTTCTTCCGTGGAATCTGATTAGACAAACCAGATGAAAACGTACCGAATTGCAGAAATATGAAGGTGGTAAATATGCAAATGGAAGATAATTCAACCGATAACATCGGACGGTAGAAAGCTCTACATCGAACCCTAAGATCGTTATCAAAATACAGAGGTCAACAAACATATTCTTGAGGACCCAAACATACCAAATTGTACGGCGATAGGGCAGATCAAACGTATTGGTCGAAAGATCCTAAAGTCTTACTATTCGCAGATAATCTCAAACAGCTATCAAAAATTCTAAGGTTTCTAAGGCACTCCTCGAAATATCCTATGATCACAATAAGTGCACGTTATATGATGTAAGTATTATCACGTTGGCCAGACGTCATAATACTAGCATCATATAAATATGCCCTCATGATGACCATACTTTATCTGAAGACGTGAAATAAGCAACTTATCTTACTCACCTAACCGTCCATCTACCTCCTAGGGTTGGTCCAAATCAAATCATCACTACAGATTTAAAATCAGAGAAACAGAACGTATAAATAACGTAATGGAATTAGTAAGCATTAAATGGAGTACGTCGTCAAAAGTGTCAGGTCTTCCACAATTCATCGAAATTCTCATATTAAAACCGTCATCCAACATACGCAGAGTGAACACAGAACGTAATTACTAACAGAGAACCTAAATCATTCAAAGGATCTTATCATCAGGTAACGGAAACTTAAGTAGGTTGAGAGGAAGTGAAATACGTCATTGCAGCTTATACCCAACGATATCATGAATTGGCTACTCTCTGTCCTGAGATGGTTTCTATGACCTAGAAAAAGATTGAAAGGTACATTTGGGGTCTTCCATCTTATATTCAAGGAAATGTTACCTCTTCTATACCGAGTACTCTAGATGAGACAATCCGAATGTCTCACAATCTGATGGATCAAGTTGTTCGAGCCAAGGATGCTTGAGATAGCAATAACAGTAACTGCAATAATAACAACAACCGCCACCACAACAACAACAACAACAAGAGAAAGTGCGATTCTAATCAAGGAGGAAATGCTACTCAGCAACCCAACAAAAGACAAGAAGTTGTTAAGGCTTATGTTGCGGGCCCGACAGAGAAGAGAGGTTATGAAGCAAATCTTCCTAAGTGTGACAAGTGCCAACGTCACCACAATCCAGGACGTTTCCCTACTCCATGTGGCAACTGTAAGAAAATTGGGCACTTAACCAAAGACTGTAGGTCTCCTACTGCAACAACAAATCAAAGGGTTCCTGGAGCATGTTTCGGATGTGGCGAAACAGGACATTTCAAGAAAGAATGCCCGAAGGAGAAGAATCAGGGAACTCAGAATAACAGAGCTCGTGGAAGAGTTTATAATCTCAGAAACAGGGAAGCTACTGAGGACCCGACTGTTGTCACGGGTACGTTCCTTCTCAATGATCGTTATGCTTTAGTTTTATTTTATTCGGGTGCCGATAAAAGTTTTGTGTCTACTACTTTTGCTCCTCTACTTAATATTGCACCGACCATCTTAGACACCACCTACGATGTTGAATTAGCAAACGGTAACCTAGTTAGCTCCAACACCATCATCCGCAATTTCACCTTTAACTTCCTAAATCATCCATTTAGCATAGACCTTATCCCTATCGAACTCGGTAGTTTTGATGTCATAATCGGTATGGATTGGTTATCTAAAAATCAAGCTAGGATCATTTGCGATGAAAAAGTTGTTCATCTCCCTTTTAATGGTGAAACCTTGATTATCCGTGGTGAGCGAAGCGGAACTCGTTTAGACATCATCTCGTGTGTCAAGACCGAAAAGTATATAAAGAAGGGATGTCATGCTTTTCTGGCACACATAACCAAAAAGAAATTAGAGGAGAAACGATTGGAAGATGTGCCAATTGTTCGAGATTTTCTGGAAGTCTTTCCCGAAGACTTGCCTGGATTACCGCCTACCCGTCAGGTAGAGTTTCAGATAGATTTGGTGCCAGGAGCGGCATCGATTGCAAGAGCACCCTACCGACTAGCACCATCAGAGTTGCAAGAATTGTCTAATCAGTTGCAAGAACTATTGGACAAGGGATTCATTAGGCCAAGTTTCTCGCCTTGTGGAGCACCGGTCTTGTTTGTAAAGAAGAAGGATGGATCATTCCGAATGTGCATCGATTATCGTGAACTGAACAAGTTGACGGTGAAGAACCGTTACCCGCTTCCAAGAATCAACGATTTGTTCGATCAGTTGTAAGGTTCCAGTTTTTACTCGAAGATCGATTTGAGATCGGCTTATCATCAACTAAGGGTTCGGGAAGAAGATATTCCGAAAATGGCTTTTAGGACTCGTTACGGTCATTACGAGTTTCAAGTGATGCCGTTTGGATTGACTAATGCACCTGCGTTATTTATGGATCTCATGAACCGGGTGTGCAAACCGTACCTGGACAAATTTGTAATTGTGTTCATTGATGATATTCTAATCTATTCCAAAAGCAAGGAAGAGCACGAAGAGCATCTTAAGACGATCTTAGAATTGCTCAAGAATGAGAAGTTGTACGCGAAGTTTTCTAAGTGTGATTTTTGGATCGGAAGAGTACAATTTCTTGGACACGTAATAGACAGTCAGGGATTGCATGTTGACCCAGCTAAGATTGAGGCTATTAAAGATTGGGAAACGCCCAAGACTCCCACCGAGATTCGTCAATTTCTAGGTCTTGCCAGGTATTACAGAAGGTTCATTGAGGGTTTCTCGAAGATAGCAAAGCCTTTAACCAAGCTAATGCAGAAGAAACAGAAGTACGAATGGGGAGAGAAACAAGAGTCTGCCTTCCAGTTGTTGAAGCAGAAACTTTGCAGTGCGCCGATTTTGGCTTTACCCGAAGGAATGGAAAATTTTGTAGTTTATTGTGATGCTTCGCATAAAGGACTTAGAGCAGTGTTGATGCAAAATGAAAAGGTTATAGCTTACACTTCTCTCCAACTCAAGGTTCATGAGAAGAATTACACAACTCATGACTTAGAGTTAGGAGCGGTTATCTTTGCACTAAAGATTTGGAGACATTATCTCTATGGTACTAAGTGTACAGTGTACACGGATCATAAAAGTCTTCAGCATATCTTGGATCAAAAAGAGCTTAACATGAGGCAACGCCGTTGGCTAGAGCTACTCAGTGACTATGATTGCGAGATCCGATATCAACCGGGCAAGGCGAATGTAGTAGCAGATGCCCTTAACAGGAAGGAATGACTTAAACCCTTACGAGTAAGATCATTGGGCATGACCATTAGTTCGCCTCTTCCATCCAAAATTCTTGAGGCCCAGACCAAAGCACTTAAGACAGAGAATCGACCAAAGGAGAACGTTGATGGTATGTCAGAAAGTACAAATGGTTTTGTGAGAAGATCCGATGGAATGTTATGCTTCAAAGATAGAAGTTGGATACTGTTGGGAATTATTGTAACACCCCAACCCGACAAGGGTAAAGATATCACAACAATGGTTTCATATTAGATCAATACAAAGCATACATCTATAGTAATACAAGAAATCTCAAAGGTTATAAATGAAATACGGAAATTTACAAGGTTACAAATGCAAATACTAATTCTGAAATATAATAACTTCTAATCACTTCTAAGTCCAAAAGTAGCTTATCAAGTCTTCTAAGTCCAAGGTACTCTCCACCCATTCCCAGCTTCCTACTAAAACCTGCCGCAGGAAAAGAAATGCGGCTGAGCTACGAGAGCTCAGTGAACAGATATAACGGTAACAAGCAGTAATACAGAATAATGAATAGTAAATGAAATACGAATCAATCAGAGTTATGGCATAAGAAAAGGTAACAGTAATGAGAAGTACAAGGGTATAAGGTGTAGGAAACAATAATCCTCTACGAGCCCAGTAACAGTAACAGTAACAGTATCATCATGTAGCCATATAGAGGAGAGACCTCTCAGTAATCAGTAAATATGAGGGGAGTCCTCAATCAGTAAGTGGAGTAGCTAGCTCCCAGAGTGTGAAAGACATGTATCGCACACACCATCAGTCACCAGTAATAACAGTATATATATCAGTAACAGTAACAGTAACAGCTAGGATGCATCCATGCGCCCCAGGTGGCCAGAAACTCCTCATACACCAAATCAGATAAAGTCAGGGACGGAACAGGTCATCACTCTCCTACCCTAGAGTCATGCCATCGGTGCATCAATGACATGGACATGAAACCTTCATGCCTAGTGAGTGGCTCGTAGTCTCAAACTGTGGGTCAATGGTCAAGTATCAAGTATTTAGTTCAGTTTCATAAGTCAATTACCATTTCAGTTATATCAGAAAGTTCATATCAGATGGTCCAATATCAGAAGGTTCAGTATCAGTAGGTTCAGTATCAGTAGGTTCAGTATCAGAAAGATTCAATATCAGAAAGGTCATATCAAGAGTTCACAAACAAAGGGGAACATAGCAATGGCTTAGGGAAATCCTATGATGAGTCAGAAATCAGAAAATCATGAGTACGAAGGCACCTTACTGAGAAGGGCAGAATATCTGTACCTTATTGACCAAGCAAGCAACAATAAAAGCAAATACGGAAAAGAGTCAAGATCTCTCCTTCTTCACACCTAAAGAAGTAGAAGACGGAATTACAATTGGTTCTTAATTTAGATTACTCATTTTAGTTTATCTTTCCATTTTAGGTAACCTTCCAAATATAGCAAGTTTCCACTTTAAGTAGGTTTACTCATTTTAAGTGATTTTCCATATTTAGTAACTCTAGTTATTAACATTCCCGTTTAATCAACTTAAAGTATTTATGATGACCATTTTAGTAGTTCAAGGTTCATAAGATTATTTATATACAATTAAGGTTATTATGGTAGTTTTACACATTTGAGGGTTTATTAAGTAATTATGATAAGTTTAAGGACCATTATGCAATTATCATAATATTAGGGTATAAAGTGTAATTATTATAAAGTTACAGGTTTTTACAAGTTGAGTCCTTTAGTATTATTCAAAATAACAATTTAAACCCTTTGGTTTTGGAAATTAAACAAACAACACTTTTTAAATGTCTTTTTACACTTTATCAGGTTTTAGGTATGATCTGGACCTGTTTCAAATAATTTATGAATCGTATTAGAACTTCTAAATAAAATCTACAAAAATTCTCAGATATACCTCAATGTCCCTAGTATTTTATCTAATTTTTCCAGATTTTATTAACTATTATAGGTATGAATGAAAATTCCATTTTCCTAACCTGTTCCAGAATCGCATCTGATGAAACACCCGAACAGAAATTAATTCTTTACCCCATCTATAAAATTTATAAAAATCTAGAAAAATTCCAGTAACTAATATACATATCAAATATTACCCAGTTCAAAGGAAACCTGCTAATTCGACACGGTTTGAAAATTAAAAATCATAAACACTGACTAATTTTCCAGGGACACGAATTCGACTTGACACTTGTTATTCCAAAAATCAAAAAGTGGACTTCCAGGCCTCTAAAAATTACAAAGTTAATTTCTACAGGTAGCTATTTCATTGAACTTAGTTTTAGACTCTTACAACACCCAAAAACACGTTCACATCATTTAGTTACATTCGATTTAATTGGGTCTTTTCCTGGATCAGTAGCAGTTTTCACAGATTCATGCATAACTTAGGGTTTTATCATTCTAATTCTTAATTCTTGACACAAGACCATTATAGGTGAGTCCATAACATATTTAGGTTGATTAATAACAGGTCATACATAATCAAATCGAATAATTTCATCACATATACTCCTGGTCCGATTTATACATATAGACTTTTAGGGTTTTCTCTTATCATTTTATGTGTTCATTTTGTGATCATATGCGATTGTATACTTGCAAAATCATCAAGAATTGAAAGGGAAAAGGGGGTGATACGAATACCCTTGAAGAACACACGAAGAATCAAGAACACAAGATCACGTCACCAACAATTCTTCCTCCTTTCTTCTCTTTGGTTTGGATCGACAGAATACAAGAAACAAGGCAGAATTTCGGTTAGGGTTTGCTCCAAATTCGAAGAGATTGATATTAGTATAACATGTTTACCTTATGTAGAGAATGAAAACAAGATCAAGCTTCCTTTTTGGTGGTTCCTTGGATCGACACAGCAGCAGCAATGAACAAGGGAGAGAGCCGGTGTTTAGTTTTTAGGGTTTATTTGGTTTGGAAAATGTTCGGTTATGAGAAATTAAAAAGGGAAAACCGTGTGGTGATTATGGGGCTTTGATGGACCGAAATTTTGGCTATCATTTAGGAGATATGATGGGCTTTATCAAACTATTTTGTTACACAATGAATTTAGTCATAATCCTAGTTAGTGTTCATGGTTTAGGCTTTTTTTTTTTTTTTTTTTTTTTTTTTGTACAAGAGATAGGTTAGGACATTTTTAATTTGATTAGCATATAAGTATTTAGTTAAGTAGTTAATTCATTAGGTATCTTAGTATATAACGTACATTAAGTTAAATACAATTTGTGTTACTTGCATGATGTTCTTAAGTTCTTAAAATTTTAAGATGAGGGCAATATTGTCAATTCATATTATGTTTAATTTTGGGTTTTAAAACTTCTTCCCCTCTAAAAGAAAAATTTTCGTCCTCGAAAATTGAAATCGCAAGGTTAGACAGAGTCGTAGCAAATCGCAAAAGATCATTACAAACATTCTCACGCCAGGGAAGGTTCTTCCAAAAAAATCTTCAGACCAAAAGTTCCTCATGACTCAATCAAAACAAGGTGGGTTTGAACTTCCTCAGAAGAAGACAAATTAGGTTGATTCCGATCCAAAGACCATGCAACAAAATGGAGGGTAGGTGAATCTTCCGGAAAGCTCTTATGGAATACGAACAAGATTTCAAATCAAATTGACTGTATCAACAGTGGAGAGCTCTACAAAGAGTTCAAGATTTATAACTGAGGTCAACAGAATGCAAAACAAGAGTCCAAACTCATCGAGATATCTAACGAGCAAAGGCAGAGTATACGCATAGGTAGAATGAACCTAAAATCTCACTAATCACGGATAATCCAACGGAGATCAAATTCTAAACTTCTTAGGTACTCCCCAAGATATCCTATGGCCACAATGAGTGCACGTTATATGGTGTAAGTATTATCACATTGATCAGGCGTCATAATACTAGCACCACATAAATATGCCTTCATGATGATCATACTTTATCTCAAGTCGTAATCAAAACCACCTATCTTAATCCACCTAGTACTTCTACAGTCTCAGAGGTCGTCAAAATCAAACACCATAACTAAGAGGAGGACGAACTACTCGAAAGAGTTAACGGAAGTCCCAGAATGTCTATCATAATTTGGTACATCGTTAAAAGCATCAGATCGTCCGCCACTCGTCAAATTTCACATAACAAAACCATCGTCCAGCATACGCAGAATGAACACCGAGCGGAATTACTTAACAGGGAACATAAATCATTCAAGGGATCCTATCATCAGGTAACGGAAATTTTAGTAGGTCAAGAGGAAATGAATTACGTCACCCCTAGCTTCATTCTTCACAGGATCATCTCTTCTAAATACGAATGTTCGCTTCAGAATTATCATCCATCCAAATACATGATCTTAAACTTCCTCCAAGTCCATGCAGTCTATCGTATGATCATAGGGTGTAGAGGAATTATATACTTGAGTCTGGCTCCTCAAGCCTTCGGCACTTCTTCTTCGAACCGTGGTGTAGTAACGTGAATCTCCGGCATGGTCACTGTGCCTTCTTCCATTCGCGAGTCTGCTTCTGCTCTCAATTCATCTTAGTACAACTAAAGTGAATAGAGAAGCAAGACTGCGTGTCTTTGGCAGGTCTTCTCACACCGTTCGAAATTTACCGACTCAAACTGCTGTCGTCACCGGGTGCGTGGTAGTGTTGTCTGCTACAATCTCGGGACGCCAATCCAATCTACTCTTCTCGAACAAAGGGTCACTTTACAAAATGATCTACCTGTTCCTCGTCGTGCCTAACACTGAAATGCTTCCCGGAGGTTACTCTCAAATAGTTATCTCTTTTCTTAGAAGTTCTTGTGGTTGCTTCTTCAGTCCTTCAAACACTAAGTGAGGCCGTCCGATACAGAGTTTACAAAGATAGAATAAATCACTCATTGACACGCCGAATTGAAAGATGGTCATGGTATTGATATGATTAGGTTTACGATAGTCGATACTCCAAAGTTTTCTCTTTCTTCTTCACAACTAACAGGGTATTCAAAATGAAACACTGAGGTGAACAAAATCATATTCCATCATCTTCTCCAATTTCTCAACTTCTATGGCATCATGGTCCGTCAACTGAGATTGGTTCCAATTTCATTCTACTTCTCAAACAGGAGGGAAACCCAAGAGTTCCATCGGAGAACACCAGAAAATTTGCACAACAACTTCCAATGCCAACGTTTTCTAAGAGTGGATACAAATAAGTGTCAGGGGACAATCATCAATCAAATGAGACCGAGGTAGATGATTCCATAGCAGTGTTAACAGATTTGAGCGGTTACCGGTTATCATAATGAAAGTGGGATGAAACATATTACTAAAGGTCACGAATCAGATACGGTAGTCCCTGGCAGCGTATGAGGGCCAGCCAATCCATAACTTAAAGACCTCAAAATCGAATATGTCAAAAGTAAACGGATTCGTAGGATGAGTACGGTCGCCAATCCAGACAGATAGTTCATATATCAAGGTCAAGTACATGGTTCATCAAAGTGTGGAGATAGATAAACGAACAATTCAAGGTGTTGGAGTCTTGTTTAGCTATTTAGCATAAGTGGCAGGTAGGTTGTGAGTCATCGGAAATACAAACATCGTATAACTGTCAAGAGTGAGGCATATCGAATATCAGTTATCAGTTTCATCATGCTCAGCTAACCATTCCTCATCGAGACAAAATTATCGTCATATCCATGGCTAATAATCACCAGAGTTCTCATAGGAGTAGTAATGGATTTCGCAAGGACAGAGTAATATCAGATGATACATTTTATATCCAGCACGGTTTATTTAATTCACAGAATGGGTCAAACACCTTAAGGTCAAATGACCTTCGGAATGGTCAGAGGAGTATTAAACTGCTTATCAAACAGGTCGGAAATGAAAATTAAAATCAGGTAGAGATAGCAAAAGTTTAACAATCGGGAATCATGGTAGGGGATTTCAAAATGGTTTTCAAACACCGAAGGGTAGCCGTCAATGATCAATCAACCTATCCTTTATCAGGATAAAAATCAAAGTTAACTATTCAATGAAAACAGATCGACAACGCAAGTCTTATCGTTCAGAAGTGAGAGGAAAACATTCTTATACTCGTGGTTAAAACACCACCAGACTTCTCATGGCAACGGAGATGTTTAAGACGAACTCAGATAGGGTCAGAAGATTCATAGATGCTTATCAAAACAAGAGACAATTAACAGAAAGTATCAAATGCTTATCAAAAGTAAAAGGCAAATAACAGAAGGTGTCAAGTACGTCATCGCCAAGGAGATTTTCAGAATGCCCGTAGAGGCATCAAAATGATTAACAGAAGGATCAGAGGTCAGAGTCAGACTCTGCAGACATGGTCAAATAGTGTCAGGCAATTACTATGCAGTTCTTAATGCCTTCGAGATTTATTTAGGTTCAAAACTTAGGTAATGCAAAGCATAAGCTTGCAATTTTCCAAAAATGATCTTAACAGACTTTAATCAAAAGCAAGGCACGAATCAGAGTGATGCGGAAGCAAAGATGCTTAAACAACCGCCGTAAAGTCTACCGATTCCTCACTGATCAGAACTTAAGCTCCTATAGGGAAATCCTAAAGCAAATTCTTACAGGTTATCTTATGAGCGCCTACAGTAGAAACTTAATGGTCCAAACTTCACAGGTCAAGGGTAAATGTATTACGAGTCGCAGCCTGTCTCTCTGATACCATAAATTGTAACACCCCAACCCGACAAGGGTAAAGATATCACAACAATGGTTTCATATCAGATCAATACAAAGCATACATCTATAGTAATACAAGAAATCTCAAAGGTTACAAATGAAATACGGAAATTTACAAGGTTACAAATGCAAATACTAATTCTGAAATATAATAACTTCTAATCACTTCTAAGTCCAAAAGTAGCTTATCAAGTCTTCTAAGTCCAAGGTACTCTCCACTCATTCCCAGCTTCCTACTAAAACCTGCCGCAGGAAAAGAAATGCGGCTGAGCTACGAGAGCTCAGTGAACAGATATAACGGTAACAAGCAGTAATACAGAATAATGAATAGTAAATGAAATACGAATCAATCAGAGTTATGGCATAAGAAAAGGTAACAGTAATGAGAAGTACAAGGGTATAAGGTGTAGGAAACAGTAATCCTCTACGAGCCCAGTAACAGTAACAGTAACAGTATCATCATGTAGCCATATAGAGGGGAGACCTCTCAGTAATCAGTAAATATGAGGGGAGTCCTCAATCAGTAAGTGGAGTAGCTAGCTCCCAGAGTGTGAAAGACGTGTATCGCACACACCATCAGTCACCAGTAATAACAGTATATATATCAGTAACAGTAACAGTAACAGCTAGGATGCATCCATGCGCCCCAGGTGGCCAGAAACTCCTCATACACCAAATCAGATAAAGTCAGGGACGGAACAGGTCATCACTCTCCTACCCTAGAGTCATGCCATCGGTGCATCAATGACATGGACATGAAACCTTCATGCCTAGTGAGTGGCTCGTAGTCTTAAACTGTGGGTCAATGGTCAAGTATCAAGTATTTAGTCCAGTTTCATAAGTCAATTACCATTTCAGTTATATCAGAAAGTTCATATCAGATGGTCCAATATCAGAAGGTTCAGTATCAGTAGGTTTAGTATCAGAAAGATTCAATATCAGAAAGGTCATATCAAGAGTTCACAAACAAAGGGGAACATAGCAATGGCTTAGGGAAATCCTATGATGAGTCAGAAATCAGAAAATCATGAGTACGAAGGCACCTTACTGAGAAGGGCAGAATATCTGTACCTTATTGACCAAGCAAGCAACAATAAAAGCAAATACGGAAAAGAGTCAAGATCTCTCCTTCTTCACACCTAAAGAAGTAGAAGACGGAATTACAATTGGTTCTTAATTTAGATTACTCATTTTAGTTTATCTTTCCATTTTAGGTAACCTTCCAAATATAGCAAGTTTCCACTTTAAGTAGGTTTACTCATTTTAAGTGATTTTCCATATTTAGTAACTCTAGTTATTAACATTCCCGTTTAATCAACTTAAAGTATTTATGATGACCATTTTAGTAGTTCAAGGTTCATAAGATTATTTATATACAATTAAGGTTATTATGGTAGTTTTACACATTTGAGGGTTTATTAAGTAATTATGATAAGTTTAAGGACCATTATGCAATTATCATAATATTAGGGTATAAAGTGTAATTATTATAAAGTTACAGGTTTTTACAAGTTGAGTCCTTTAGTATTATTCAAAATAACAATTTAAACCCTTTGGTTTTGGAAATTAAACAAACAACACTTTTTAAATGTCTTTTTACACTTTATCAGGTTTTAGGTATGATCTGGACCTGTTTCAAATAATTTATGAATCATATTAGAACTTCTAAATAAAATCTACAAAAATTCTCAGATATACCTCAATGTCCCTAGTATTTTACCTAATTTTTCCAGATTTTATTAACTAGTATAGGTATGAATGAAAATTCCATTTTCCTAACCTGTTCCAGAATCGCATCTGATGAAACACCCGAACAGAAATTAATTCTTTACCCCATCTATAAAATTTATAAAAATCTAGAAAAATTCCAGTAACTAATAAACATATCAAATATTACCCAGTTCAAAGGAAACCTGCTAATTCGACACGGTTTGAAAATTAAAAATCATAAACACTGACTAATTTTCCAGGTACACGAATTCGACTTGACACTTGTTTTTCCAAAAATCAAAAAGTGGACTTCCAGGCCTCTAAAAATTACAAAGTTAATTTCTACAGGTAGCTATTTCATTGAACTTAGTTTTAGACTCTTACAACACCCAAAAACACGTTCACATCATTTAGTTACATTCGATTTAAGTTGGGTCTTTTCCTGGATCAGTAGCAGTTTTCACAGATTCATGCATAACTTAGGGTTTTATCATTCTAATTCTTAATTCTTGACACAAGACCATTATAGGTGAGTCCATAACATATTTAGGTTGATTAATAACAGGTCATACATAATCAAATCGAATAATTTCATCACATATACTCCTGGTCCGATTTATACATATAGACTTTTAGGGTTTTCTCTTATCATTTTATGTGTTCATTTTGTGATCATATGCGATTGTATATTTGCAAAATCATCAAGAATTGAAAGGGAAAAGGGGGTGATACGAATACCCTTGAAGAACACACGAAGAATCAAGAACACAAGATCACGTCACCAACAATTCTTCCTCCTTTCTTCTCTTTGGTTTGGATCGACAGAATACAAGAAACAAGGCAGAATTTCGGTTAGGGTTTGCTCCAAATTCGAAGAGATTGATATTAGTATAACATGTTTACCTTATGTAGAGAATGAAAACAAGATCAAGCTTCCTTTTTGGTGGTTCCTTGGATCGACACAGCAGCAGCAATGAACAAGGGAGAGAGCCGGTGTTTAGTTTTTAGGGTTTATTTGGTTTGGAAAATGTTCGGTTATGAGAAATTAAAAAGGGAAAACCGTGTGGTGATTATGGGGCTTTGATGGACCGAAATTTTGGCTATCATTTAGGAGATATGATGGGCTTTATCAAACTATTTTGTTACACAATGAATTTAGTCATAATCCTAGTTAGTGTTCATGGTTTAGGCTTTTTTTTTTTTTTTTTTTTTTTTTTTTTTTTTTTTTTTTTGTACAAGAGATAGGTTAGGACATTTTTAATTTGATTAGCATATAAGTATTTAGTTAAGTAGTAATTCATTAGGTATCTTAGTATATAACGTACATTAAGTTAAATACAATTTGTGTTACTTGCATGATGTTCTTAAGTTCTTAAAATTTTAAGCTGAGGGCAATATTGTCAATTCATATTATGTTTAATTTTGGGTTTTACAATTATAATTTGATAATTACAAAACTACATATGCATAAATGAAAGATCGTGAAACAATAGGGACTTATTATAGTAAATTAGTTACCTTCCTTAGAAAGTTAGGTTTTCTTGTAAAACCCTATTTATAAAGGGTTTAGCCAGCTGTATTAGACATTCAAAAATGTAGATCTCTCAATGAGTGTCGAGTAGAAACGTATGTGTGTGTACACGTTAGTAGTAGATCTATGTAGTAGTTTATTTATTATTCAATAAAGATGAACGCGTTTGTCAAAATTAAAACCTTGTTAAGCATCATTGTTCTTCGTTTATTATCCGCTGTGTATATCAATGGTGTTTGTAAAACATATCCAAGATGGAGCTAAACGATCTTCAACAAGTGGTATCAGAGACAGGTTGCTCTCGATATCTAGGATCTACAAGGTTTGTTACTGTTGGAGATGGAGCAGATTCGAAGGACGAAGAGCAGATCTGGAAAAGGTTTAAAGTCGACAGCAGTAGATCTTGAAAATTTTTGAGGTAATCGTTGTTTTCCATTAAACCTCGTAATGATTAATTGTGGTGTGGAATCAAATTAATTGTGGGGCTTAATGATTGAGTTTGACCTCATACGTTTGATTTATTATTTATTCGGTGTGTGGGGCTAATGATTCAATGAATGGGTTTGTCGCTTATGTTATAAATTGATCAGTTGAAGGATTGGTTAATGGATGTCAGTGAAAAGTGATTACCTCGTACAGTACTAATAATTGTTTATCACTTGTGGTTTATATAATGAAGATCTGATTGGTAGAATTAATTGGGAGTGTGGATGTGAATTAATTCTCACCCCGTACTCTAATTCATATGACTGTTATTCGTGGGTCAGAACTGGGCAAGTGATTATCAATTCTGGTTGTTGGCTTTCATTGATATTTTTCGTGTACTGTTGATCAAAAGAACCAGACTTGCAAGTGGGATTGCTTTCTGATTGTGGGGCTGAATTAACGTGTACTGCTACGCTGGATATTAATTCTGCTACTGTTTCCAATATTAATGCTGGTTCTGTGGTGATTAATTCTGGTTGTGGGGTCTGCGTTGAATTAATTCTGGTGATTAATTCTGGTCGGTGTCCACTTAAGTCTGCTGGTTAAGTCTGCTCTTGGGAATGTTAATTCTGCTCTTGTTATTGTTTGTACTGCTCACCTTAGCAGTTAATACTGTTTGGCTTTCGTGTTTGTACTGCTGGGCAGTTTTGGATCGCGGACAAAAATTTATTTCTATGGCTTGTTTTGGTGATTATTTGAAGAATACAATTGAATATTGCATATTTGATGTTGTAGTTGAGTTTCACAGGTGCGTGTTCTTATCATACCTTTTAGCAGGAAGTAACTTGTTTGTGCGTTAATGCGGTGACAAAGACTTGATGAATCTAGCAAAAGTGTGTGATCTATAATCAAGGGTGCTTAATGCTCACATTTGCTATCACTTTAAGGAGTTACATTGTAGTGCTCAGTGACTCATATAGTTGAGGATTTTTCAAGAGGTTGCGAACTACTTCTAGCATTAGTTTGGAGTCACGTGGATAGTACAAGATATAAGACGCAAGTTTGGGAAATTCAACTTCTTCATAAAGTTCGTTATACTCAGTTTTCTTCATCAGTAATAAGTTCATAAAGTCTACAGAGTTCGTGATTCAAGAGATGGTTATTGGTTTCAGGGGAAGCTTGTTTAACCATCTACATGCACCACTTAAGGGGAAGTGTTTCGATTTAAGTTGCATGGAAGACCCCTATTCGATGATTACAAAAAGGGGAAGATGATTGGTTTGCAGCTTATTATTTGTGGTGACATGTTCAAGAAGACCTCAAGGAAGCATTGATTGTTGTTTCATGAAGATAGTTTTGTAATATCAAATAGGGGAAGATTGTTGGGAATTATAATTTGATAATTACAAAACTACATATGCCTAAATGAAAGATCGTGAAACAATAGGGACTTATTATAGTAAATTAGTTAGCTTCCTTAGAAAGTTAGGATTTCTTGTAAAACCCTATTTATAAAGGGTTTAGCCGGCTGTATTAGACATTCAGAAATGTAGATCTCTCAATGAGAGTCGAGTAGAAACGTGTGTGTGTACACGTTAGTAGTAGATCTATGTAGTAGTTTATTTATTATTCAATAAAGATGAACGCGTTTGTCAAAATTAAAATCTTTTTAAGCATCATTGTTATTCGTTTATTATCCGCTATGCTTATCAATGATGTTTGTAAAACATATCCTAGATGGAGCTAAACGATCTTCAACAGATACCACAATTTGGTAGCCTACGAGAGCTGATCATGCACGAATCACACAAGTCAAAATATTCCATACACCCAGGCTCCGACAAGATGTACCAGGATCTTAAAAAGTTGTATTGGTGGCCAAATATGAAGGCCGACATTGCTACTTATGTCAGCAAATGTCTTACTTGTTCCAAAGTCAAGGCCGAATATCAAAATCCGTCTGGTTTGCTACAGCAACCAGAGATTCCTCAATGGAAATGGGAGCGTATTACCATGGACTTCATCACTAAACTTCCTAAAATTCCAAGCGGTCACGACGCGATTTGGGTGATCGTTGATCGTCTCACCAAATCAGCTCATTTCTTGCCCATTAAAGAGACCTACAAGATGGATAAGTTAACCAGAATCTATATCCAGGAGATTGTCTCGAAACATGGTGTACCAGTTTCAATCATTTCAGATCGAGACAGTCGATTCACTTCAAGATTTTGGGAATCGCTTAATGACGCCTTTGGAACCCGACTCGATATGAGTACAGCCTATCATCCCCAAACCGATGGTCAGAGTGAAAGGACCATCCAAACACTCGAAGACATGCTACGTGCCTGTGTGATTGATTTCGGTAATAGCTGGGATACTCATTTGCCATTGATTGAGTTTTCCTACAACAATAGTTATCACACAAGCATAAAGGCTGCACCATTCGAAGCACTCTACGGAAGGAAATGCCGATCACCAGTCTGTTGGGCTGAAGTCGGAGATGTCCAACTTACCGGTCCAGAAATTGTTCACAAGACAACCGAGAAGATTGTTCAGATTCGGAATAGACTGAAAGCCGCCAGAGATCGTCAGAAAAGTTACGCCAATGTGAGGCGTAAGCCCTTGGAATTCAAAGTTGGAGACATGGTCATGTTGAAGGTATCGCCTTGGAAAGGTGTAATACGCTTTGGGAAGCACGGGAAATTGAATCCTAGATATATTGGACCATTTAAGATTCTCGCAAGAATCGGTCCAGTGGCATACAGACTTGAACTCCCGCCAGAGCTTAGTAGTGTGCATAATACCTTTCATGTTTCTAATCTCAAGAAGTGCTTATTCGACGAATCCCTCGTCATTCCATTAGAAGAGATTCAGCTCGATGACAAGCTTAATTTCATCGAAGAGCCAGTAGAAATTATGGATAGTGATGTCAAGCGACTAAAGCACAGTAGAATTCCTATCGTCAAAGTTCGCTGGAATTCTCAAGAGAGGTCCCAAGCTCACTTGGGAACGAGAAGACCAGATCCGCCGAAAATACCCGCATCTCTTCACCAATGACAATCCAATGACCAACATTGGCTGAATCTCGAGGACGAGATTCACTTTATGGGTGGTAGACTATCACAACCCGCAAAATTTCAGGTCAATACTATTCACCGAACTCGAATTTACTTTCTTGACATTTATTTGAAAACAATTTACGTAAGGATTTTACTTAAACGGACGAGAAAACCTAGAATAAATTCCAAGTACATTAGGACTTATGTTAAATTTAGTCCACAACGCTCCGGTATCTTGCTCCTGCTCCATTTCACAAATATACACTATAACACAATTTTCTATTCTTTAAATACTTACGGTTTTAAATTCAACAAACGTTATTTGTTATTTAATATTTAACACCCGACATACCCGATTCTTTCAACAAATATTCCTAGCATATTTTTATACTTCCAAAATTATTACAAAAGTTCCAAAAATATTTCCTGACACCTAAAGTATTTTCTTTATAACTTACGTTTAATTACGTATACTTTTCGTTAATTACCGAAACAACAACCGATACATATTTTTAACACCCGATACCTACAATGTATACATTTTTGTATCAAACTACACTAATATTTCCCATTTTCATCTAAGTGCCGCCCCCCCCCCCCCCTCCCTCTTAGTCTTGTAAATAATTAACTAGACAAATTGTACATCAAAATTTATTAGCACAACTATTACCATGAAACATGGAATGTGTTCTTGGTGGCCTGACCACCATTTTGCCCCCTAGCCACCATGGCCGGCCACTCCTCCCCCCTAGCACAATAAATGAATTTTGACCCTCCTATTTCACCCTTGACCAAAGTTCAAGTATAAATAGACTTGATCTAAACCCATTTTCACTTCTAGTAGTCAAGTAAGAAAAAAATAAAAATCCCTACCTATCTCAACATATCATTCGACCCATATTGGAGCAAAGGAGAAGAGAAGGAATTGTTGTGGCATAGATCAAGAACACTAGGGCTCATTAACAAAGGTTTTGGAGCACAAGCATTGTGGTTAATCTAGTACTTTACAACTTCTTCTTCACAAATCACTTTTGTAAGTGAACTTATTAATACTTCATGATTTTCATATTTTTACATGCTTGGCAAGTTCCATTACTCATTATCACATGGTACATGCTAAAAACAAGTTACTTTCATAATGATCCTTTAGTAAAAGTTATTTTTTTAAAAATATGTTGTTACAAGAAAAACTAGGTAGGAAAATACTTCATGAAAAATAGTGGTAAGAAACCTTATAAATGTGAATATTAATAAACTTGTATATTTTGATTTGCTAGATAATTTATTTCATGGACTTGGGATATAGTTAAGTTTAAGCTTAGAACACTATTATTATGTTGAGGAGATCATAAGTGAACTAGGACAAGAGTTGGACTGGTTTGGAATGAGATGCGAACTAGAAAACACACTCTTGAAACACTTAAATGAGCTACTGTCCCGTTTTGTAAAAACTGGAATAATCAGTAGGTTGTAAGTAATCTTTGGCTATAAATATAGAAAATAGACTTAATAACGAAAACGTGGTCACTTGAATGAGTTAAAACGGGCTTATAACGAAAAAGATATGCTATTTTCAAGTTAGACGACGAAAAACTATATTTTCAGAAAATAATGTATTCTGTCTGAATTTTAGCGATAGAAAACTGAGATGTAAATGATATTTAGGCAAGCCGAGACCTTGAAAAGCCTAGAGTACGCTTAAATACCTTCGCGTGGATAGGTTAAACTTAAGAAACGGAGTTACGAAGCGAAAGATATGGCTAAAAGAATGTGGCCGCGATATATGAATTGTTGACAGCATGTATGCGCTAAAAATAAAGCTGATGGAATTCTTAGCAGTGAATTTTCGACCTTTTTGAGTGTATTTTGGTTGAAATGAAGTAAACAAAAATTGTAGAACCATGTGTATACTTAATAGATGCGTTAGGAAACTTTGAAAAACATATTAACACGACGGTTAAAATTTGGTTATAGAATGTGTAGGTCCACACGAATTATGGATCCAAGTAGCCTTTGTTACTTGTTAGACGACTTGAATAAATCCAAATCAATCTAAGTGAGAAACTCTAACAATGAATTGAATGTTTATGCGGAATCTAAACAATCAACAATGAAGAACACAATATCAATAACTAACTTCGTATATTACTAGCTTTTCAATACAATACGCACACAACTAACACACATATGTTCGTGCAAACTATTGAGCGTTAGGGTTCCTTTTATACACCAAGGAAACCCTAGATACAAAACGTGTAGAAGGATATATGTATCTTCTCTAAAGATAACTACGTATCCTTTCCTAACTTATAGCTAACAAACTTTCCTATCTTTCATAAACAGACTTAACTAATAAGTCAACCAGACTTAACAACGTAATACTACCTACCAGACTTAACAATACAAAGGCAGACTTAACAATTACAAAGTACAACTAACAGACTTAACTTTGTAACCCAGCAGAATTAAGTCTGTTCTTCATATTAAGTCTTGTCATGTGATAATTCCCAACAGAATGAACGAGTTATATTTTCTAAAAGTGATAATTTCTAATAAAGGATCAAAATGACGTGTTTATAGTTTGACAACAAATGCTACAACGACATGTACAAGTGATAATGTAGTGTATGACTTACATGCTTGACCTTGTTTTCAAAACCTAAGACATATGTATATTTAGGTCGCGATTAGAGTTATTGGACCTATATTGCCGTTTACATAATACCAAACGAGATTTGCTTTCCTAAGGTGATTTTCATAGCCCCGAATTTTACATTGTTTATACATGATTTTTAAATCCTCGGGGTGGGAATACACTGCTTGTTTTTACATACGGACACAAGTACTAAAACTGTTACTTTGCCTAAGTTACCACATTGCCATTAAAGTCCCCTACGTATGATGAACCGTTAATTACTTGTAAGCGCGGATGTTATGAATAGATCTATTTGGGTTGACACCCCGTCCGGGTTGGTCGCGCCAACTGGGTAAACGGACGCATATCATTCGGATTATTTCCGAGTGTCTGGCAAACACTTATTTGGGGCATTGTTATTGTGCTTAATTGCATGCGAATACGTCGAGCTTCGGGGTCATGAGCTTAGGCATTGTATATATTATTTTTGGCTCTGACATTATATTTGTTGTATTGTCTTGCTATTGAAATCTTGTGGTCCGCCTTACTGTTTATTTAAACCTATGACTCTCACCAACATTATTTGTTGACCCTTTTAGCGTGTATTCTCAGGTAACTAGGTGATGATGATACACCTTTGTATGGAAGCACTTTTGAGTCACATTTTGGATGCACATCATGATGGAGATTTTTCTACATTATTTAGCGTTTGATCATGTATTTAAATCTTACATTTTGATGGTGAACTCTGATAACTATGTGTTGTAAAACCTAACTTTAAATCAAACGCTTGTTTTTAAACGACTCACTTAGAGGTCGTTCTTTATTGCCTTGTACTTTGTGACCGAGAACATCACGCCCCCGGAATTCCATTCTGCTACAAACACAGATTTTGAGGGCATGACATTAGGGTTTATGATGAACACGTTCAGAACTAATCTCTCATTTCTATGGTTAAATCATGTTTATTTTTGTGTCATTTCACTTAGATACATCATATGAAGTCTCTTGAATCATTGCATGTAACATCTAACATAAATAATTTCATGTTCGATCTATGGTGATTAGGGTTCATCGAACTTAAATGTGTATTGATTCAAAGTTGTTTGGGTATCTTTTGTTATGCTTGAAATGTGGTTTAAAAGAGTTTGTAACTTGTGGTTTGTGATTTAACTGGACATGAAAGGAAAGGAATTTCGATTTTCATCCATCGAACATGTATGTCTACAGTGTCCATCGATGTTTCTTATATAAGAAACGGCGAACTTGCAAATGGCTAAGTTCCATCGAACTTTTCAAAGTTTCATCGAACTTGAAAAATTTAGTGAATTTGACTAAATTCCATCGAACTTACAACAGTTCCATGGAACTTGGATATTTTTCATCGAACTTTTGAGTTCCATCAAACTTTCATAATTTGTCGAACTTTTGAAATATCCATCGAACATTCAAATGCATCAAACTTGTGAAATATCCATCGAACATTCAAATCCATCGGACTTGTGAAATATCCATCGAACATTCAAATCCATCAAACTTTAAAACTTTTCATTGAACTTATCAAAGGACATAGAACTTGAAATTTAGATTAATGTCACTTAGAATTGTTGGAAGGACATTGAACTTTTGACTTGACTCATTCACAAGTGTTTTTCACAAATAATCAAAATCACAAATCAAGGACATATTAAATCAGCAAATCAAACATAGGGTCATATATAGTGTCAAAATTGTCACAATGTGCTAACACATATGTACCTTGTATGTTTGTGTCTCTGTTTTGTCATTTTAGTTACCACAAATGGCTGCTCAACAACATTTACCAATGCTCACATAGAAAGACGTCTTCCTAGAAGGCTACTCAGTGTCTATAGGCAGCAACAATGCTCGAGTTGAATTTCATAAGATTAAATGTTCTGAACTGTCATGCCAGATTACTATTAAGATTCTAAAGAATCACAAGGGCAAGAATATGCTGCAGAAGTCTGCCTATGTCCCTGAATTCTACATCTATCAGCTCTGGCACACAATTCAACTCAGCATTAATGAAGATTCATTCGCTTGCAAGTTGGATAGAAAAGAAGTCACTGTTGACATCAATTATCTTCGTACGTGTCTACTTCTACCTGAAGCTCCAAAACCCAGTATGAGATTTCATGACACTACATCAGAAAAGACTGTTCTTGCCTTTCTGCGGGAAATTGGCTATAATGAACATCCAACAAAGCCATTCAAGTTTTTCTCCAAGGTTGAGGCCAAGTACATTCCGCAACCATGGAGAACTGTCTACTACATCTTGGCACGATCAGTTACAGGAAGAGATAGTGGTCACGATCATCCCCGACTCTCTCATCTTCAAATATTCTGGGGAATCATATATCAAAAGCAAATTGACTATGCACAACTCATCTGGGATGACATAGTTTTTCAAATTCAGAACCACTACCTCACTCCATTAACCAAAATCCCATTTGTCAGATTCACTAAGTTAATCATCCACCATCTTCTTGAAGATAATGAAGATATTTCCCGTCGTCTGAATGACTCCGAACAACACCTGATTGCCCTGGATAAAACCATTAACAAAATCAATGTTCAGGCAACGTGTACTCGTAAACAAGGGAAAAGACTTCCTAACAATCTTCTCACTGAAAAAATCTTGAAAACACTTGCTTATAAGAAGTACGATGAAGCATTCAAGGTTGGAAGGGTAGGTTTCCATCTCTATGAGGTTTAAGCCTCAGAAATCAAAACCCGAAGCAAACGCGATAGAAAAACTAGAAGCACGGCAAGCACAACAAAGCAAAAGAAACCAGCACCGCCCAAACTAAAGAAAAGATATGTGTCTGTGAAAGTTGCTAAGCCTGAGCCAGAAGAAGAACAGATTGTAGAAGAAGAGGAATCTGGTTCTGAGAGTGAAACCGATGATGAACCAGTCATCTACAGAGAATACATTGCTACCAAAATTGCTCAGGAAGCCAGTCTTTAGTCGCTTACATCTGATGAAGAGAGGAGAAGGAAGAAAATGCATGATGACAAGAAGAAAATGGATGAAGACATTGATAGAGATTTTGGTGATGATCAGACCCCAGGAGGTAATATGGAAACCGAGGTGGTAGACACGAAGAAATTAAAGAAGTCAAAAGAGAGTGCCTCACCTGCTGTTCAAACCCTCATCATTCCGGTTAATCAACCCGGTGGGTCAGGACATGTTGGTGATGTCTCGCAACCTTTTCCAGTTAATCGACCCGGTGAGGGTGAAGGTTCTTCAAAGATTGTCTCCTCTGATCCGGTTAATCAACCCGGTAAGGAAGGAGACACAGAGATAGCCACAGAACATGACCTGCAATAATTTCATCAAACTGTTGATTTCTTATGGATGATGAAGATAGTGATGACAATATGGAGTTAGTGACAGATGAAGACGTGAAAAGGCTGCTGAAGAGATGGAGCTAGTCAAGAAAGCTAAGGAAGAGGAAGAGAAGAAATGGAAACAGCAGGAGGAGTTAGAAAAGGAAGCTGACAACTACATACAGACACCTCCAACATCTCCTCTAACATCTCCTCCAGTTCCTGATGACACATCTCCAGATTCTCCACCAACCTCACCAAAAGATAAAACCATTAAAGAAAATATCATTGAGTCTTCAACTCATTCATCTCCACCACCAACACATACAACATCCACAAGCAAATCCATCAAGAAACCAACAAATCCTTTGGTCTCACAAGCATCAATGAAGGTGAAACAGGTCATGAAACAAGCACGAATAAAGAAACACAACAAGCTTATTGACCAAATCGAAACATTGACAAATATGGTTACCGGTCTTGTTGGACAAATGAACGAGCTCCAAAGCACAAAAGCTCAAGTTGATGAGTTCCTTTCCGATGACGTTTAGGATAATATGTTCACTGCTATCAAGGGAAATACAAAAGAATACCTAAAAAAGTATTTGCCCCAAAATCACATCAAATAAAGCCAAAGAACATCCACTCTCTTGGTATCAGAGCTTAAGAAATGACAATTTTTGACAAGAAAAATACCACAAATCAACCGATACTAATAACCTTGGCTCTGATACCACTTGTAGGATCGTGTTTCATGTTGATATTGTGATTCGGGAGGACGGGGATAATGAGAGTAAAACACAACCATAGTTAGAGAGAGAGAGTAGAGAGAGAAAGTAAATGTGTGTTTTATTGATGATCAAATGCAAGAGTAAATTACACACTTAAGTCTCACCCCTCCATGGAAGTATGGAGGGGTATATATTGCCTAACACAAGCTTAACTATTACAATATTACATAACTAGTCCATGTGTTTCGGCTTAACAAGATAGCTAATGTAATCCCGTAAATGTCGTTCCATTTATGTGTTAGGAGCATTCCTAACAAGTATTACACTTATAAATACACAAGGACTTGAAATGAAACGATGCGCTACTTTAGGGGTTTAATGCGGACAAGACCATGGAAGTTTCAATACGAAGGCAAAATAAAGTACGAGATGACTACGCCATGTTAGGAATTAAATGTTCTGAAGATTAGTTGTAACACCCCAACCCGACAAGGGTAAAGATATCACAATAATGGTTTCATATCAGATCAAACACAAGCATATGACATAAATAATACAATTGAATTTCAATGGTTACAATAGAGAATCTAAAGATACAAGGTTACAAATGAAAGATACAAAAATTTCTAAGTCTGGATAAAGAATTCCTTCCAGTCATCTCTAGTCCAAAAGTAGCTAGTAAGGTCTTCTAAGTCCAAGGTACTCTCCACTCATACCCAGCTTCCAAACAAAAACTTGCCGCGGGAAAAGAAACGCGGCTGAGCTTAAAAAGCCCAGTGAACAGATATAACGGTAACAAAGCAGTAATACAGAATAATGAACAGTAAATGAAGTACGAATCAGTCAGGGTTAAGGTATAAGTAAATGGTAACAGTAATGAAAAGTACAAGTGTATAAGGTGTAGGAAACAGTAATCCACTACGAGCCCAGTAACAGTAATCAGTATAATCATGTAGAGGGGAGACCTCTCAGTAATCAGTAAATATGAGGGGATTCCTCAATAATGGGTGGAGTAGCTAGCTCCCAGAGTGTGAAAGACGTGTATCGCACACACCATCAGTCACCAGTAATACAGTAATCAGTAATCAGTAACAGTAACAGTTCTAGGATGCATCCATACGCCCCAGGTGGCCATAAACCTCCCAACACACCAAATAAAATACAGTCAGGGACGGAACAGGTCATCACTCTCCTGCCCTAGAGTCATGCCATCGGTGCATCAATGACATGGTCATGAAACCCTCATGACTAGTTATGGCTCGTAGTCTCAAACTGTGGGTCAATGGTCAAGTATCAAATATTCAGTATCCAGTTCAGTTTCATATTAAGTGGTTCAGGTTCAATTTCAATTTCAGTTATATCAGAAAGTCCATATCAGCAGTTCATGTCAGAGGGTTCAAAAACCGAAAGGTCAATATCAGTAGGTTCAATATCAGAAGGTCAATATCAGGAAAAAATCAAAGCACATTCACAAATCAAGGGGAAACATAGCAATGGCTTAGGGAAACCCTATGATGAATCAGAAATACATAATGAAATGAGAAAGAGGACACCCTTACTGAAAAAGGGCAGAATATCTGTACCTTAAACCGCAAGTGAAAACACAACTAGAAACGAAAAGATCGGAAGTAAACTCCATCTTCAGCGAATCTACACGAATTCATGATCGGCTTAGTTAATAACTTATTTTAAATCAGATTTCTCATTTTAGTCGGCTTTCCTTTTATTAGTGACTTTCCTTTTTATAGCAGCTTTCCAAAAATAGTAATTTTCCCGATTTAGTGAGTTTCCAAATTAAGTAAGTTTTAGGGTCACAAATGACAATTAAATAAATCTAAAGGTTTAGTGTGATCAATATAATAGTTTAATGTTTATTTATGACAAATACCAAGGTCTAGGTTTAATTGTGTAAACTTTTAGAGTTTAGGGTCTAAAGTGTCAGTTAGGTTTTTAAGTCCCATATTTAAGGGCGCGTTTCATAAGTGAAAGAAAATTAACCAGTTTATACATCAGGCGACAAAAGCCAAGCCAAAAACACGCATGTTATCAAACAAGTGATACGCGATTACTTAGGGTGCGTTTTACTTACGAGAAAGGGTCGACATGGGTTTTAGTAAAACATGACACAAATATTATCACATGTTGCGACACAAATGCAGCTCATATCACGATATATAACCTTATCGTATCCAGATTTCGACACGAGAACCACGTAGCACGACTTGGATTTTATTTCATAGATCGACACACATCATATACGGATTTTTGTGACCTCTTAATAACGAGCTGCGACTCGACTAAACTCTAAACACACACCGCAACAGGACTCGAACCAAAACTTATTCGAATGGCAAAACCCTACGTGAACCTACTCTACACATTTTAGTTTTTTTTTTCTTTTTTTTTTTTTTGCATGAAAGCATGCGTTAATCATCAGGTGAATTAGTTATAGTTTTCCATGCAGCCTTTATATTCGAAATTTATTGTGACCATTCTTTCTTTCATTCCGGTTTAAATGAAATCATATGTATGATTAGCGTATTATGCATGACAAGGATGGTTAACAATCACTACCTTCGGCTGAACAAGAAGGACCGAAGGGGAAGGACAACAGCACTCGAATCAGTTACTCACGACCACGGACAGTCTGTCATGAGACACGCACACCGGTTCGACTTTAAGACCCCAACTCAAAGTTGAACCCTTCACGAAAAGTTACAGCACCTGTAACCTTTAATAAATCGAGATCGAACATTAACCTTCACGCCAATAGATCGAAGTGTAGCAACATATGACTTTAGGGTCGGATTAACGAGGCAAAGAGAACAAGGATGACATACCTAAGTCGACAGCACACAAACCCCCTCTTGATCGCCAAGGCTGTATGACTTGATCACATGGAATAAACACCGATGGCTGTTAGCTTCGACCTTGATCTTTGTGGAGAGAAACAAATGAGTTTGGAACTTGGTTTTTCTGATTTTAGTTTTGGTATGAAGGAATGAAAGAGGCTGTGATGTAAGATGGGAAAAAAAGAACGTGTTCTAGTAACGAAAATTAAGGGAGCGTGTATAGAAATTTTGGAAAGTAGTAATTGTAATATAATTTCTCAATTTCATATTAAAGTTCATGGCTGGATCGGTTGTGGTGTGTATTTTGTCTTCCAAGGCTCACGAATGGGATAATTCTTTCATTAGTTACATTCTCATGATGGAACAGATTTTAAATCCATATAAAGAAACACGGTTTGGTTAAAAGGAAAGTTAGGAATTGTAGTGGTTGTCTTAGAAAAAAAAAAGGAACATCGAATAATCTATTTCAAGTATTGATTGAGTTGAGTCATTCACAAGAAAATGTTAAGGTACAAAATATCGTGTTCTTGAAATTAGTAGGGAAAAGATTTGTCAAACTTAAATGTGATTGGGATAATTTAGGGGTGATATGGGCCGAAATTTATATACACTTAGGTTAGTTATATTAAATGTATTAGTATCCATAACATAGAGTTTTAGAGCTTTAATTAAATGTGTAATTAAATTTTTGGGTAACGGTTTTAAATGACATACGTTTAAATTCTCATACGTAGGTTAAAATGAATAAAGCTCTTGTATAACTATTATGCTCTTATAAATTCAAAAAATTTTAGAGGGCAAAATGGGAATTTCATATGAATGTAAATTTAGGGTTCTACAACTCTTCCCCTCTAAAAGAAAATTTTCGTCCTCGAAAATTGAAGTGAAACGAAACGGGAAACACAACGGACTGCGAACGGAAGTGTGAATGACTTGTTTCTCATGAATCTATCTTGTTGATCAAAATAGCTTCGGTTTCTTCAGAAAGGACATACCGTACTGAATCCAGATCAAAATAATAATATACCAAACGTAACAGATGATAGTCGTATTCTCTCGGGAGAGGTACAGGGAATACGTAGGATTTTGACGGATATGCCGTCCATAGAATTTGATTAGACAAATCAGATGAGAACGTACAGAAAACAGATTGTTTGATATCATCAAATGGCAGAAGGCTCTACAACAGAACCTAAGATTCTTATTGGAAGTGAAGAGGTTAGCAAAACGCGTGACGAGGATCTAAACGTATCAAATCGCATAACGGTGAAAGCAGATTAAACGCATAGATAGAATGAACCTAAAGTCTCACTAACACAGATAATCTCCAACAGCTATCAGAAATTCTAAGGCTTCTAAGGCACTCCTCGAAATATCCTATGCCCACAACAAGTGCACGTTATATGATGTAAGTATTATCACGTTGGCCAGACGTCATAATACTGGCATCATATAAATATGCCCTCATGATGGTCATACTTTACCTTAAGTCGTGAACAAAACAACTTATCTTAATCCACCTAGTCCTTCTACAGTCTCAGAGGTCATCAAACTCAAATACCATAACTAAGAGGAGAACGAACTACTCGAAAGAGTTAACGGAACAGATCTATAATGTTTATCAGAATTTAATACGTCGTTAGTAGCGTCAATCCAGAGTCAACTCAGACAATATCAGTGGTTGCTTCAAAATTCTCATAACAAACCATCAACCAACATACGCAAAATCTACACAAAACGGAATTACTATGAGGGAACCAAAATCTTTCAGAGGATCTTATTATCAGGTAACGGAAATTTAAGTAGGTCAAGAGGAATGAATTACGTCATCCATAGCTTCATCCTTCACAGAATCAATTCTTCCAAACACAAATGTTCGCTTCAGAAATATCATACATTCAATACATGATTTCAAATTTCAAGTAGTCTGTCTATGTCTGATCATATGATCACAGAGTGGAAAGGAAATATAAACTTGAGTCTGGTCCCTCAAGCCTTCGGCACTTCTTCTGGACACTGTGGTGTAGTAACGTGAATCTCTGACATGGTCACTGTGCATCTTCCATTCGCGAGTCTGCTTCTGCTCTCAATTCATCTTAGTACAACTAAATGAATAGAGAAGCAAGACTGCGTGTCTTAGGCAGGTCTTCCAGCACAGTTCGGGATTCGCCAACTCAAACTGCTGTCATTACAGGATACGTGGTAGTGTTGTCTGCTACAATCTCTGGACGCCAATCAAATCTACTCTTCCAGAACAAGGGTCATTTTATTTAATACGAAAATGATCTTCGTGTTCCTCGTTCGTCTCAGGGCATTTTATTTAATACGAAAATGTTGTCTGCTACAATCTCTGGACGCCAATCAAATCTACTCTTCCAGAACAAGGGTCATACTATGACAGTTGTCCGATTACTCACGAAAACATGATTTTATTAGCCAATACAATTGGCATTATTTAAACTCATAATGGTCACAACGAGTACAAAAAAAACAGCTTCATGAATCATTTCAGGGAAAACTTCATATCTACTTCACATCACCTGTCTTCCTCTTCATGCATAAACCGAAATGCTCCACGGAGGTTACTCTCAGCTAGTCATCTCCCTCCTTAGAAGTTCCTGTGGTTGCTTCTTTAGTCCTTCAACTTAAATGAGGCCGTCCGATATGGAGTTTCAGAGATAGAACAAATCAATCATTGATACGCGGAAATTGCTAATGATTTAGATAGTGATACGGTTAGGTTTACGATAGTCGATACGCTGACACAAAATTTTCTCTTTCTTCTTCATGAACTAGTAGGGTATTCAAAAGGAAACACTGAGGTGAACAAAATCATATTCCATCAGCTTCTTCAATCTCTCCACTTTTATAGCATCATGGTTCGTCGACTGAGATCGGTTCAAAGTCAATTTTACTTCCCAACATGAGGGAAACCCAAGAGTTTCATCAGAGTATACCAGAAAATTTGTACAACAGAACTTCCAATGCCAAAGCTTTCTAAGGGTGGATATTAATAGGTGTCAGGAGAAATTTGACAATCAAATGAGATTGAGGTAACTGTTTCCATAGTAGCATTAAGCTTAACAGATTTGAGTGGCTAAAGGTTATCATAACAAAGTAGGATGCAAATAGATTTCTGAAGTCACATATCAGATACGGTAATCCCTGGCAGCTTATGAGGGCCAGCCAACCCATAACTTAAAGACCTCAAAATCGCATATATCAAAAGTAAACGGATTCGTAGGATGAGCCCGGTCGTCAAGCCAGACGGATGATTCATATATCGCGGCCAAGTACATGGTTCACCAAAGTGTGGAAATAGATAAGCGAACAATTCAAGGTGTTGGAGTCTCGTTTAGCTATTTATCATAAGTGGCAGGTAGGTTGTGAATCGTATGACTGTCAAAAGTGAGGCGTATAGAATATCAGTTATCAACATCATCATGCTCAGTTAACAAATTCATATCGAAACAAAATTTTCGTCATGTCCTTCCAAAGGAAACTAGTTGACGGCAAGATTCATTATTCAAAGGGAGGGAATAAACTTCCTATATCCATGGTTAATAATCACCAGAGTTCTCATAGGAGTAGTAATGGGTTTTGCAAGACAAAGTAGTATCAGATGATACATTTATATCCAGCACTGGGAATGAATTAATAGGATGTGTCAAACACATTGGTGTTAAATGACCTTTGGGATGGTCGGAGAGGTATCAAACTGTTTTTCGAACAGATCGGAAGTGAAGACCAACATCAAGTACTAAAACACGCCCATAAGATATACTTAAGCAACTCACTTCTTGGTCTTCGGTTGCTGCCCTTCCTGGTTGCTCAAATCAACTGGTATGATCCGAAAGACATCTTCGCTTGGAGGCTAGAAAATCTCTCGGTATCATGTCAAATCCAACTTCACATTCCGGTGGAAACTTGGTGGGTCAACCAGGAATCATATTCAGAAAACTCAGGGTGCCAATTAATTCTCAAGATAAGGTTCATTCATTGGCGTACGAGATGGTTTCTAGGAAGGCTTCATAACCGTGAAAGTAACACACGAGTCTCCAGAGTAATAGTGATAGTAAGGAGTTTAACAATCGGTAATCATGGTAGGAAGTTCAAAATTGTTTCAAACGCCAAAGGTGAGACATAGGAGGATAGTTGTCAATATTGAATGATCAATCAACCAATTCTTTATCAGAATAAAATCAAAGTTAACTGTCCAAGGAAAAACAGATCGACAAGCAAGTCTTATCGTTCAAAATTCTTACACTCGTGGTTAAACACCACAAGGCTTCTCATGGGAACAGAGATGGTTAAGACGAAGTCAATTTGTGTTAGAAAATTCATAGATGATTATCAAAAGCAAGAGAGAAATAACAGAATGTATCAAGTATATTATCGTCATGGAGATTCTCAGAATGCCCAAAGAGGCACCAAAATGATTAACAAAAGGATCAGAGGTCGAAGTCGGAATCTGAAGACAAGGATCAAATAGTGTCAGACAATTACTATGCAATTCTCAATGCTTTCAAGGTTTTATTTAAGTTTCAAATCTCAGGTGGTGCAAAGCATAAGCTTTCAATTTCCAAAATTGATCTCAAAAGCAAGGCACGAATCAGAGTGATACGGAAGCAATGATACTTAAACATGTGCCTTATAGTCAACCCATTCCTCACTGGTCAAAACTTAAGTTCCTATAGAGAAATCCTAAAGAAAATTTTCAAAGGTTGTCTTACGAGCGCCTACAGTGGAAACTTAGTGGTCCAAACTTCACAGGTCAAGGGTAAATGTATTACGAGTCGTAACCTAGCTCTGATACCATAAATTGTAACACCCCAACCCGACAAGGGTAAAGATATCACAATAATGGTTTCATATCAGATCAAACACAAGCATATGACATAAATAATACAATTGAATTTCAATGGTTACAATGGAGAATCTAAAGATACAAGGTTACAAATGAAAGATACAAAAATTTCTAAGTCTGGATAAAGAATTCCTTCTAGTCATCTCTAGTCCAAAAGTAGCTAGTAAGGTCTTCTAAGTCCAAGGTACTCTCCACTCATACCCAGCTTCCAAACTAAAACCTGCCGCGGGAAAAGAAACGCGGCTGAGCTTAAAAAGCCCAGTGAACAGATATAACGGTAATAAAGCAGTAATACAGAATAATGAACAGTAAATGAAGTACGAATCAGTCAGGGTTAAGGTATAAGTAAATGGTAACAGTAATGAAAAGTACAAGTGTATAAGGTGTAGGAAACAGTAATCCACTACGAGCCCAGTAACAGTAATCAGTATAATCATGTAGAGGGGAGACCTCTCAGTAATCAGTAAATATGAGGGGATTCCTCAATAATGGGTGGAGTAGCTAGCTCCCAGAGTGTGAAAGACGTGTATCGCACACACCATCAGTCACCAGTAATACAGTTATCAGTAATCAGTAACAGTAACAGTTCTAGGATGCATCCATACGCCCCAGGTGGCCATAAACCTCCCAACACACCAAATAAAATACAGTCAGGGACGAAACAGGTCATCACTCTCCTGCCCTAGAGTCATGCCATCGGTGCATCAATGACATGGTCATGAAACCCTCATGACTAGTTATGGCTCGTAGTCTCAAACTGTGGGTCAATGGTCAAGTATCAAATATTCAGTATCCAATTCAGTTTCATATTAAGTGGTTCAGGTTCAATTTCAATTTCAGTTATATCAGAAAGTCCATATCAGCAGTTCATGTCAGAGGGTTCAAAAACCGAAAGGTCAATATCAGTAGGTTCAATATCAGAAGGTCAATATCAGGAAAAAATCAAAGCACATTCACAAATCAAGGGGAAACATAGCAATGGCTTAGGGAAACCCTATGATGAATCAGAAATACATAATGAAATGAGAAAGAGGACACCCTTACTGAAAAAGGGCAGAATATCTGTACCTTAAACCGCAAGTGAAAACACAACTAGAAACGAAAAGATCGGAAGTAAACTCCATCTTCAGCGAATCTACACGAATTCATGATCGGCTTAGTTAATAACTTATTTTAAATCAGATTTCTCATTTTAGTCGGCTTTCCTTTTATTAGTGACTTTCCTTTTTATAGCAGCTTTCCAAAAATAGTAATTTTCCCGATTTAGTGAGTTTCCAAATTAAGTAAGTTTTAGGGTCACAAATGACAATTAAATAAATCTAAAGGTTTAGTGTGATCAATATAATAGTTTAATGTTTATTTATGACAAATACCAAGGTCTAGGTTTAATTGTGTAAACTTTTAGAGTTTAGGGTCTAAAGTGTCAGTTAGGTTTTTAAGTCCCATATTTAAGGGTGCGTTTCATAAGTGAAAGAAAATTAACCAGTTTATACATCAGGCGACAAAAGCCAGGCCAAAAACACGCATGTTATCAAACAAGTGATACTCGATTACTTAGGGTGCGTTTTACTTACGAGAAAGGGTCGACATGGGTTTTAGTAAAACATGACACGAATATTATCACATGTTGCGACACAAATGCAGCTCATATCACGATATATAACCTTATCGTATCCAGATTTCGACACGAGAACCACGTAGCACGACTTGGATTTTATTTCATAGATCGACACACATCATATACGGATTTTTGTGACCTCTTAATAACGAGCTGCGACTCGACTAAACTCTAAACACACACCGCAACAGGACTCGAACCAAAACTTATTCGAATGGCAAAACCCTACGTGAACCTACTCTACCCATTTTAGTTTTTTTTTTCTTTTTTTTTTTTTTGCATGAAAGCATGCGTTAATCATTAGGTGAATTAGTTATAGTTTTCCATGCAGCCTTTATATTCGAAATTTATTATGACCATTCTTTCTTTCATTCCGGTTTAAATGAAATCATATGTATGATTAGCGTATTATGCATGACAAGGATGGTTAACAATCACTACCTTCGGCTGAACAAGAAGGACCGAAGGGGAAGGACAACACCACTCGAATCAGTTACTCACAACCACGGACAGTCTGTCATGAGACACGCACACCGGTTCGACTTTAAGACCCCAACTCAAAGATTTGAACCCTTCACGAAAAGTTATAGCACCTGTAACCTTTAATGAATCGAGATCGAACATTAACCTTCACGCCAATAGATCGAAGTGTAGCAACATATGACTTTAGGGTCGGATTAACGAGGCAAAGAGAACAAGGATGACATACCTAAGTCGACAGCACACAAACCCCCTCTTGATCGCCAAGGCTGTATGACTTGATCACATGGAATAAACACCGATGGCTGTTAGCTTCGACCTTGATCTTTGTGGAGAGAAACAAATGAGTTTGGAACTTGGTTTTTCTGATTTTAGTTTTGGTATGAAGGAATGAAAGAGGCTGTGATGTAAGATGGGAAAAAAAGAACGTGTTCTAGTAACGAAAATTAAGGGAGCGTGTATAGAAATTTTGGAAAGTAGTAATTGTAATATAATTTCTCAATTTCATATTAAAGTTCATGGCTGGATCGGTTGTGGTGTGTATTTTGTCTTCCAAGGCTCACGAATGGGATAATTCTTTCATTAGTTACATTCTCATGATGGAACAGATTTTAAATCCATATAAAGAAACACGGTTTGGTTAAAAGGAATGTTAGGAATTGTAGTGGTTGTCTTAGAAAAAAAAAGGGACATCGAATAATCTATTTCAAGTATTGATTGAGTTGAGTCATTCACAAGAAAATGTTAAGGTACAAAATATCGTGTTCTTGAAATTACTAGGGAAAAGATTTGTCAAACTTAAATGTGATTGGGATAATTTAGGGGTGATATGGGCCGAAATTTATATACACTTAGGTTAGTTATATTAAATGTATTAGTATCCATAACATAGAGTTTTAGAGCTTTAATTAAATGTGTAATTAAATTTTTGGGTAACGGTTTTAAATGACATACGGTTAAATTCTCATACGTAGGTTAAAATGAATAAAGCTCTTGTATAACTATTATGCTCTTATAAATTCAAAAATTTTAGAGGGCAAAATGGGAATTCCATATGAATGTAAATTTAGGGTTTTACATTAGTACTGCTAAGGGAAATACACTAACAGTACTAACCGCTAGTGTATATCTGAAGACTGCTCAAGTTATAACTAACAGTACTAACTGCTAAGTTAGTACTGCTAGTGCAAAGACAGAACTGCTTAATGAATAACAGTCCTGTTTGACTTTGTAGAGGATAAGTATTGAAAAGATCTTTTGTGTATAATAAGTCAAATATGTACGGTAGATACTTATCTTGTAAAGATCTCCTTTGGTCTATAAAAAGGAGATCTTAGGTTAGATATTACACAAGTGGAATGCATGTGATAAGTAAGACACTGACACACACAACATAAAAAGTAACGGTAGTAGGAAAAACACATCAGTCATAGTTTTTCTTTGTAATAGAGATTCAAGGTTTTGTAACCCTAGTGATAGAAAATATCACTTGTATTATTCTCAATATTATTGAATCGTTTAGTGTTAACATTGTGTGTTCATAATCCAATACAAATCATTACTGTTCCAATACACAAACCAATATTCTTCTAAGTGTGGTCAAGTAGATTCCGCATACTTAATCATATTCACTCAAAGTATCATATACACATTACAAATGAGTAACATCCTCAGAGTGTATTACATCCTCTCAAGTGGTATCAGAGCCAGGCTGATACTTTTGATTTAGAAGAAGAAATAGACATGGAGTCTACTCAAACGAATGTGGTTGCTAAGTTACCAATGCTCAAGCAGAATGAGTTTAATATGTGGAGGTTAAGGATAGAACAGTATTTCCAGGTGCAAGACTATACACTCTGGGAAATTATTGAAGAATAAAACTCTTTCAAGCCTTCAACTTCTACATCAACAGTTGATGGTAAGGTAGTGACAACTGTACAGACTAATCCAGTGACTGTAGAAGAGAGATTTCAAAAGAAGAATGACCTCAAGGCCAGAAGTATGCTGATGATGACCATTCCAAATGATCAACTTTTGAATTTCAGCAAGTTCAAAGATGCTAAGACATTGTTTGAGGCCATTGTTGCTAGGTATGGTGGGAATGAAGCCACCAAGAAGACCCAAAAGACTCTTCTCAAGCAGAACTTTGAAAACTTCTCTTCAACCTAAAATGAATCATTGGATCACATGATTAACAGGCTTCAGAAGATTGTAAGCCTACTTGCTGTTCTTGGTGTGGATATACCTCAAGAAGATTTAAAATCCAAATTTCTAGGAAGTTTACCTGAAGAATGGGCTATGCATGTTGTTGTCTGGTAGAACAAGCCAGACATTGACACTATGAACTTAATGGATTTGTATAGCAGCTTTAAGATTGTGGAACAAGATGTGAAGAAGTCTGGAGGATCTAGTTCAAGCACTGGGAACATGGCCTTTGTTTCACCTCCTAGTAACTCAAATCCAGTTAGAGATGTGAAGATTGATGTGGGAGTTAGTACTGCTAGCTCAAATAATGGTACTGCTAGTTCATCAAGCAGTACTATTGGTATTATGGATGAGAAAACATGTTGTGCCTTCCTAACAAGCCAGAATGATGGCTTTATGCTTACTCATGAAGACCTCCAGGAGATCAATTATGATTTGGAGGAGATGGATCTCAAATGGCAAATTTCTCTTCTTAGCATGAGGGCTAAAAAATTCTATCAAAGAACAGGAAAGAAGATCACAATTAGCAGCAATGATACTGCTGGTTTTGACAAATCAAATATAGAATGCTACAATTGTCACAAGATGGGGCACTTCTCAAGGGAATGCAGAAGACCTAGGCAGCAGGATAGCAAGAGCAGAGGTTATGGAAGCAAGTCTAAGGCTATGGAGACCACCGAGCCAAATTCAAAAGCTATGGTAGCTATTGATGGCCTAGGGTTTGATTGGAGTTTCATGGCAACAGAGGAGGAAGGATCTACTGAGATGGCACTCATGGCCTTCACTGATACTGAGGTACAATCTGCTAATGTTTGTTCTAAATCTTGCACTGCTCTTAAAGAACTAGAAACTTTAAGAAAACATTATGATGATCAAAGGATAGAACTAAACAAAACTCATTATAACTTGTCAAATCATAAGAGAGGTTTAGTTGTCCTATAGGAGCAGATAATATACTATAAGAACAATGAATCTAGTTTTGCTGATGACATAGGAATTCTTAAAAGGGATTTAACTTTTAAAAATGCTGAAATTAGTCTTTTGAGAACTGAGTATGATAGGATTAAAAAGACAAATGAAAACATTCAATTAAGTGTAGAAACATTAGAATATGCTTCTAAGGGTGTAAACAAATGAATTGAATGTCAATTAATCAACAAGGCAAAGTCTGGGTTAGAATATAAGTCTGTTCCACCTCCTCACAGAGGAATCCCTGCACCCCCAGGGATTGACCCAGAACATACAGGCTTGCCTGAATTTCAACAACCAATGTTAGAATATGGTGTTAAGCCAAAAGAAAATGTAGTTGTTGATAAGCCTATAAAAGTAAGTGAACCCTTTAAGAGTGTAAGTGATACTTCACTCCCTGAGGACAAGGTGTCCTCTGTTAGGAAATCAGATGGTCCAATCATTGAGTACTGGACATCTGATGATGATGAGGAAGATCAGGTTGTGGCTAACCTGATGTTGTTAAGGTAAAAGGAACAAGTGTTCCTAAGATGGTCAAGAAACATACTGTTAGGACTAAAACAAATGCCAAACATGTTAGGCAACCAGTAAGATATTGTGAACAGTATAGAACCACAGACAAGCCCAGAGGTAACCAAAAGAATTGGAACAACCTCAAGTCTCACCAACTAGGTGATGACTTTATCCTATATAAGAAAGCTTGTTTCACTTGTGGAAACTTTGATCATCTTGCAGCATTCTGCAACAAAAGGGTAACTAGGTATTCAAATCATAGAGTGCCCTTAGAAAGGCCTCACACTCACTCTAATGTTGCTAGAATAACACCCAAAGTAGTTTTATTGAAGTCTGGCCCAAAACAAGTTAATACTGCTAGACCAGCAGTTAGTACTGCTAGACCATTTAAGACTGTTTACCCAAAACCAGCAGTTCAAAGTGCAAAAACTACTTTCAAATATGCACCAACAACTGCTAAAAGGCATTTTCAATCAAAAGCAGTGGTACAAAAACAAATTTGGAAACCAAAGGGTACAACTGCAAAGCTAGCAGTTAATACTGCTAGCCAAACAGTTACTACTGGCAACCTTAAAAACACTGCTAGGGAAAAGAGGGCTAATGCTGTTAAGGCCTCAGCATGTTGGATTTGGAAACCTCTTCAATCCAATGGTGCATCAACTATTCTAAAAAGATTTAACTATATTGATGCACGAGGCAAACCCAAGTCAGTGATGGCTTGGGTACCCCAAGAAAACTAATTTCCTTATTTCATGTGCAGGGTCATTCACAAGCAGATAATGAAGATCAAGGATATTCAGATAGTGGGTGTTCCAGGCATATGACAGGCAACATGTCCTATCTTTCAGACTTTCAACCATTGGATGGAGGATATGTTACCTTTGGGGGAGGAATAGGTGAACGAATTACTGGTAAAGGTACTATTAAAATTGGTAAATTGGATTTTGCAGATGTGTAATATGTTCAAGAGCTTAAGTATAACCTATTTAGTGTCTCACAAATGTGTGACAAAAAAAACAAAGTTCTTTTTACTGACACTGAATGTCTTATGCTTTCTCCTGATTTTAAGCTACCTGATGAAAGTCAGGTATTGCTCAAAATTCCAAGAAATGGCAACATGTACAGTGTTGATATAAAGAAGATTGTTCCTAAAGAGGCCCTAACTTGTCTTGTTGCAAAGGCCACATTGGATGAATCTATGTTATGGCATAGGACACTTGGTCACATTAATTTTAAAAGCATTAATAAAATTGTAAAAGATGGTTTGGTAAGAGGATTACCTCAGAAAAGATTTGAAAATGACCAAACTTGTGTTGCATGTCTTAAGGGCAAAAAACACAAGGCTTCTTGTAAGCCCAAGATTTTTAACTCTATTGATCAACCATTGTTTATGCTTCATATGGACTTATTTGGACCTACTTCTGTGAGTAGTATTAAGCATAAGAGGTATTGTCTTGTTGTTACTGATGACTATAGCAGGTTTACATGGGTTTTCTTTTTAGGTTCTAAGGATGAGACACCTAGCTTTCTTAAGACATTCATTAAAGAGATAGAAAAATTAATGGATAAAAAGGTAAAAGTCATTAGATGTGACAATGGGACAGAGTTTAAGAATAGAGTTATGGATGATTTCTGCAAAGAAAAGGGTATTAAAAGGGAATTTAGTGTTGCTAGAACTCCTCAGCAGAATGGAGTTGCTGAGAGAAGAAATATGACACTGATAGAAGCTGCTAGAACCATGTTAGCTGACTCTAAGTTGCCTATCACTTTTTGGGCTGAAGCAGTTAATACTGCTTGTTATGTCCAGAACAGGGCTTTGGTAGTTAAGTCTCACAATAAGACACCTTATGAGCTTTTTAGAGGTAGAACTCCTGCATTAGGATTTCTTAGACCTTTTGGATGTCATGTGACAATTTTGAATACCTTAGACCATCTAGGCAAATTTGATGGTAAAGCAGATGAAGGATTCTTGGTTGGATATTCTCTCAATAGTAAAGCATTTAGAGTTTACAACACAAGAACTAGGAAAGTTGAGGAAAACCTACATGTTGAATTCTTAGAGAACAAATCTAATGTTGCAGGTGAAGGTCCTAAATGGTTGTTTGATCTTGAGACACTAACCCAATCAATGAACTATGTGCCAGTTGTTGCAGGAACTAATGATTTTGCAGGTTCAGAAGATGATGATGCAACAAATGAAGCAGGTTTGGGAAAGGAGAAAGATGAAGATCATCTGTTAATGCCAATATGGAAAAGTGTGGATTCAACTTCAATGGATCGAAAACCCTCTACTGATGAAGCTCAGGAAGGAATTGAAGGTGAAAACAATGTAGTTGAGATTGAGGAACAAGAGAATCAAGTTACCAGTACTAATGATGATAGTACTGTTGAGCCCCAACTTGATACTGCTAGGCCAAATGATGATTCTAATGCTAGGCCAAATATTGATACTGCTAGTTCAAGTGTTCATACTGCTGGCTCATCAGACTCTTATGAAGTGGATTTCTTAGAAGATGAGGTGGACTTCAACAATCTACCATCATCCTATCAAGTTCCTACTACATCACACACAAGGATTCACAAAGTCCACTCCCTGGATAATGTGATTGGTGATGTTCAATCAGGTGTGAAGACAAGGAAGCAACTTCTGACTTCAGACCAACAAGGGCTTCTTGATGCTCTTTATGCATCAAAGCAACATGAATATGAAAACTCTTGTTTATTTGTATGTTTCCTCTCACAAATAGAACCCAAAAATGTGCTCAAAGCCTTAGATGATTCAAGCTGGGTAGAAGCTATGCAAGAGGGGCTTCTCCAATTTAAAATTCAGAAGGTTTGGCTGCTAGTGGATTTACCCAAAGGTGTAAGGGTAATTGGAACTAAATGGGTTTTCAGGAACAAAAGGGATGAAAGGGGCATTGTGATAAGAAACAAGGCTAGACTTGTAGCCCAAGGGTACACACAAGAGGAAGGTATAGAATACGAAGAGGTATTTGCTCCAGTAGCCAGAATTGAAGCAATTAGACTATTCTTGGCCTATGCTTCATTCATGGGCTTCACAGTTTATCAAATGGATGTCAAGAGTGCCTTCTTATATGGTACTATTGAAGAGGAGGTTTATGTCTCACAACCTCCAGGTTTTATTGATCCAGATCATCCTGATAAAGTGTACAAGGTTGTAAAGGCTCTCTATGGTCTACATCAAGCACCAAGGGCATGGTATGAAACATTGGCTTCCTATTTGATAGAAAATGGATTCCAAAGAGGCAAGATTGATCAGACATTATTCTTCAAGAAGCACAAGAAGGATCTTTTGCTAGTTCAGGTGTATGTGGATGATATCATCTTTGGATCCACAAGGAAGGAGATGTGTGTAGAGTTTGAGAAACTTATGCATGATAAGTTTCAGATGAGTTCCATGGGGGAACTTACTTTCTTCTTGGTTCTGCAAGTTAAGCAATCTAATGAAGGCATATTTATCAGCCAGGATAAATATGTTGTGGAGAATCTAAGGAAATTTCAGTTTGCTGATTCAAAAGTGGCAAGCACACCAATAGATCTTGAGAAACCTCTTCTTAAAGATGTAGATGGAGAAAATGTGGATGTTCACACATACAGATCAATGATAGGATCCTTGATGTATCTTACATCATCAAGACCAGATATCATGTTTTCTGTTTGTGCCTGTGCAAGATTCCAAGTGACTCCTAAAGTTTCTCACTTAACTGCGGTCAAAAGGATCTTTAGATATCTCAAGGGTCAACCAAGGATGGGTCTACGGTATACTAGGGAATCACCTTTTGACATGGTAGCATATTCAGACAGTGATTATGCTGGTGCAAGCTTAGACCAAAAGTCAACAACTGAAGGATGTCAATTCCTTGGATGCAGACTCCTATCATGGTAGTGTAAGGAGCAAACAATTGTGGAACTTCAACAACTGAAGTTGAATATGTAGCTGCTGCAAGTTGTTGTGGTCAAGTGCTTCGGATTGAAAATCAACTTCTTGACTATGGGTACAATTTCATGAACACTGTCATATATATTGATAATAGCAGTACAATTTGTATAATTAAAAATCCAGTGCAACACTCTAAAACAAAACACATAGAAATTAGGCATCATTTTATTAGAGATTGCAATGAGAAAAAGTTGATTCAAGTTGTTAAAATTGATTACGATCAAAACTTTGTAGATCTTCTCACAAATGCTTTTGATGTAGGAAGGTTTCAATACTTGGTAGTTAGTATTGGGATGCTTAATCCTTAATATTTTCAAACTGTGTGGTTTTGTATATAAAATGAATTTGTACTGCTAGCATTGTCAATTGGTATTGGTATTGAAAAGTTTGTACTGTTAGTACAAATTTGGATTGTTTAGTTCATACTGTTAGTCATATATTCATATTGTTATAAGGCAAGTGCTATGCACACTGTTTTTTTTTTTTTTTTTTTTTTTTTTTTTTTGATTTGGACTAACAATTGCAGATATGGAGATTAAGCACAAAGAAGTTACAAGTGCAATTTATGAGTAAAAAAAAAATGGTGATTCAAGTTGCTAACATAATAGGTTTATGATGGACAGAGTTTGGGAATTCATTAACAAAGGTTTCAACCTAAGTTAATTAATTCTTTAAAATTTCTCTCTTGAAACTTCTTGTGATGTTTCATATTGAATTAATGGCTTAGTTGATCAGACAGCAACTGACTCAACTCACTTTCTATCATTTTATACTTTAATTAGTATAATGAGTTAGTCTAAGGACATCTGATAGAAAGAACAGCGAACAAATGTGAATCTAACACTTGTGTTAGAGGCAACAATTGTCATGAGCTGGAAACCCTGTCTAGAAAGCCCTTTGAATGGGTTTATCTGTACACAGGCAGTTATTTATAACCGATTACATTGGTTATCACACAACCAGAGGTTAATTTAAACCTAAATCTTGATTAAGTGTCTGTCATTACACTTAATCCCTTCAAAATGGTTGTTAGCAGTATGATTTTTCATTAAAATCAAGTTCATACTGCTAATTCAAAAGTTTCTTAAAAAGTTTGTACTGCCAGGCTTAAAGTTAGTACTGGTAGGCTAAAATGGTACTGCTGGATAGATATTAGTACTGTGCGAAATAACCGTTTTTTGAAACTAGCCGTTGAAAGTCAATTGGGATTTTTACTGACAATTTCCTTGTTTTAAGGGTTTGCTTTTTGGATATTTTTACCTTTAATATATTTTATTAACCTTATCTTCGATTAAAAGTTATATTTTAATCCAAGTCGGTCCAATCAGAAACCCTAACAAGCAAATCATCATACTTTATCCCATTTCACTTTCTTCTTCTACTTTCTACTCTAACTTTTCACTATTCACAGCAGTCAAATCACCTTTTTACTGAAATTAACATGGCTTCTTTATCCTTTGTTGAAAGACACAATCAAGTTGCTTATTTGGAAATGTCAAGAATGGGGTACAATACTGAATCTCAAAATTTATCTTTTCAAAAGAGTCGTTTTGCCCCACAATGGAGATTTTTCATTCACACCATTCTTCATTGTCTTAGCCCCAAGAAAACCGCATGGGAACAGTTCAGTAGTAATATTGCTACTGCTCTCACTTGTTTGGCTACAGACAGAATTTTTAACTTTTCAAAACAAATTTTTGAAGGTATGTTGATAGCTAATCAAAAAAATTTATGTATCCAAGATTTATTCAATCTATTTTGAACAAACATGGGTTGCCTCAACACAAAACAATTTATCCAACCCCCAAGCTTACTCAAAAACTTTTTAGCAATATGAAAATTGCTTCAAGGGGTTATGGTGGTGAGGCAGTACCTCTTTTTGATACAATGTTACAACATCAGGGTGAAGGAGCAACAACCCCAGTTGGCTCCCATCACACACCCACACAATCTGAAAGTTCATCAACACAATCATCTTCATCAACACATAGGTCTGATTCCAGTCAGGACTCTGATGTTCCTCAGCATAGAGTTCCTTCTCCATCAAATGATACAAATGAGGCTGACAATGTCAGAATGGAAGGGGCTACTTCTACTGTCTCTGGCTTAGTAGCTGAGTAGGACAGAAGCAACATCAATATGACCCTAACCATGGCAACACCAGAAGTACCTGGTACTTCTGGTGGAATCCCTAGCCACATGGATACACAGGGTAGCTCAGAAACCCATCTTAGGATGGATTATGAGTCTATGCCCCATGACTCACCTCTCACAGGAGTTAACACACCTGGAAGTGATGAGGGCAGCAAGAAACTCAAAGAATTGACGGATCTATGTACCCAATTGTCTGCTAAGGTGACATCTTTGGAAGCTGAGCTAAAAAGTCACAAGAAGAACTTTGCACTAGTCCACACCAAATTAGTTCTAAGGGTGAAGAAATTAGAGTCAAAAGTCAAGCAATCCAAAGGCAAAAGAACAGTTAAGATGGTGATTTCAAGCAGTTCTTCTTCTAGTTCTTCAACAGGTCCAAGTTCAGATGATGGTGAGGGATCTTCCAAACAGGGGAGGAAGATTGCTGATGAAGCGAAAAGTGTACCGCTTTTAGGGGGCCATTTAAGCCCTAAATCGGATTTATTTGATCAAATATTGCCCTAAATCGTTCCTTTTGTCATTTTAGGTACTTTTGAGAAGAAATCTGGAAAAGGAAGCATTTTGGACGTTTTTGGAGCATAAAAGTGAAGAAAACGGCAAAGTCTCAAAATTACGCTGGAAAGTACCTTTGACGGCGTCAGGAATTGGTCCAGACGGCGTCATGGCTTGGCAAAAGTGGTGGATGTGAAAATTACTCATGATAAGCCAGAGAATTTTGCATGGAAATTCTGACGGCGTCACCCTTTAATGTGATCAAGGTCGTCACGGCTTAAGTTAAAGTGGGACGGCGTCAAGCTTGATTCTGACGGCGTCAAGCCTTGATAAGCCAGAGCGGATTTTGGAGGTCTAAAGAGGGACGGCGTCAGGAAGGCCATCCGGGAACCCTAAAAGCGGCGAGGTGACGGCGTCAGAATCTACAACGTGACGCCGTCAGCCCTTAATCTCTATATATAGTTTTGCAATTTTTTGTCATTAGTGTGGAACTTTGTGTGTGAAAAACCCTAAGACGATTTTAGCAGCTTTTTCAAGGCTTTTTGCCTTGAGATCTTCCATGTTACATTGAAGATAAGTTATCAATTAATCATTCAATATGTCTATGTGTTGTTTGATTCTATCTTGTTCTTGTCTTTTGTTTAACATGCTAGGCTAGGTTTTCTTTGTGTTTGCTTAGATCTAATGAAACCTAGCTATTGATTATTGGTTATTAGTGTGTTATTAGTTGTATTGGATGATTGTTTATCTATGTTAGGCTTAAGAAAACTGGCTAACCTCCTATTCGGTAACTTGATTGAACGTCTTAAGAAGCATGAACCAATGCGTACTAAGGTTTTTATGGTTGTATTTAATGCAAAAGCGAATTCTAGTGATCCCATGTTAGGAGCTTCCTAGCCGGCTCGACATAGGAGTGAAGTAGGAGCTTGTAGAGTTGGGGAAGTACGTACGCCACCCCACGAATGGTATTAAGGAATACACCCGTCATCCACGCAATTAATACACACTAATCAACCGGTAAAAGATAGTTAGGGAGTAAGGAAATCTAAGTAAACACATTTCTCTCCACATAAGTTTTACCAACCTTTTCATTTTCTGTTATTTTATTTTATTTGCATTCGTAGTAACTTGGGTTAGTTGACTAGCAACTAATTCCGCCCACTCTTTCAAACCCGAGATTTTACTTGCTTTCATAAAATTATAAAAACATAAAAAGAATCTTCTCTCACCCTTAGACCTATTAGAGTAGTTTTTCATACCTAACGAACACTATTCCCTGTGGAGAACGATCAATCCCCCGTACTTACCACTACACTATACTACATCGGTCAGGTACACTGCCTGGTGAGGTTGTAAGCCTCTTGAGATCCCTCGAGAGGTAAAACCTGTTGTAAGGTTGCAAAACCACGCATCAATTGCTCAAATTGACCAAGACCCAGATGTTCATATTGTTCAAGAGCAGTTTGAGACTCAGGGGAGGCATGAAGATTTTGAATAACAAGTAGTTGGTGGTAATGGTGATGATGTTAATATGGATGATGATCAAGCTACAGAGCCTGTGAATATTGAAGAGGGTATAGAATTGGTTGATCTTGAAGAGTTAGAGGAAGTTCATGATACTGCTACAAGTTTTCAAGAAGGTATTGCTGGGACAGAGCAAGGTACTGCTACTCTTCGAAGTTTGATGGAAGCTAGTTATCAAGGTACTGCTAGTGCTACTTATACAAGAAAACCAAAGATATCAAGGGCTGACAAGGGTAAAGGGATAATGACTGAGGCAGAACCTTCTCATAAAAAGTTGACAAAGAAGGAGATAGCTCAGTTAGTACTTGATGAACACTTAGCTCAGGAAATGGATAAGAAATTTCATGAGGAAGAACTTGATAGGGTTACTGAGGAAGAGAGGTTGATGGAAGAGGCAAGATTAGTTGCCTATATGATGGAGAGAAATGAGAAAACTGAAGAAGAAGAAAGAGCAGCTCAGATTTTGTTAGACAAAGAGTATGCTGAAGAAGTACAAGCAGAAGAGAGAGCAAAATATACTCCAGAACAACAACAAGATGCTATTACTAGTTTATTGGAGGAATTCAGAAATAAGCAGAGTAAAAAGAAAGTTTACAAGAAAAAGATGCCTTCAAGAAGTGAGCAGTTGAGTTACATGAGAAGTTATTTGAAGCATCAAGCCTACTGGAAGCAGAGCTACTTCAAAGGTATGTCAAATGAAGCAAGAGAGAAGGCTTACTTTGAAGCCTATGCAAGAATTAATAGACCTGTTCCAAAAGAGTTCATAATTGAGACTCAGTCAAGTAAAGATAAGAAAAGAGGAGCAGAGTTATTGGAGTCTGAGGACGCTAAGAAACAAAGGACTGATGAGAAATTAGTTCAAGAAGAGCCTGCAGAGGAAGAAGCAGAAAAAGAAAAGGAAACATTGACTGATGAACAGGTTCATAGTATGATTGTGGTAGTTCCTGAATATCTCAACATTAAACCACTCCAAGCCAAGCATCCAATTATAGATTGGGAAGTGTTCTCAGATGGGAGAATGAAGGGGTGAAAGATCATCAGGGTAGGAGGAAAGACTGAGGTACACAAGTTCTTTGAAGATATGCTGAGATCTTTTGACAGAGATGACTTAGACAAGCTATGGAGTTTAGTGCAGGAAAGGTTTAGAACCTCATATCCATCTGATGACAAAGATAAGGAGCTATGGGTACAATTGAAGAGAATATATAAACCTGATGGAGGAGAAGCTATTTGGAGGTTTCAAGCTCCAATTAAAGAGATTACATGGAGATTGTTTGATACTTGTGGTGTACACAGGATCTCTACCAAAGATGGATTAGAAATTTATATGTTGGTAGAAAAAGAGTATCCTCTCAGAGCAGCAGTTTTATTGTCCTTGGTATGTTCAACACTTCAAGTTGAAAGTGATTCAGAAATGGCAGATGAGTTGGTCAGAAAGATATTCAATCTTGCACAACAAAGGAAAGCTCAGATCAAGAGACTGACTATGTAGTGTTTGGAAGATCCTCACAATCCTCATTTAATTCAGAAGAAACTTGTTGATTTGGGGTAAATCACAAGTTTAGGGGAGGATTGTTGGGAATTAAATGTTCTGAAGATTAGTACTGCTAAGGGAAATACACTAACAGTACTAACAGCTAGTGGGAAAAACACATCAGTCATAGTTTTTCTTTGTAATAGAGATTCAAGGTTTTGTAACCCTAGTGGTAGAAAAGATCACTCGTATTATTCTCAATATTATTGAATCGTTTGGTGTTAACATTGTGTGTTCATAATCCAATACAAAGCATTACTGTTCCAATACACAAACCAATATTCTTGTAAGTGTGGTCAAGTAGATTCTGCAAACTTAAACATATTCACTCAAAGTATCATATACACATTACAAAGGAGTAACATCCTCAGAGTGTATTACATCCTCTCACGCCGTAACCGAATCGAATAGTTACGACGTAACTTTCAAAATCTGAAAGATTTTCTTTACTAAAATAGTTACGGCATAACTCACACTTATGATTACGCCGTAACCTTGTTGAGGCTTATAAATACAGCCCTAATTCAACATTTTTTAGTATCTCTTTTCCCCCTTTTCATAAGAGTCGATTAGGGTACCACTCCAGGGCAATTTCCAGCTGTTCCAAGCCATCTTTCAAGGGAGAATTCACTTGCAATCATCGTCATTATTAGCTATATATCAAGTAATTTATATCAAACAATATGTTCAATTCAATTCATGTTTTATTCATAATTTTTTGTATAATTTACTGTATGTTTGGCTAAGCACCTTTGGTGCTAGCCTAGTTATGAATCCTTTATTGCATTGATTATGTTTTCTCACTTTTATTATTTCTTCTAGTGTATGCATGCTTAGCTTATTCGTAGATCCTCTAGCTTTGGTAGTTTTGAAGGGCGGTTGTACTTACTACACTAGGAGAATGGACCAAAGGACCCTAGAGTAGTAGGTTGCGAGGGTTGGTAAGAATTGACCATAGGACTACCAATTCCTTATGTACGAATGGACCAAAGGATCACCTTCCGATGTTGGATAAACTTATAGAGTTAGGGATGTGTGGTCTAAGATCACACATTAGAATGAATCTAGCATGTAGTGGTACTTAATGACTTAACCTAGTCTACCGGTGACCTCTGTTAATCACAAAGGATCAAACCTTTGATATCGGAGTAGGATTCTATGGGATATAGGCTAGACGAATTGACCATAGGAGTCTAGTGAATCTAAACCCCACTTAAAGCGATAGGAAGCATAATTGGAGAACATAGTCATTTCATGATAGGATAAGTAACTACGCTAGTACACTTTCTCCCTACTGCATTCAACTCAATTTAATTTCAGTATTTCATTTATGTTATTTAGTTTAATTAATCAAACAACTCAAAACCCCTTTTAAAACGTGACATCGACTTAAGTTAGAATCCACACACATAGCTCTTGGGACGACCTCGGTTTTACCAAATACTACACAACACACGATCGGGTTCTCTGCCCGTTAGTGCATAAGGTAGACCATAGGTAGACGAGTAAATTATAAATATTAAAACCTGGTCAGAAAACCTGCATCAGTCACCTATGTAATGGAGGCTCAACCTAATAGTACTACCATGTATGTTTCGAGAAAACTCAAATTTTTCAAAAACTTTTGAAGATTGCAATTTTTCGTGAAAAATTCCGGAAAACTTAACTACCTAAAATCACCAAAACCAAGCTAATCCGTGTGTTTTCTCCTAGATTTCTACTCAGAATCTACTCTATGGTCATTCATCAAACATTAAAATAACAACTTTAAAATAATAACCTTCAACAAAGCTCGATTTCTCTCAAAAAAAATGACGCAACAACAGTTTTTCGAGAAAAATATTTTAAAGTTGATAAATTGTCACGTTTTACTTAAATTTCTGAGTGAACCAAATTTTGAGAAAGATATAAGAGTTACAAATTCATAAATTTGAACACTTTCAATACCAAAACATCAAACGGATGACTTTTTCAAAAAAATTCATGTTACGTATATTTAAAATATGAACACAGATTATATGTAGGACACCAAAATCAATCCACTATCATGTACAAGCTCTGATACCAATTGTAAGAACCCGTTAAATCAAATCATGTTGCACTTAGTAGAAGGTTTTATAAAGAGAGAGAGAGAGAGAGAGAGAGATGTAGAGAAAAGGTGGAACCAAAATGATATGTATTGATATGAATAATGAGGGAACCACACCATCTCCTAAGCATGAGATGTGTATATATGAGCTTAACTCATTGTGGGCTTTCACTAATGGGCCACTACAATGGGCTAAACCCTTGTACAAAATAGTTCTAATGTTTACACAAAATATAAGACTAAGATCACCACTTCTAAGGCTAACATAGACTATACATAATGCTTTATCATATGTATTGCTGAACTTTAAGTTTTTGAAGTATTTAATATTAGAAAATTGTGTTTAAATTAGTTGTACATTTAACTTTTATACATGTATTGCCGAATTTTTAAAATTTCAATGTCTTAGTGCATTTAATACCCTAAAACGGCTTTATTCATTATAAGATAGTATGTTAATTGCCTTAACAATGTTCCCACCCAAAATTTAAAAAAAAAATGCATGATAACTTTTGACAACATTTACTGAATGTAGTTTCTAAAAGAAAAAAGGAGAACTTCTATGTATTTAAACTCTAATATATAAAACATCACGCTACAACTTCTTTGTATTATTGTGTTAGTTCATAGTTGATGGTTCATAGCTGATGAAAATGAATTACCACAAAATTGCAAGTATAATTGTTTGCCGCTATAAAATCCTGTTGTTATGTACAAGTACTCGTCTAGTAATCATTTAAATAGTAAAAGACTTTGAGAAATTAACGGGCTTATTTTCAAATTATTTACGAACCTCACTATTAAAAAGCCACCATATTTGAATCTTTCAACATAATTTTGGACCTCTTTTGCATTTGTGAACCTTTCAATGAACCCCTCTTACTCATTTTTAAACCTTTATATTATTATTTTTTACACTTACACAATCATGTAGTGTTCAAATTACCCTTTTATACCATAGTGAAGTTTTAAGCTTATAAAAATGACGTAGTTTTTAGGCCTAATTACTTTCCTCCTCTCTCATATCACTTACGTCATTTATGTTGAGACGTTGTAATTTTGATTTCCACTTGCATGCCTTATCTGCTTCACTGTAGTTTTGGTTTCAACTTGCATGCCTTATTTGCTTGAAACTAAACTATGTCAACTTGCCTTCTCTCTTCCCTCCATCTACTCCATTTGGATTCCACTATATGTGATTTGTGTATATACATGTCTTCTATGGGCGCACGGATCATCACTTTCTTTACCAAACACAAAAAGATCAACATCCGGGATCTCATAGCTTTAATTTATGCCAAATTAAAAATGAGTTCATTTAAGACAAATTAGAGATGGGGAAGAAAATTGCATGCAACAACTTTTCGATTTTATCATCTGGATGGTTGTTAATTTTTCGTTTAAAGGTATAATCTTTATCTTTGATTTTGGATATTTGTTTTTATCTGACATTTTTGTTTATGTTTTGGGTTAATAGCATAAAAATATATCATACTTGCCAATTTTTGTTATTCTGTGTAGCGTCCTTTTTTTCAATTTTAACATCAACCTTTTGAATTCGTGCTATTGTGTGTACTGTGTGATCGGGTGAAACATTAGCCGGTGATATCTGTAATTTTAATATCTTTATAATATAATTACCATTAGAAATAATGCCATGTATGAAATTTGATATACTAACCCTAAAACATATTGCCCCCACCCACCACACATTAATCAATCCAAGGAAAGACACAGTCCCGCCAGACACTTAGTTTATTCCATCTGGTCCCAAACCCTAACTAACAAATTACAAAATTAAGTGTCATTCTCTAATGATTTTATGCAATTGAAGTGTGCAAAAGTTATATTTTAGATTATTTTGTTTGTATTGTAATGGATTTGTTTTTATTTATTTCTCCTCATAATATTCATGGTGATTTAGGGTTTCGATTGATAACTATATGAATTTTTTTAATTATTAACAGGATGGTGCCTTCTGGCTCAGATGCACTATTGTTTGATGTACACAATGATGGTGTATTCTATTTCTTACCACTAAGGTATGCAAATGGTATAGCTTACAAGTTAAGGGTTTATAAGGATAAGAAATACGATTACAAGGGTTTGTGTAGTTTTTGAAAGGACAGTTAGAGCTAAGCTTTTATGCCATGTTTTTTAGGTTACCAGGATGTGAATTAGATGTTGGGTTAAAAATAGTTGAATGTAATGTATATTTGGATGCAATGTATGAATTTGTTGATGCTTATGGAAAATTAGAAATGTATTTAGCCCACATTCCCTAAAATTTGTATGATTATTATCATAAAAATTTGTTCTCTGATGAATCTGTTAATGAGGCAACTTCTAAACTTAGAATACAATGGTTTAGGAAGAAGGATGTAGGGAACATGTCCTTTGATGAATTAGTTTCATGTGCTGAGGAAGAAGCACAAAACCTAAAAACACAACCTAGGCCTAAAACTATTAGTAGAAAACTTTGGGATAGTGTACCATTTGAATTTGATGTTGATCATATTGTTGCACCATCTGAAATTGTTGATGATCACACTATTGAACCATCTGAAGTTGTTGATGATCTTGGTAGGGATAACATCATACTTAAGGACAACATAGTTAAGAAGGTGGTAGATAAGGGTAAGGGTAAGATGATTGGAAAAGAAAGGCAAGTTCCTGTTAGAAAGCCAATGGTTAGGAATAAGGGTATTGTGATTTAAGAACGGTGAATCCAAGTGTTATGGATCATGATTCTAGTGACAGTGATACTAATATTGAAATCCCTGACTACTCAATGTTGTATAATGATACTGAGAGTGAATTATCTAACTGATCTATAAACTACTTATCAGAAGGTGAGGATGAGTTGATTGAACTTAGGAAAATAAATTATAAGGCAAAGAGGGAACCCAAGATAACCAACCAGAAGCCATGTTTTGATAAGTAAGGTGTAGAGGGAAGATCAAGACAAAAGAAAGTACATGGTCTAGGTGAGAATGAAACAGTCTTACAACATGAGGAATTCCTGGATGACTTAATAAGGAAGCTCAGAGGTTGTAATGATGATGTTGAACTTACGGATCCTTTCAAATTGGTGGAGACTAGTGTGGAGAAGCATCCTATTCATGATGCAGATACACGCTGGAAAATAAAGAAACCAAAGTTATTGCTTGACTAACTCATGCTAAATATTACACAGTGTGTTAAACTTACACTGAATGCTTTGAGTAACATATTTAGGAAGGTGGGAAAAATGGTTTGGTATTGGTGAAACAGAAAATGAGTCTGATCCGATTAAATATACACAAGATGAGCATATGCATGATTTTGAAAATGTGAAAAGTCAATCAGTGCAAACTACACCTACTTAGAACACACAGACTGCACTAAGTGAAGAAAGTCTTGTTGACAACCAAGCTATACTAGTTAATGAACCAAGACCAAAAAAAAGGAGGAACTTTGTCATGCCAAGGCCAAGAGATAGGAGTGGAAGAATCATTAAGAGAAAGCTTGCAAAGCATCACCCAAGAACTGGCAGCTCAAGGTCCAATTCTCTCAGTTTGGATCGAAAAATATATGTCCACTTCATTTTTATCAATATGTTGTGGAATTAGACAATTAGATGCTGTGTAACTTAAACTTAAATTATGTACACTTATTTTGTTCATATATGTTGTGCACTTAGAAACCTTTGGTATTTGGTTCTTATTTCATGTAACTTGAAACTTCATGTAATGCCCAGTTTTGTACCTGAATGGGCATTAAAAACTAATGACATGAACCTATTTATTATGAATGTGTATTTGCTATCATATTAGCATATGTTAAGTACCTGTTGTGAATGTGTATTTGCTATCATGTTAGCATGTTTAAATACCAAATATAACCAAAACAAACCATTGCATTCAAAAGAAACCAACACAAAATATTGTAATATTACATAAGTCCTAAGACACATTAGACAAACACACTACTTGCAACAACAAAATCTACCAAAATGACAAACAGACTTAACACAGCCACAACTTTGTCAAAAAAAATATATATGACTTTTGACTTTATCAAAGTCAACTCTTCCTTCAATTCACCCATTTGCAAACTTGAACCTTCATCACAGTTTGAGCTTTTCTTAGCCATGTTCTTAGTGTTAATACAAATAATGTCAAAAACGTCATTTGCATTATTCGGTCTCTTTACGTTTTGATAATCACAAAATATAAAAACACGTTACGTAAAACTACACTAGATAAGTTTTTAGTCGAGAAAAATCATTTCAACAACGTATCGACTACAACATCACTTCAGGTATGAACAAACACAATACCGACGTTAGTAAAGTGATCAAAGAATTTATTTTTCTCAAAACTTAACATTTTTATGTGACAAAACATTTTTACAAAAGTATTTTTGTAACTAAAAAGAAATGTTTTATTAAAGAAAATAAATTTGGATTTCAAATCTCCCAACAACTATATTTCCCGCCTAAACCAGATAAGTTTTTCACCATATAAACATTCACCACATCAGGACAAAAATAGGAGCGTATGTCGGGACGGTCCCGTAAACATGGCGACGGTACCTTATATATACGGGACCATCCAACTTTAAGGGACCGTCCCCCGCTCCTCCTGGTGCCTATAAATACTGCACTGTTTCTCTCAAAAAAATAAGCCACTTTGCATAAAAACATTCTGTTCTTTCTTCCTCCTTTCTTTGATCACTATAATGTTTCGATATGTGTTTATAAGTGATCCCGTTACCCTCTATATGAAAGTACAAGAGAAGAATACTCGTATTCATCAACGAAGTGTTATAGTCATCACACACACACGTAACTTGTGTTACGATTCTCTTCTTCCCCCAAACTCTCTCTTTTGTATATATTGTAAATTTGTATATCCGAATTGTGTGTGAGTCGTGATTAGGTGTGTTAAGATAAATACGGACAAAGTGTAAGTCCGTGAAGTGGTGTATCTAGATTAGGAATTTGTGTTAGCTCGTGTGTTGGTGTGTGAAGACTTGGAATTGGTGTGAGTCCGTGCGTGAAGGCTAGGACCGGGTGAAGGTCCGCGAAGACTTGGATTGGTTGAAGATTCAAGTGGACGGGGTGATCGTCCGTATGAAGATTAGGACAAGGTGATCGTCCGTGTGAAGACTTGGATTGTGTGTAAATCCAAGTGGACAAGAGTGCTTGTTCGTGTAGCCACGTGGGCTTTGTGTAGATTGGTTCTAGCTAGGATTAGAACTTGACATTCCGCTTAGTGTCATTAAATTGGTGTAAGCCTTGGTGTACGGTTTGCTCCTCCTAAAGGGAGTGTGTTGACATAGTGATTGTGAACTCACGAGTGTGATACTCGAGGAGTGGAGTAGGGAGAAGAGTGAGCTTCGTGTTGAACCACTATAAATCTCCGCGTCTCGGTTTGGTTGTGCTCTTGCTTGTCTCTTGTCTTTACTTTATTTACTTTACGCATTATTATTGTGTTCATAGATATCACATAACTTTGAATCAAACGGCTTTTCGAAAAGGAACAAAAAGAAACTAAAAGTTTTAAAACGTAATTAAAACGGTGAAACTAATCAACCCCCCCCCCTCCTAGTTTCTACAATTGATATCAGAGCAGGTCACTCAAAGAGCTTTAAAGTATACTGTACTTTAAAACTTGAATCGATCTATGGAGTCTGAAAGATATCTAGAAGGGCATTCTTTGAAAGAATCACCATTTTTCGTAAAGAATAATTTTATTGAATGAAAAAATTGATTTGAAAGTTATGTGAAATCAATAGATCAAGATCTTTGACATGTCATTTCAATTGGTGATTTTAAACCAACGAAAATAAATTTTGAAAATCAAAGTGATAATTTTAAAAGAAAGTTTTGTAAAAATATTGAATCCAAAATAATGATTTATAAAGCCTTGCCGAGAATTGAATATGAAAGAATATTTTTGTGTCAAACGGCAAATGACATTTGGAAAAATATTTTAAACTTTCATCAAGAAAATAGTCAAGCCAAAGATAACCGTATTGATCTTGAACATACACATGAACAATTCATCACTTCTTAAGACGAATCAGTAGATAGATATTTAGATACATTAAATACAAATGTTACTAGTTCAAGTGTTTTCAATGAAGGTAATGCCGTCAAGAACTATATGAGTAATTTAAGAATAGAACTCATTGAAGGATGTTGGAGTGATACGGATGAAGAAGACAACTTGTGCTCTGAATACGAAATATGTCAAAAGGTTGAAACTTCAAATGAGGTAGTCTCTGAAATTGAACAGTTTTGCTATGACCCATTTATTCTAGAATTTTCAAAATTAGAAAATGAGTTTAAACAATTATGCAACATAAGTCTAAAAACATTTTCAGAAAATGAATCTTCAAAATCTTTTGAAAGTAAATTGGAAAAAGAAATCATTTTTGAAGATAAAATGTCTAGACTTGAAAGTGGTATAGAAATTGATCTAGAATGTAAGATGTGTCAAGATTATAAAAGTGAAATTAAGAAGATTAAGGAAAAGGCAAAGATATTAGCTACATTTGAAAAGAGTTCTCAATCTCTTAAGGATTTACTAAATAGTCAAAAGGCATTCGGAGATAAAACGTGCTTAGGTTTTAATTCATGTGAGTCATCAACGAGCAAGTCAAAACAAATTAAATTTGTGAAACCTCTTAGACAAATCTAGATTTGGTATTTGGAAAACTTATTTTTCTAAAAATCTCGTTTAACACTAATGGATCTTAAGTAAAACAGTTTTCAAATAAAATCTTTTCTAAAAGTCAACTAGACATATATCTACAGGAATTCTTGCTTGCAAACAACATCCTTGTTGGGAATTAAACTAACAGTTAAAACTGTCAGGTTCAAAGTTTCAACTGGTGCAAGTTAGAACTAGCAGTACTAACTGAGTTAGTACTGTCAGTACAAATAGTTTGTACTGCTTATGTGATGAAGACAGAGACAAAGACGCGTATGGATAAATATAGAATAGATTTGATGTATATCTTCTTAATATAGATTGATACGAATATTGTAGTTTACTTGTACAGGACTCCTTGAGCTATAAAAGGAGATCCTAGGTTATGTTTTCGATATAGAAGTCATACGAATAGATTCAATGTTTTGTAACTCTAGTGATAATCTAAGATCACTCGTATTATTATCAATAATATTAAATCTTTTGGTTTTAACATTGCCTTCATCGTTCATACACATACATTACTGTTCCATCACTCAAAGAAATATTCTTCTAAGTGTAATCAAGTAGATTCCGCATACTTGGTTATATTAACTCATAGTATCATATACACGTTAAAAGAATTAACATCCTAAGTGTATCAAAATCCTCTCAAGTGGTATCAGAGCCAGGTTGATACTATTGATTTAGAAGGAATGGACATGGAGGCTACTCAGACTAATGTGGCGGCAAAGTTACCTATGCTTAAGCAGAATGAGTTCGACATGTGGAGGCTACGTATTGAACAATACTTTCAGGTGCAAGACTATGCACTCTGGGAAATCATTGAAGAGGGGAACTCCTTCAAGCCTACAACCACAATATCAACTGTAGATGGGAAGGTTCAGACTATAGTCCAGACAAAACCAGTGACTGCAGAAGAGAAGATTCAGATGAAGAATGACCTCAAGGCTAGGAGTATGCTCATGATGACAATACCTAATGATCAACTCTTGAAATTTAGCAAGTTCAAGGAATGTAAATCATTGTTTGAGGCCATTGTTGCTAGGTATGGTGGGAATGAAGCCACCAAAAAGACACAGAAGACACTCCTCAAGCAAAATTTTGAGAACTTCTCTGCAAAAAGCAATGAATCACTGGATCACATGTTCAACAGGCTTTAGAAGATTATGAGCCAGCTTGCTGTTCTTGGTGTGGACATACCTAAAGAAGATTTAAACTCCAAGTTCCTGAGAAGTCTCCCTGCAGAATGGGCCATGCATGTTGTTGTCTGGAAGAACAAACCAGACATTGACACCATGAGTCTGATGGATTTGTATAGCAACTTCAAGATTGTGGAGCAAGATGTGAAGAAGGCTACCGGAACAAGTTCAAGCACTGGAACTATGACCTTTGTGTCATCTCCTAGTACCTCAAGCCCAGTTGAAGAAGTGAAGGTTGCTGGAGCAGTTAATACTGCTAATTCAAATGTTAGTACTGCTAGTACTTCAAGCAGTATTAATGGTATTCTGGATGAGAATACTTATTGTGCTTTCCTGACTACTCAGCACAATGGATCCATGTGGACTCATGAATACCTTCAAGAGATCAATGATAATGACATTGAGGAGATGGACATCAAATGGCAAATTTCTCTTCTTAGCATGAGGGCTAAGAAATTCCATCAGAGGACAGGGAAGAGGATTACCATAAACAGCAGCGATATTGCTGGTTATGATAAGTCAAAGATTGAATGCTACAATTGCCATAAGATGGGGCACTTTTCAAGGGAGTGCAGGAGGCCAAGACAACAAGACAGCAGGAACAAGAGCTATGAAAGCAAGACCAAAGATGTGGAGATCACTGAGACAAACTCAAAAGCCATGGTAGCTATTGATGGCTTAGGGTTTGATTGGAGCTTTATGGCTGAAGAGGAAGCAGCACCTACTGAGATGGCACTCATGGCTTTCTCTGATTCTGAGGTACAAATTGCTAAGTGTTCTAAAACATGTGTTGCTTTAAAAGAACTAGAAACTCTTAGGAAACAATATGATGAACAAAGAATTGAGCTAAACAAGACTAGTTATAATTTGGCAAATCATAAGAGAGATTTAGCTGTTCTAGAGGAGCAAATTGTTCACTATAAGAGTAATGAGTCTAGTTTGGTTGATGATATAGCAGGCCTTAAAAGAGATTTATCAATGAAAGATGCTGAAATTAGTCTTTTGAAAACTGAGTTGGATAGGATTACAAAGGCTAATGAGAACATTCAATTAAGTGTAGAAACTTTACAATATGCTTCTAAGGGGGTAAACAAGATAATTGAATGTCAATTAATCAACAAGGCTAAATCTGGACTAGGTTATAAGACTGTTCCTCCTCCTCACAAAGGAATCCCTGCACCTCCAGGGATAGACCTAGAACATACAGGCTTACCTGAATTTCAACAACCAAAGCTAGAATATGGTCCTAAGCCAAAAGAAAAAGTAGTTGTTGACAAGCCTGTAGGAGTAAGTGAAACCTTTGAGAGTGCAAGTGATGCTTCACTCACTGAGGACAAGGTGTCCTCTGGTAGAAACTCAGATGCTCCAACCATAGAGGATTGGACATCTGATGATGAGGATGATCAGGTTATGGCTAAACCTGATGTAGTTAAGGTAGAAGGAACAAGTGTTCCTAAGGTGGTCGAGGATAATACTGTTAGGCCTAAAATTAAGGTCAGAAAAGTTAGGCAACCAGTAAGGTATAGTGAAATGTATAGAACCACAAACAAGCCCAGAGGTAACCAAAGGAATTGGAACAACCTCAAGTCTCACCAACTAGGTGATGACTTTTTCCTATAAAAGAAAGCTTGTTTCAATTGTGAAGCTTTTGACCATCTTGCAGCTTTTTGCAACAAAAGGGTAAATGGGTATTCAAACCACAGAGTGAACTTAGAAAGGCCTCAAAATAATGCTAGAATGATATCCATAACAGTTATGTTTAAGTCTGGCCCAAAACCCATTAGTACTGCTAGACCCTTTAAGACAGTTTACCCAATGCAAGCAGTTAAAAGTGCAAAAACCATTTTCAAACATGCACCAAAGACTGCTAAAAGGCCCTTTCATAACAAAGCAGTGGTAAAGAAACAAATTTGGAAACCTAAGTCTACAACTGCAAAGCCAGCAGTTAATACTGCTAGCCAAGCAGTTAGTACTGGCAATTTTAAACACACTGCTAGGGAAAAGATGGGCAATGCTGTTAAGGCCTCAGCATGTTGGGTTTGGAGACCACTCCAATCCAATAGTGCATCAACTGTTCTAAAAATATTTAATTATATTGATGCACGAGGCAAACCCAAGTCAGTAATGGATTTGGTTCCCCAAGGAAACTAATTTCCTTATTTATGTGCAGGGACATTCACAAGCAGATGGTGAAGATCAAGGATATGAAGATAGTGGGTGTTCCAGGCACATGACAGGCAACATGTCCTATCTCTCAGACTTTCAATCATTTGATGGGGGATATGTTACCTTTGGGGGAGGTATTAGTGGCAAAATTACTGGTAAAGGTACACTTAGAACCGGTAAATTGGATTTTGAAGATGTGTACTATGTGCAAGAACTTAAGTACAACCTTTTTAGTGTCTCACAGATGTGTGACAAAAAGAACAAAGTTCTTTTTACTGACACTGAATGTCTCGTACTTTTTCCGGATTTTAAGTTACCTGATGAAAGTCTGGTATTACTCAAAATTCCTAGAAAGGGAAACATGTACAGTGTTGATATGAAGAAAATTGTTCCTAAAGAGGCACTTACATGTCTTGTTGCAAAGGCCACATTGGATGAATCAATGTTATGGCATAGGAGACTTGGTAACATTAATTTTAAAACCATTAATAAGATTGTAAAAGATGGTTTGGTACGAGGCTTGCCTCAGAAAAGATTTGAAAATGACCAAACTTGTGTTGCCTGTCTTAAAGGCAAACAACACAAGGCTTCTTGTAAGCCCAAGCTTTTTAACTCTATTGATACACCTTTGTTTATGCTACATATGGAATTATTTGGCCCAACTTCTGTGAGTAGTATAATGCATAAGATGTACTGTCTAGTGATTACTGATGACTATAGCAGGTTCTCTTTGGTTTTCTTTTTAGGTTCTAAGGATGAGACACCTAGCATTCTTAAGACATTCATTATTGAGATAGAAAACCTAGTGGATAAGAAAGTAAAAGTCATTAGATGTGATAATGGGACAGAATTCAAGAATAGAGTTATGAATGATTTTTGCAAAGAAAAGTGTATTAGAAGGGAATTTAGTGTTGCTAGAACTCCTCAGAAGAATGGGTTGCTGAGAGGAAGAATAGGACATTAATAGAAGCTGCTAGAACCATGTTAGCTAATTCTAAGTTGCCCATCACTTTTTGGGCTGAAGCAGTTAATACTGCTTGCTATGTCCAGAACAGGGTTTTAGTGGTTAAGCCTCACAATAAGACACCTTATGAGCATTTTAGAGGTAGGACTCCTGCATTAGGATTTCTTAGACCTTTTAGGTGTCATGTGACCATTCCTAATACCTTAGACCATCTAAGCAAATTTGATGGTAAAGTTGATGAAGGTTTCTTGGTTGGATACTCTCTCAATAGCAAAGCATTTAGAGTATACAACACAAGAACTAGGAAGGTTGAGGAGAACTTGCATGTTGAGTTTTTAGAAAATAAAGCTAATATTGCAGGTGAAGGTCCTAAATGGCTGTTTGATCTTGAGACTCTAACCCAATCCATGAATTATGTACCAGTTGTTGCAGGAACTAATGATTTTGCAGGTTCAGAAGCTTTTGATGCAACAAGTGAAGCAGGTTTAGGGGAGGAGAAAGATCAAGAACATGTGTTGATGCCAATATGAACAAGTGTGGATTGAACTTCAAAGAATGATGGACCTTCCACTGATGAAACCAAGGAAGGGATTGGAGCTGAAAACAATGTGGTGGGAACTGAGGAACAAGAGGAACAACCTAACAGTACTAATGATGTTTGTACTATTGAGCCACAAGTTTGTACTGCTGAGCCATTTGATCATACTGCTGGCTCAGCAAACACTAATGCAGCGGATTTTTCAGAAGATGAGGTGGATTTGGGCAACATACTACCTACCAATCAAGTTCCAACTACACCACACATAAGGATTCACAATGTCCACTCCCTAGACATTGTGATTGGAGATATGCAATCTGGAGTGAAGACTAGGAAGCAACTCTCAACTTTAGATCAGCAAGGATTTGTTAGTGAAGTGTATGGTGCAAAGAAACATGAAGATGCCAATGAATGTCTATTTGTATGTTTCCTCTCACAGATTGAACCCAAAAATATGCTCAAAACCTTAGATGATTCAAGCTGGGTAGAAGCTATGCAAGAAGAGCTTCTACAATTCAAAATTCAGAAGGTTTGGGTACTGGTGGATTTACCAAAGGGTGCAAGGGTAATTGGCACAAAATGGGTCTTCAGAAATAAGAAGGATGAAAGAGGCATTGTGATCAAGAATAAGGCTAGACTTGTAGCCCAAGGGTACACACAGGAAGAAGGGATAGATTATGAAGAAGTCTTTGCCCCTGTGGCAAGTATTGAGGCCATTCGACTCTTTTTGGCCTATGCTTCATTCATGGGATTCACAGTATATCAAATGGATGTTAAAAGTGCCTTCTTATATTGTACTATTGAATAGGAGGTTTATGTCTCACAACCTCCTGATTTTATTGATCCAGATCATCCAGAGAAGGTATACAAAGTTGTGAAGGCTCTGTATGGTCTACATCAAGCACCAAGGGCTTGGTATGAAACACTGGCTTCTTATTTGATTGCGAATGGATTCCAAAGAGGCAAGATTGATCAGACATTGTTCATCAAGAAGCTACAGAAAGATATTTTGTTGGTTCAAGTCTATGTAGATGACATTATCTTTGGGTCTACTAGGAAGGAGATGTGTGTAGACTTTGAGAAACTTATGCAGGATAAGTTTCAGATGAGTTCCATGGGGGAACTTACATTCTTTTTGGGTCTGCAAGTGAAGCAATCTATTGAAGGCATATTTATCGGCCAGCATAAATATGTTGCAGAAATTCTAAGGAAATTTTAGTTTGTTGATGCTAAAGAAGTCAGCACTCCTTTTAATAAAGACAAACCATTACTCAAGGATGTTGATGAAGAAAATATGGATGTACACACATATAGGTCCATGATAGGGTCCCTGATGTATCTCACATCATCAAGACCTGATATCATGTTTGTTGTATGTTCCTGTGCAAGATTTCAAGTGACTCCCAAGGTTTCACACTTAACTGCAGTCAAGAGGATCTTTAGATACCTTAAGGGTCAACCTAGGTTGGGTCTATGGTATCCTATGGAATCTTCCTTTGACTTGGTAGCATATTCAGACAGTGATTATGCTGGTGCAAGCCTAGACAGAAAATCAACAACTGGAGGATGTCAATTCCTTGGATGCAGGCTCATATCATGGCAGTGTAAGAAGCAAACTATTATGGCAACTTCAACTACTGAAGCTGAGTATGTAGCTGCTGCAAGTTGATGTGGTCAAGTTCTCTGGATTCAAAACCAACTTCTTGACTATGGGTACAATTTCATGAACATTGTCATATATATTGATAATAGTAGTACCATTTGTATAATTAAAAATCCAGTGCACCATAGTAAAACAAAACACATAGAAATTAGGCATCACTTTATTAGAGATTGCAATGATAAAAAGTTAGTTCAAGTGGTTAAAATTGATACTGAACAAAACTTTGCAGATCTTCTAACAAAAGCTTTTGATGTAGGAAGGTTTCAATACTTGGTAGCAAGTATTGGGATGCTAAATCCTTAAAAAAAATTCAAAACTATGTGTTTTTGTACATTAATTGGATTTGTACTGCTAGATTATCAATTAGTACTGGTATTGTAAATTTGTACTGTTAGTACAAAGTTTGAAATGTTTTGTTTATACTGTTAGTCATATGCTTATATGTTATGAGACAAGTGCTTTGCACTTTGTTTTCCTGGTTTTGGACTAACAATTGCAGGTTGAATAAGCTAATTACTTGGATTTGTGAATTAACTACTTTATGCTTTGGATGGTATGGTGCTTTGGAGCTTAAAGTGTGTCATTCTGTCACACAACAAATGGTCATTGGTTCACCATGTCTAACCCACATCAAGAACCAACTAGTCCAGAGCAAACGGTTTCTGGTAAAGACTTCTCAAATCCGTTTATGGTTGATAGTTTACCAAAAACTATATGGTTATCAACTCACCATACTTCACAGCAAAGAGTTGGCTAGTCCAAAGCAAACGGCTATTGGTAAAGACACATCAAATCCATTGATAGCTGATAGTTTGCTAAAAACTATAAGTGGGCAATGTTGTTTTAAATCAATATTAAGTTTATATTGCTCCTTAAAATTTTTCTTTAAAAATTAGTACTGGTAGTGCAAAGTTTGTACTGATAGTGAAAACTTTGTACTGCTGAACTAGTCGTCGTAACTGTTGTGTCAGTAACTAATTTTTAATATAGTCGTTGGGTAAATACCGTTTGTTACCATATATATAGGGTTTTTCTTGGGATAATTATCTTCTTTCCAAATATTACTCTTATTCTTTCTAAAGATAATTCTCATCCTTTACGCAAAAATCTCAAACCCTAACTGTTCATCTATAAAATCCCAATTGGCTTTTCACATATTCAATTAAACCACAAACGCTTACTTTTCTGTTATAACTTGCTTAAATCATCATGGCTAATTTGGAATTTGTTAAGACTCATAATCAGGTGGCCTACTTGGAGAAAACAGAGCAGGGTGATGGACTAATCTTCCATGAGATTGTAGACTTCTTGAACACAACTCATATAAGGTATGCTCTCACTTGTAACCCTACACTATATGTCTCTCAAATCACAAAGTTTTGGCAGACTGCCACTGTTGAAACTAGTGAAACTGGAGACATAGAAATACATGCTAATGTGCATGGTAAACAATTCATTGTTACTGAAAATTCTATTAGGAGACATCTTAAATTAGAAGATTCTGATGGTATCAATGATTTGCCAAACACTAAAATTTGGCAAGAAATTGCTAAAATGGGGTATGACACATCCAATCATAAACTGACTTTTCAAAAAGGATGTTTCTCCCCACAATGGAGTTTTTTCATCCATACTCTCTTACATTGTTTGAGTCCAAAGAGAACATCATGGGAGCAATTCAGTAGCAATATTGCTATTGCTCTCATCTGCTTATCAACAAATAAGACTTTTAACTTTTCAAAATTCATTTTTGAGAGTATGGTGAACAATGTAAAAAGCAAAACCAAGTTTTTGATGTATCCAAGATTTGTGCAAGCATTTTTGAACAAGAAAAAGAATCAATTAAAGCAACATAAGAAAACCTTTCCAACACCTTGCCTGCAACAAAAGCTTTTTCAAAATATGGCAATGGCAAATAGACTTTTCAATGAGGTAGTAATACCTCTTTTTCCTGAAATGTTGGAAAGGATACAAGCTTTTCAGGGTGAAGGGTCAGTAATCCCAACTGAGCCCCAACACACACCCATTGTGGTTCCAAATGTTATCCATACACCCCCTGTAACCAACACCTATAGGAGAAGAACCAGACAGGAAACTATGGTCCCTCAGCCTAGTTCTCCTCCTCAACCCATTGTAGCAGATGAGGCTATCAATTTTGATAGTATGGATGGGGCTTACACTACTGCTTCAGGCTTAGTAGCTGGGCAGGGCAGTGTAAACATCATTAAGACCCCTACCATGGCAACATCTAATGTGCCAAGTCCTCAAAGACTTGCCACAGGTGATGTAACCCCAAGCCAAATGGAACATCTGGGTGGCTCAGGAGTACTTCCTAGTCCAACTAGGGAAGAAACTGAGTCTATGCCCCAAGATTCACCTCTCCCAGGAGGTAACACACCTGGAAGTGATGAGGGCAGCAAGCATCACAAGAAGAACTTTTCCATGGTCTACACAAAATTGGTGTTAAGAGTGAAGAAATTGGAGTCCCAAGTCAAGAGGTCCAAGGGAAAAAGATCTGCTAAGATGGTGCTTTCTACAACTTCTTCTGACTCAAGTGATGATGATTTGGGTGATTCTCCCAAACAAGGGAGGAAGACAGGATCAGAAACTCAGGGGAGGCAACTGGATTTTGATGAAGGTTCAGGTATGGGTGGTGATGATATGGATATGGGTGAAGACCAAGGTACTGAAGAGGTTCAACAACAACAAACAGAAGAAATTGCTTAGGATAATGATACAGAGGTTGTTGTTTTGGAAACTCAAGAAGAGATCTTAGATACTGCTTCAAGTTTTAGACCAACAGTTGGTACTGCTGGCATGGAAGAAGGTACTGCTGAGGCTTCAGAGTATGAAAGAAAGAGGGCGGAAAAAGGAAAGGCACCAATGACAGTAGAAGAAGCTGAGCAACAAAAGAAAGTCAAGCCAAGAACACAAGTTCAAATGGATTTGGATGAAGAATTAGCAAGAAAGGTTCATGAAGATGAAGTTGCAAGCTTTATGGAAGCTCAGAGATTGGAAAAGGAGAGAATTGCTTCAGATGCTATTGTGGCTCAACAATCACATGAAGAGCAAATTCAACAACTGATTGATTCTGATCCAATTGTGAAGGCTAAGGCAGTAGAACTCATTGCAGATGAAAGTTTAACTGTTGAAAAAAGGTCAGCTTTGCTTGTTGATTTTATTAACTCAAGGCAAGAAGATGATGCATTAAATTAGTTGATGGAATTAATTAGGAGTAAGAAGAAGGTTTCAAAGAAAAAGATGCCTTCTAGAAGAGAGCAGATAAGTTACATGAAAAGCTACTTGAAGAATCAAGCTTACTGGAAGCAAAGCTACTTCAAAGGTAGGTCAGATGCAGAGATAGAAAAGGCTTATTTTGAAGCTTATGCAAGAATTCATAAGCCAATTCCAAAAGAGTTCATAATTGAGATTGAGTATAGTAAAGGAGAGAAAAGAGGACCAGAGTTGTTAGAATCAGAAACATCAAAGAAGCAAAAGATTGCAGAGGATAATTTAACACATGAACAGCTCAAGAAAATGATTATAGTAGTTCCTGAATCTACAAACATTCGTCCACTCTAAGCAAAACATCCTATCATAGATTGGGAGGTATACATAGATTGAAGGATGAAGGGATGGAAGATAATAAGGGTAAGAGGAAAAACTGAGGTGTACAAGTTATTTGAACACATGCTTAGAGGGTTTGACAGAGAAGACCTGAATAAGTTGTGGAGTTTGGTGCAAGAAAGGTTTAAAACCTTAGATCCTTCTAATGATAAAGATAAGGAATTATGGGTTCAGCTGAAAAGGTTATATGAACCTGATGGAGGTGAAGCAATCTGGAGGTTTCAAGCTCAAATCAAAGAGGTCACATGGAAATTATTTGATACTTGTGGTGTTCATAGGATTTCTACTAAAGATGGATTGGAGATTTATATGTTGGTAGAAAAAGAGTATCCTCTCAGAGCAGCAGTTTTATTGACCTTAGTATGCTCAAGACTTGAAGTTGAAGGTGATTCAGAAATGGCTGATGAGCTTGTTAGGAAGATATTTGAGCTTACACAACAAAGAAAAGCCCAGATTAAAAGATTAACTTTGTAAGTGTTTGGAAGAATCCCCCCATCATTAAAGTTGAAGTTTAATTCAAGAAACTTAGTGATTTGCAGAAAAATCATAAGTTTAGGGGAGGATTGTTGGGAATTAAACTAACAGTTAATACTGCCAGGTTCAAAGTTTCAACTGGTGCAAGTTAGAACTAGCAGTACTAACTGAGTTAGTACTGTTAGTACAAATAGTTTGTACTGCTTATGTGATGAAGACAGCGACAAAGACGCGTGTGGATAAATATAGAATAGATTTGATGTATATCTTCTTAATATAGATTGATACGAATATTGTAGTTTACTCGTACAGGACTCCTTGAGCTATAAAAGGAGGTCCTAGGTTAGGTTTTCGATATAGAAGTCACACGAATAGATTCAAGGTTTTTTAACCCTAGTGATAAGCTAAGATCACTCATATTATTATCAATAATGTTGAATCTTTTGGTGTTAACATTGTCTTCATCGTTCATACACATACATTACTGTTCCATTACTCAAACAAATATTCTTCTAAGTGTAATCAAGTAGATTCCGCATACTTGGTTATATTAACTCATAGCATCATATACACGTTAAAAGGATTAACATCCTAAGGGTATCAAAATCCTCTCAATCCTCGTCTGATACATGTAAATGCAAAGGATGTTTATTACTAACCATCTTGGACCCATGAGAAACTGGGTACCAATTTTTCTTGCAAGTTATGTCTTTAGATGCACGAGGGAAGAAAATAAAAGATATGAATTTACATTCATATTCTCGTCGTACATGTAAAGACTCATCGATACTCAAATCTTGCATCACCCGCAACACCTCTCACAGTAATGTATCCTTAGGATAGCTAGCGGCAAAGGTACGCGTTCTAAAAACCTTGATTCTCTTAATTGCTATATGCCTATCTACTATGTGCTTATTTGTTATATGTTTGCTTGCTATATGCTTATGTGCTACATGATGATTAAGTGGTAATAGGCGTGATAGATAATATTTAGAATTAGACTCTATGCCTAAATGCTTAGCTTCCTTAAGATCCAAGTAAATCTTTGGAGATAATGGTCTTACCATAACCATTATCAGTAGCCGACTATGCACATCTAACAATCACTATGAATGACACACACTCTTAACGTCCTCGATATCTCTTCTCTCTTATATTTCTTATCTACGACATTTATTCTTGTCTCTATTCGCCATAGACATGATTGACTTCTAAACTACCCGATGCAAGTCTCGTATTTGATTCCCGTCTCATCTATTTCTTCTGTCTTGATTCTATTCCTACTTTATATTCAGTGTGTCGTCAACCATCTTACTCAAGACGAGTCTCTCCTGCTTCTTCTGTCTCGATTCTCCTCAATACCTACTCCTCTAGACTACTCGTGTGTATTGTGTCTCCTCTGTTTCTTCTATTCCGTGTCTAGAATTTCATATTATCTAAATTTTTGTTCCTAAGACTCCTTAACAAAATACTCTTTCTAAAACTAAAACTTGAAAACCAATCAAAAATTTTCTATCTCTCAAAAATCCCTTACTGGCGACGGTCCCCCAATAGGAGACGGTCCCTTATCTTTAAAGGATCATCTGCGTTTTTTAAAAGGTAACCCGTTTTTCCTTTCTCATTTGTAGAAAATCAAAAGCAAACACCCCACATTGCAGTAGCAGTGATGAAACCAAGTTTAATACACACAAATCTTTAATTAACCCACTAAAACTAAAATCAAAGCTGTGAAATTCAAAGACTACTCATTCATCATCTCTCCTAATCATTAATTGTAAGTCATTTCATCAAGTTTCTCCATAATTCAATACTAGGCTTTAATTGAATAAGAAACCAAAATTGGGGATCTTCAATTTTTCATGTAATTGTTTGAAATTAGCAACAAAACTTAACAATGTACAACCCTTATAACTCACCTAGATGTAGGAATTGTCCAAATAAATGAATTTTGAAAAGTGTCAAAACATTTGATAATCCCCAATTCAATTTGATGCAGTTAATCATATTTACAAACGTAACAAGAACGCAATTATACATTGTTAATACATATCAAAAACGTTTTCATAATTATGCAATAACAAAGGTCAAAATTCTTGAATATAATCCTTAAATAATAAAGAAATGCTTTAACTTAAGGTGACAATAAATCTACATCTTTTTAAAAACAATAAGCTAATGAATATACCATTTCATTCAATACATGTAACAAAATGTCACACGAGTATGACTTTGATCATCTACTAACAAACTTCTATATTCCCAAACTATCACATGAACTAAATACACCCGGAAATCATATCCGCCCCTACACAAATCTTGAAACCCGTCGCTTTCATGAAGGTCAAATTGTTGATCCTTCTTTAATCTATCATGAGGATATCAACACCTCATTTTGTGCCATAGGTTTTTCTTGCCTACTCATTATCAACGAGTACATTTATCCTCGTTTCATGTTAGAATTCTTCTGACAAGTTGAACTCGTACGTAACGAGGATCAATCTTTGTCACTTAGGTTTTGGATCCAAAATTACAAGTTTGTCTTAACTCTAGAGCAATTTGCTCAAATTCTCTGAATTCCCAATCATGGGAAATGTGCCTATACGGAAGACTGGTGTCTAGAGTCTCTCTTCAACTATCGAGAAGAGAACAGTCCGTATTGTTCCTATATACCCTCTCCACAAGAAATCACTAAACTTGTTCGTACATCTAAGTACATTCCTTACCTAGATCCAACGTAAATTCATTTGGAAAAAGTTCATTTTAAACTGCTCCCCTGGGCAGTCATCCTGCGAGAAAATGTTCTCAGTCTAAAAGGAAATCATGAGCAACTTCCGGCGTGTTCTGCTCATATGTTTTACTGTCTACTCACTCAACAACCTTATAATCTTGCTTATTTCTTCGCTAAGCGAATTGTGCATCTCAAGGGTAACAAAAATAAATTGATACCCTACGGGATGTTCTTGACTCGTCTATATCATCACATCATGCACTTTCATCCATACCTTCAAGGCCCTTAATACTCACTCTTCAATCGTGTCATGTAACCTCTAAATGAGTCATACATCTCCTCCATTCTAATTTCCGAATCCACCACCAACTATGCATCCTTTGATGATCTGACACACGAGGAAGAGGTGCAAGCTTAAGTCGAGAGTGTGATGCAACGGGAGCAAGTTAAAATCATCCTCAGGGAACAACGTCATGAGTATTAGATCCTCCAATTAGGATGAGATCATTTCTTTTTTCCACTATTAGTTTCTTAGCTATGGATGATAAACTTAGTATTCATTAACTCAAAACATTCTTGCTTAAATGTAGGTTACATTTTCATTAGATGAAAACTTGTTGTGTTGTATTATGCATGCTTATTATCTAATTTAGTTAAGTTATGAGTAGATGCGGTCTTATATATTTCTGTAGATTATCTGAATGGTTAGGTGGTATTTCTAGTTACATGTTGCAGAAATGAAAAACTGGGTGGAATCCTGATCACCTACTGGTGACGGTCCCATAAAGGGGTGACGGTCCCGTGTATTTAAAGGATCGTCCGGTATTTAAGGGACCGTCCTATGTAGGTCGCGGGTTTCTGGACTATTTCTTCCTTCCTGCAAACCTTGAACCTATTGCATGTTTATCACCACCATTTCCAGGATTAGTTAAACATATATTAGTGCCATAAACCTCCCAATGCATGCTTTGCCTAAACTATAATCATCCTTGATTATTTGAACTCTTTTTCTCTTCTTCTCTATCACTATCTTTCTTTTTTACTTCATCTTCTTCATTCTCCACAATGGGTTCTTCTTCAACCTCATTGTCTCTCCCAAACAAAAGGCCTAAAATCACCATCATACCACCAAAAACACACCTTCATTGACCTCACTCAAGAAGACACTACTCCCTCTCCAAAATCTCTACCATCATCTCCTCAAGCTCCTAGTGAACCTCTCAAAACACCCTCAGCCAAAGACACTTCCTCATCCTCTTCAAGGCTTAACTCATCTCCATTTTCATCATTCATCAAAAATTTATCACCCTTGCTCACTCACTCTAGCTCGGCCGCATACACACCATTTGTGAGCAACTTATCACCTTCTCTTACCATCCCTAACTCACTTCCTTGTCTCTATCACCAAATGGGCCTTTAGACTACACTCCTTCTACTCCACCACCATCTCCAATCATGGGGTTTCCTCTTCCCTACAACTTTGTGAACAACCACACCATGGGTTGTGCATGTTGCTTTCATAACTTCAACCTCATTTCTTCCCTAAAAGGTGAACTCTACAACATGTTTACCCACATTGAGTATCTTCTTTCTCAACCCAATGTGTAACCAACTCCTCTTGCAACCATGCCACCTTCTGCTCCACCTTCTTATTCTCCTCCTTCTAACTAAACATCTCTATATGTTTAGTTAAAAATAATCAATGATTATCTTTTGGGCCAAGCATGTTCTAGGAACTTAGATTTCTCTAGGAATAGCTTGTAGTTTTTCTTGACTTGGTTGTATTGTATCATGTATGCCTTTATCTATCTATCTTGTATGGCTTCTCTTATGTATGATCTCATGCTTTGGTTAATGAAATTTAGCTCTTATGTGGTGTGATACTTGTGCTAATTCATAATATTAACTTGGGTTAACATGAAATCTAGGCTTTTATGTTGTAATACATGTTTTTATAACATGAGAAATCAACTATCTTTAAAATGCGTAACACTTATATCACAATATTAAAAATCTGATTTCTCTTCTCTGCATTATCTGGTTCATGCTTAATGTATCTGATTTCACCTTCCTCTCATCATTTCTTCTTCTCCTATCTCCTTCTATCTATCTTAATTCTCTTCTCATCCCCTCTAATTCTTTTATAAATATGTGTATGCGCATTGTATTCTAACTTGTTTTTGTAGCAGAATGTAACAACCGTGATTTTGGCAGGTTAGTTTGACTAATAGTCTCAATCTATTTAACTTGTGTTTGGTGTATTATGTGCTTATGTGTGATATAGGTGGTATATGTGTGTGGATTATGGGTATTATGTATGGATGTTAGCACTAAATCCCTTGATGTGATATTTTTTTAGTTGGATTTTGATGCGTTGAGTAGTGCGAATTTTGGGAAAAGTTCATTTTGATCGCCTTTGTGGTGTAGAAATGACTTGTGTAGTTTTGGTGTTTTGTGGTTTTGCGTAACGAGACTCTGTTCAATTAATTGAGCATTAGTAAGTTACGTGGAGGTTATTTTATGGAGTATATTAATGTTAAGTGTGAAAAATCTATTTTTGGAAACTTTATTTTGAAAATGATATTTTTCCGGGTTGTCGTAAAAACGAAGGTTTATCGCGTAAGGTGTTAAAATTGATATAGGGTTTTTATAAAATATCAAAGGTACAAGGTTTTTAGTGTAATAATTAAAAATAATGAAAAAAAATAAAAATTATATATAGATATATATAAAAAAACGAATTTTGGGTTTTTAGGGGATTTAGGAAACCAAATTTGACTACAAATCCACTTACCAAATATTAAGGAGGTCTAGAATGATCCATAGGCCATTATAAATACAAAACCAAAACCCTCATTCCTACCCTTTCATAATTTTCGGCCAACATCAAGAGAAAAGAGAAGGAAAATTTTTGGGTTTCAAAATAAGCTTAAGGTATGTCTAGTAATCCTTAATTCTTTTAACTAATTATTATAATTCATGTAATACAATTGTGATGGATTAGGGTTTATATTGAGATCTATAAATTAATGATATTAAACATGTTAGGGTCAATAGTTAGTGATACTATAATGATTGGTGAAGTAATTAGGGTTTTAAACATGTTAATTAATGAGTTATGAATCTGGCAGAATTATAGGGCTGTAAAGATACGATTGTAATTAATAGATAAAATGAGTTAGATCACGAATTTTATATCTAAATTATAGTTCAGAAAAAGAGCTTTCCAAAAAGTCTGACCACGATCAATTTTGAGGTCGGGAAGGCAGTCAAACGATTTTTGTAAATTAAGGTGTCAAAACAGTTAAACTGGGACAGAATTAGGGTAAAAGTCTTGAGGTCAAAGGTGGCTTTTAAAGTGTAATTAGGGTTAGGCCTTCTGTGGGAATTAAGTTCTACATTATATTTGACTTCCACATGAAAATTAGACGATAATAAGTTGTGCGAGTATGTCTAAGAGGTCAAAATTTTTTGATGTCCGATCAGATCTGAATCTGGATAAATGACATGTTTGATTTTTCATTGAGTACTTGTGTGGGTTTTTAGTGCATGGCCTTCTGGTACAAGCTTGTATACTTATGAAGGATCATGGTTAATTTTTTGTGTGAGTTTTGAAGCGTTATTCGCCCTGATTTTATGTGGGTGAATGTACCCTATAAATCTGAGTTTTTAAAAGTTTTATTTAAGGGATTTAGTGAGTGTAAGGTATTGGGTGATGATTAGTATGGAGTCTAGGTAATCCATAGTGGGTTATATGAACCTTAGACATCCATCATATATATGTGTTACATGGACTATAGCTTTTAGCTTGGTCGCGTGTAATGTGGTATTGTTTTGTTTGTATAGATTTGTGTGTTGAGAATTTGGAAGCTGCGGAATTGAGGTGAGTTCATAGTCCCATATTTTTACTTTGTTTTAAACTTGGGATGGAGATGATGCTTGTTTAAATTATTTTGGGTTACTGTGATTATGTGGTTATAAAATGCATGGACGTGTAATTGTTATTATACTTATACTACATGTTATTATGGTGTTTATTTGTGGTGATTATACGAGTGGGAAGATGCCCTAGTGGCTCTACTCGTTATTATTATGTCCGGCCGGAAGGGGAATTATATTAGATCGGTGGGCGCGTTCCGTCCCAATTGTGGTGGTATTTGGATCGGTGGGCACGTTCCGTCCCAATTTATGTGGTGTTTGGATCGGTGGGCACGTTCCGTCCCAATTTATATTTGGATCGGTGGGCACGTTCCGTCCCATAAGCTATGATTGCATGCTAGTGTATAATAACTATATATCTTTGCTCTCCTGCTATGCTATGTTTTATAATCACAGTGGACTGATGATAAAGGTGTTTTGTGTGTCTTAAACCTATCAATCTCACCAACATTATGTTGATGTTTTAAGCATCATTTTCAGGTGAGCATTCTAAGGCTAAGATAGAAGGGCGCGATTAGAAGAGACCTAGATTGCATTGGGGATGGCTATCTATGAGTTTTTAAATTTGATTTAGTTGGATTTTGTTACGATACTTGATTTCCTTTCATTTTAACTTTATGTTTTAATGGAGATGCTTTAGTGATTGTGTTGGATTATTTGTTTTGGGGTATCGTTACGACACTTTGTGTTTGTACTTTGCTCTATTTATTTGCATATAGTATTTTCTCTATTTAGACACCAAGTGTTGTGATGATATCCATGATGTTGCACTCGCGTTTCCGCCATTGGCGAGGTGTGACATATTGGTATCAGAGACTTGGTTATAGAGAAGTAGGTGGTTGAACCTAGACTATAACCTAGGAGTCCCTCATATAGTTGCATTTAGGGCCTATGTGTGAGTATAGTATTTTACGTGTTTATTTTTCTTGAGTTTATGAGTAGTTTCGTCGAGTTTCGGACGCCGATTGAACCCCCATACTTAGTATTGTATACGTCGATTATAGTATGTCACCTCCCTCGCGTAAGAAGTTTCGTTGGGCTATCGTTTTGCTACCAGTTGTAAGGGAAGTGTTAGGATGAAGCGGACTAACCGCAGAATCCGAGTTCCCGCTAGCATAAATTTATGTTCGGACAAAGGACGGGATGTATATGGAAAACATTGATGGAGAAGAAGTGGAGAGGTTTGCAACCACGGTGACTGTTGGAGATGGGGCCATTACCAAGTACTCTGGGAAGTATCCTCACTTCTCATGTGCAGGAAAGGTGGTTCTGTCTAAACCTCGTGAGTTGTATGTACTGGTGAATCATGCGGAATTAGAAGAAAGAAACGGGAATGGGTGGTTGAGTAAAGATGAAGGGGAGTTAGGATGGAATGACGTGGACTCGGATCTGGAGTCCGCAGAAAGTAGTGAGTTTAATCGATCTGAGTGGGGAGGCAAGTGCGAGAGCGGAGCTTGACCCATTTTGCGACGTCTTTTGTTTGTCTTGGAATTCTTATATTGTCTTTTGCCGTCTGGAGCCATATTGGAGCACGATTACTCCTGAATATTGGAGCATTTTTATCCAAGTGATTTGATTATAGAGTTAAAGTGGTCATTGGAATTGTTCCATGATCGTTGGAATTGTTCCATGTGAGATGATTGTTCGCATGAAGTGTGGTCATAGGAGGAAGTACACTTGTGAAAGGGAGCATAGATAATTATGGTGGCCAACATAATTATACATGCATCACAACGCAAGTGGACTTGCAAGTATGATAGCATGGATTGTGTTGTGTATTAGGTGATATGTGATGTATGTGCGTTATCATTGAGATGTGTGGTTTTGGAAGCAAGTATGCGTGTGGAATAGGCCTTATAACTATGGTCGCGAACATAATTATAAGGGTATCACACACGTGGACTTGTGACCATGATTACATTGATTGATGTTTGTTGTTATATGTTGTGGTAGATGTTATGTGACATCATGTGGATGATGGTTGTATGGTTAGAGATGTATTCTCTTAACCGTTTGGGATATCATTGTACGTGGGAGTGTGTGGGTGGTAAGATTCCATTCTACCTATCATACGCTGACACCTCGATTATCTGTTGGTACTAATGTTGTGATATTTAAGTTGGTTCGTTTGCTAGACTATTGAATGATGAGCCTAGTGAACTTAGACCTAGTATTGTGATTGAAATAGCTAGTGGTAAGGAGGTAGAGGTTGACAAGGTTATTCGTGGGTGTACTATAGTGTTGGAGGGCATTACGTTCATGATTGATTTGATACCTTTTGGGCATGGGAGTTTCGATGTGGTGATAGGGATGAGCTGGTTGTCTAAGCATAAAGCCGAAGTTATACGCCATGAAAAGGTAGTTCGTATTCCAAAGCGTGGTCCTGAATTTACTTGGGAACGTGAGGATCAGATGAGATCCAAGTACCCGAAGCTGTTTGCTGAGAAGGTTGATGAGACGAACTGTTAAATCTCGGGACGCGATTTCCCTAAGTGGGGGATGATGTAACAACCGTGATTTTGGCAGGTTAGTTTGACTAATAGTCTCAATCTATTTAACTTGTGTTTGGTGTATTATGTGCTTATGTGTGATATAGGTGGTATATGTGTGTGGATTATGGGTATTATGTATGGATGTTAGCACTAAATCCCTTGATGTGATATTTTTTTGATGAGTTGAGTAGTGCGAATTTTGGGAAAAGTTCATTTTGATCGCCTTTGTGGTGTAGAAATGACTTGTGTAGTTTTGGTGTTTTGTGGTTTTGCGTAACGAGACTCTGTTCAATTAATTGAGCGTTAGTAAGTTACGTGGAGGTTATTTTATGGAGTATATTAATGTTAAGTGTGAAAAATCTATTTTTGGAAACTTTATTTTGAAAATGATATTTTTCCGGGTTGTCGTAAAAACGAAGGTTTATCGCGTAAGGTGTTAAAATTGATATAGGGTTTTTATAAAATATCAAAGGTACAAGGTTTTTAGTGTAATAATTAAAAATAATGAAAAAAAAATAAAAATTATATATAGATATATATAAAAAACGAATTTTGGGTTTTTAGGGGATTTAGGAAACCAAATTTGACTACAAATCCACTTACCAAATATTAAGGAGGTCTAGAATGATCCATAGGCCATTATAAATACAAAACCAAAACCCTCATTCCTACCCTTTCATAATTTTCGGCCAACATCAAGAGAAAAGAGAAGGAAAATTTTAGGGTTTCAAAATAAGCTTAAGGTATGTCTAGTAATCCTTAATTCTTTTAACTAATTATTATAATTCATGTAATACAATTGTGATGGATTAGGGTTTATATTGAGATCTATAAATTAATGATATTAAACATGTTAGGGTCAATAGTTAGTGATACTATAATGATTGGTGAAGTAATTAGGGTTTTAAACATGTTAATTAATGAGTTATGAATCTGGCAGAATTATAGAGCAGTAAAGATATGATTGTAATTAATAGATAAAATGAGTTAGATCACGAATTTTATATCTAAACTATAGTTCAGAAAAAGAGCTTTCCAAAAAGTCTGACCACGATCAATTTTGAGGTCGGGAAGGCAGTCAAACGATTTTTGTAAATTAAGGTGTCAAAACAGTTAAACTGGGACAGAATTAGGGTAAAAGTATTGAGGTCAAAGGTGGCTTTTAAAGTGTAATTAGGGTTAGGCCTTCTGTGGGAATTATTTTCTACATTATATTTGACTTCCACATGAAAATTAGACGATAATAAGTTGTGCGATTATGTCTAAGAGGTCAAAATTTTTTGATGTCCGATCAGATCCGAATCTGGATAGATGACTTGTTTGATTTTTCATTGAGTACTTGTGTGGGTTTTTAGTGCATGGCCTTCTGGTACAAGCTTGTATGCTTATGAAGGATCATGGTTAATTTTTGGTGTGAGTTGTGAAGCGTTATTCGCCATGATTTTATGTGGGTGAATGTACCCTATAAATCTGAGTTTTTAAAAGTTTTATTTAACGGATTTAGTGAGTGTAAGGTATTGGGTGATGATTAGTATGGAGTCTAGGTAATCCATAGTGGGTTATATGAACCTTAGACATCCATCATATATATGTGTTACATGGACTATAGCTTTTAGCTTGGTCGCGTGTAATGTGGTATTGTTTTGTTTGTATAGATTTGTGTGTTGAGAATTTGGAAGCTGCGGAATTGAGGTGAGTTCATAGTCCCATATTTTTACTTTGTTTTAAACTTGGGATGGAGATGATGCTTGTTTAAATTGTTTTGGGTTACTGTGATTATGTGGTTATAAAATGCATGGACGTGTAATTGTTATTATACTTATACTACATGTTATTATGGTGTTTATTTGTGGTGATTATACGAGTGGGAAGATGCCCTAGTGGCTCTACTCGTTATTATTATGTCCGGCCGGAAGGGGAATTATATTGGATCGGTGGGCGCGTTCCGTCCCAATTGTGGTGGTATTTGGATCGGTGGGCACGTTCCGTCCCAATTTATGTGGTGTTTGGATCGGTGGGCACGTTCCGTCCCAATTTATATTTGGATCGGTGGGCACGTTCCGTCCCGTAAGCTATGATTGCATGCTAGTGTATAATAACTATATATCTTTGCTGTCCTGCTATGCTATGTTTTATAATCACAGTGGACTGATGATAAAGGTGTTTTGTGTGTCTTAAACCTATGAATCTCACCAACATTATGTTGACGTTTTAAGCATCATTTTCAGGTGAGCATTCTAAGGCTAAGATAGAAGGGCGCGATTAGAAGAGACCTAGATTGCATTGGGGATGGCTATCTATGAGTTTTTAAATTTGATTTAGTTGGATTTTGTTACGATACTTGATTTCCTTTCATTTTAACTTTATGTTTTAATGGAGATGCTTTAGTGATTGTGTTGGATTATTTGTTTTGGGGTATCGTTACGACACTTTGTGTTTGTACTTTGCTCTATTTATTTGCATATAGTATTTTCTCTATTTAGACACCAAGTGTTGTGATGATATCCATGATGTTGCACTCGCGTTTCCGCCATTGGCGAGGTGTGACATATTGGTATCAGAGACTTGGTTATAGAGAAGTAGGTGGTTGAACCTAGACTATAACCTAGGAGTCCCTCATATAGTTGCATTTAGGGCCTATGTGTGAGTATAGTATTTTACGTGTTTATTTTTCTTGAGTTTATGAGTAGTTTCGTCGAGTTTCGGACGCCGATTGAACCCCCATACTTAGTATTGTATACGTCGATTATAGTATGTCACCTCCCTCGCGTAAGAAGTTTCGTTGGGCTATCGTTTTGCTACCAGTTGTAAGGGAAGTGTTAGGATGAAGCGGACTAACCGCAGAATCCGAGTTCCCGCTAGCATAAATTTATGTTCGGACAAAGGACGGGATGTATATGGAAAACATTGATGGAGAAGAAGTGGAGAGGTTTGCAACCACGGTGACTATTGGAGATGGGGCCATTACCAAGTACTCTGGGAAGTATCCTCACTTCTCATGTGCAGGAAAGGTGGTTCTGTCTAAACCTCGTGAGTTGTATGTACTGGTGAATCATGCGGAATTGGAAGAAAGAAACGGGAATGGGTGGTTGAGTAAAGATGAAGGGGAGTTAGGATTGAATGACGTCGACTCGGATCTGGAGTCCGCAGAAAGTAGTGAGTTTAATCGATCTGAGTGGGGAGGCAAGTGCGAGAGCGGAGCTTGAGCCATTTTGCGACGTCTTTTGTTTGTCTTGGAATTCTTATATTGTCTTTTGCCGTCTGGAGCCATATTGGAGCACGATTACTCCTGAATATTGGAGCATTTTTATCCAAGTGATTTGATTATAGAGTTAAAGTGGTCATTGGAATTGTTCCATGATCGTTGGAATTGTTCCATGTGAGATGATTGTTTGCATGAAGTGTGGTCATAGGAGGAAGTACACTTGTGAAAGGGAGCATAGATAATTATGGTGGCCAACATAATTATACATGCTTCACAACACAAGTGGACTTGCAAGTATGATAGCATGGATTGTGTTGTGTATTAGGTGCTATGTGGTATATGTGCGTTATCATTGAGATGTGTGGTTTTGGAAGTAAGTATGCGTGTGGAATAGGCCTTATAACTATGGTCGCGAACATAATTATAAGGGTATCACACACGTGGACTTGTGACCATGATTACATTCATTGATGTTTGTTGTTAGAGATGATGGTTGTATGGTTAGAGATGTATTCTCTTAACCGTTTGGGAAATCGTTGTATGTGGGAGTGTGTGGGTGGTAAGATTCCATTCTACCTATCATATGCTGATACCTCGATTATCTGTTGGTACTAATGTTGTGATATTTAAGTTGGTTCGTTTGCTAGACTATTGAATGATGAGCCTAGTGAACTTAGACCTAGTATTGTGATTGAAATAGCTAGTGGTAAGGAGATAGAGGTTGACAAGGTTATTCGTGGGTGTACTATAGTGTTAAAGGGCATTCCGTTCATGATTGATTTGATACCTTTTGGGCATGGGAGTTTCGATGTGGTGATAGGGATGAGCTGGTTGTCTAATCATAAAGCCGAAGTTATATGCCATGAAAAGGTAGTTCGTATTCCTTTAGAGAGTGGTATTATACTTCGGATACAAGGAGAATGCGTAGGGAGTGAGTTGAAGTTCCTTAAGAACGCAAAGGCCAAAGAGCGTGGCATGAAGGAGATTCCTATGGTGTGTAAGTTTCCTGGCGTTTTTCCTGAAGACTTGTCCGGGTTGCCTCCAATCCGTCAAGTTGAATTCCGTATTGAAATAATTCCTAGAGCGGCACCTGTGGCGAAATCCCCATATCGTTTAACACCCTCTGAGATGCAGGAGTTGTCCGCGCAGTTGCAAGAACTTCAGGATAAGGGGTTTATCCGACCTAGTCACTCTCCGTGGGGAGCACCTGTGTTATTTGTTAAGAAGAAGGATGGTTCGTTCCGGATGTGTATTGACTATCGGGAATTGAACAAGTTAACGGTTAAGAGTCGGTATCCTCTTCCTAGGATTGATGATCTCCTTGACCAGCTCCAAGGTTCTCGATTCTTTTCGAAGATAGATTTACGTTATGGTTATTATCAGCTGAGAGTGCATGAGGAGGATATTCCGAAGACTGCTTTTAGGACGCGTTATGGACACTTTGAGTTCACGGTTATGCCATTTGGGCTGCCAAATGCACCCGCAGTATTCTTGGATGTGATGAATCGCGTTTGCAAGCCCTACTTGGATTGATTCGTGATTGTGTTCATAGATGACATTCTAATTTACTCTAAGACGAAGGAGGAGCATGGAGAGCATCTGAAGTTGATCCTTGGATTACTGAGAAGTAGAAGTTGTACGCCAAGTTCTCAAAATGTGAGTTTTGGCTTGAGGAGGTACATTTTCTTGGACATGTGGTAAATAGTGGAGGAATACATGTAGACCCTAGTAGGATAGAAGCGGTCGAGAACTGGAAGGTTCCTACAACGCCGTCAGAAATACGCTTATTCTTGGGATTGGCGGGGTATTACCGAAGATTTATCGTGAATTTTTCAAAGATTGCTATACCCCTTACTTTGTTGACTCAGAAGAATAAGAAGTATGTTTGGGGAGAAGAGCAGGAGGTGGCTTTTCAGTCACTAAAGGATAGTTTGTGTAATGCACCTATTCTGACATTACCTGATGGGCCAGATGATTTCGTTGTGTATTGTGATGCGTCGAATCAAGGATTTGGGTGTGTATTAATGCAAAGGGGTAAGGTGATAGCTTATGCATCCCGACAACTCAAGATTCATGAGAAGAATTATACCACTCATGATTTGGAGCTTGGTGCGGTAGTATTTGCTCTTAAGAATTGGAGACATTATCTGTATGGCACAAAGAGTGTTGTTTATACAGATCATAAGAGTCTTCAGCATATTTTCAGTCAGAAGGAGCTGAATATGCGACAAAGAAGGTGGATTGAGTCATTTAGTGATTATGATTGCGAGATTCGCTATCATCCTGGAAAGGCGAATGTGGTAGCTGATGCTTTAAGTAGAAAGGAGCGGATTAAGCCTAAGCGTGTGCGAGCAATGTGTATGACGTTACAGTCGGGAATTAAGGGTAAGATATTCGCAGCACAAGAAGAAGCTCTTAAGGATGAGAATGCAACCGCTGAGATGCTGCGTGGCTTAGATCAACAAATGGAGAAAAAGGAGGATGGTGGACTATATTTCTTAGATAGAATATGGGTTCCATCGGTAGGAGGTGTGAGGACGTTGATAATGGATGAAGCTCATAAGTCGAAATACTCGATTCATCTAGGATCGGACAAGATGTACTATGATCTTAGAGATGTTTACTGGTGGCCGGGAATAAAGAGGGAAATAGCTGAATATGTTAGCCGATGCTTGACCTGTTTGAAGGTTAAGGTTGAACATCAGAAATCCTCTGGATTGTTACAACAGCCGCCGATTCCTGAGTGGAAATGGGAGAGAATAACGATGGATTTTATTACTAAGTTTCCTAGGGCAAGTAGCGGACATGACACGATATGGGTCATAATGGACAGACTGACGAAGTCTGCACATTTTCTGGCCATTCGTGAGGATTATAAGATGGAGAAGCTGGCGAGAATTTATATTAATGAGATTGTGGCGAGACATGGTGTGCCTGTGTCGATTATCTCTGATCGCGATAGTAGATTTACCTCGCGGTTATGGCAATCGTTGCAGAAGGCGTTAGATACACGATTGGATATGAGCACTGCTTATCATCCACAAACTGATGGGCAAAGTGAGCAAAATATTCAGTCTTTGAAAGATTTACTTAGAGCGTGTGCTATTGATTTTGGAGGAAGCTGGGATACTCATTTGCCTTTGGCTGAGTTTTCCTATAACAACAACTATCATTCCAGTATTAGATGTGCATCATTTGAAATGTTGTATGGGAGGAAGTGTAGATCACCTATTCTATGGGCAGAGGTTGGGACAAGCCAACTAATTGGTCCTGAAATAGTACAAGAGACTACGGATAAGGTGTTTCAGATTAAGGAAAGACTTAAGGAAGGAGAGATCGCCAAAAGAGTTATGCGGATAATCGCCGTAAGCCTTTGGAGTTTAGTGTTGGTGATCTTGTGATGTTGAAAGTGTATCCTTGGAAAGGTGTTGTGCGTTTCGGTAAGAAAGGCAAGTTAGCACCAAGATATGTAGGACCGTTTAAGATTACGGAAAGGATTAGGCCGGTGGCATATCGGTTAAGATTGCCTGAGGAATTAAGTAGTGTGCATGATACGTTTCACTCATCTAATATGAAGAAATGTTTGGCGGATGCTAGTTTGCATGTGCCATTAGATGAGATTAAGATCGACAAGACTCTTCATTTTGTTGAGGAACCTGTCGAGATTATGGACCGAGAGGTTAAGAGTATGAAACGTGGTAAGATAGCATTGGTGAAGGTACGTTGGAATTCAAAGCGTGGTCCTGAATTTACTTGGGAACGTGAGGATCAGATGAGATCCAAGTACCCGAAGCTGTTTGCTGAGAAGGTTGATGAGACGAACTGTTAAATCTCGGGACGCGATTCCCTAAGTGGGGGATGATGTAACAACCGTGATTTTGGCAGGTTAGTTTGACTAATAGTCTCAATCTATTTAACTTGTGTTTGGTGTATTATGTGCTTATGTGTGATATAGGTGGTATATGTGTGTGGATTATGGGTATTGTGTATGGATGTTAGCACTAAATCCCTTGATGTGATATTTTTTTGATGAGTTGAGTAGTGCGAATTTTGGGAAAAGTTCATTTTGATCGCCTTTGTGGTGTAGAAATGACTTGTGTAGTTTTGGTGTTTTGTGGTTTTGCGTAACGAGACTCTGTTAAATTAATTGAGCGTTAGTAAGTTACATGGAGGTTATTTTATGGAGTATATTAATGTTAAGTGTGAAAAATCTATTTTTGGAAACTTTATTTTGAAAATGATATTTTTCCGGGTTGTCGTAAAAACGAAGGTTTATCGCGTAAGGTGTTAAAATTGATATAGGGTTTTTATAAAATATCAAAGGTACAAGGTTTTTAGTGTAATAATTAAAAATAATGAAAAAAAATAAAAATTATATATAGGTATATATAAAAAACGAATTTTGGGTTTTTAGGGGATTTAGGAAACCAAATTTGACTACAAATCCACTTACCAAATATTAAGGAGGTCTAGAATGATCCATAGGCCATTATAAATACAAAACCAAAACCCTCATTCCTACCCTTTCATAATTTTCGGCCAACATCAAGAGAAAAGAGAAGGAAAATTTTAGGGTTTCAAAATAAGCTTAAGGTATGTCTAGTAATCCTTAATTCTTTTAACTAATTATTATAATTCATGTAATACAATTGTGATGGATTAGGGTTTATATTTAGATCTGTAAATTAATAATATTAAACATGTTAGGGTCAATAGTTAGTGATATTATAATGATTGGTGAAGTAATTAGGGTTTTAAACATGTTAATTAATGAGTTATGAATCTGGCAGAATTATAGGGCTATAAAGATACGATTGTAATTAATAGATGAAGATGATTTAGATCACGAATTTTATGTCTAAATTATAGTTCAGAAAAAGAGCTTTCCAAAAAGTCTGACCACGATCAATTTTGAGGTCGGGAAGGCAGTCAAACGATTTTTGTAAATTAAGGTGTCAAAACAGTTAAACTGGGACAGAATTAGGGTAAAAGTATTGAGGTCAAAGGTGGCTTTTAAAGTGTAATTAGGGTTAGGCCTTCTGTGGGAATTAAGTTCTACATTATGTTTGACTTCCACGTGAAAATTAGATGATAATAAGTTGTGCGAGTATGTCTAAGAGGTCAAAACTTTTTGATGTCCGATCAGATCCCAATCTGGATAGATGACATGTTTGATTTTTCATTGAGTACTTGTGTGGGTTTTTAGTGCATGGCCTTCTGGTACAAGCTTGTATGCTTATGAAGGATCATGGTTAATTTTTGGTGTGAGTTGTGAAGCATTATTCGCCATGATTTTATGTGGGTGAATGTACCCTATAAATCTGAGTTTTTAAAAGTTTTATTTAAGGGATTTAGTGGGTGTAAGGTATTGGGTGATGATTAGTATGGAGTCTAGGTAATCCATAGTGGGTTATATGAACCTTAGACATCCATCATATATATGTGTTACATGGACTATAGCTTTTAGCTTGGTCGCGTGTAATGTGGTATTGTTTTGTTTGTATAGATTTGTGTGTTGAGAATTTGGAAGCTGCGGAATTGAGGTGAGTTCATAGTCCCATATTTTTACTTTGTTTTAAACTTGGGATGGAGATGATGCTTTTTTAAATTGTTTTGGGTTATTGTGATTATGTGGTTATAAAATGCATGGACGTGTAATTGTTATTATACTTATACTATATGTTATTATGGTGTTTATTTGTGGTGATTATACGAGTGGGAAGATGCCCTAGTGGCTCTACTCGTTATTATTATGTCCGGCCGGAAGGGGAATTATATTGGATCGGTGGGCGCGTTCCGTCCCAATTGTGGTGGTATTTGGATCGGTGGGCACGTTCCGTCCCAATTTATGTGGTGTTTGGATCGGTGGGCACGTTCCGTCCCAATTTATATTTGGATCGGTGGGCACGTTCCGTCCCGTAAGCTATGATTGCATGCTAGTGTATAATAACTATATATCTTTGCTATCCTGCTATGCTATGTTTTATAATCACAGTGGACTGATGATAAAGGTGTTTTGTGTGTCTTAAACCTATGAATCTCACCAACATTATGTTGACGTTTTAAGCATCATTTTCAGGTGAGCATTCTAAGGCTAAGATAGAAGGGCGCGATTAGAAGAGACCTAGATTGCATTGGGGATGGCTATCTATGAGTTTTTAAATTTGATTTAGTTGGATTTTGTTACGATACTTGATTTCCTTTCATTTTAACTTTATGTTTTAATGGAGATGCTTTAGTGATTGTGTTGGATTATTTGTTTTGGGGTATCGTTACGACACTTTGTGTTTGTACTTTGCTCTATTTATTTGCATATAGTATTTTCTCTATTTAGACACCAAGTGTTGTGATGATATCCATGATGTTGCACTCGCGTTTCCGCCATTGGCGAGGTGTGACATATTGGTATCAGAGACTTGGTTATAGAGAAGTAGGTGGTTGAACCTAGACTATAACCTAGGAGTCCCTCATATAGTTGCATTTAGGGCCTATGTGTGAGTATAGTATTTTACGTGTTTATTTTTCTTGAGTTTATGAGTAGTTTCGTCGAGTTTCGGACGCCGATTGAACCCCCATACTTAGTATTGTATACGTCGATTATAGTATGTCACCTCCCTCGCGTAAGAAGTTTCGTTGGGCTATCGTTTTGCTACCAGTTGTAAGGGAAGTGTTAGGATGAAGCGGACTAACCGCAGAATCCGAGTTCCCGCTAGCATAAATTTATGTTCGGACAAAGGACGGGATGTATATGGAAAACATTGATGGAGAAGAAGTGGAGAGATTTGCAACCACGGTGACTGTTGGAGATGGGGCCATTACCAAGTACTCTAGGAAGTATCCTCACTTCTCATGTGCAGGAAAGGTGGTTCTGTCTAAACCTCGTGAGTTGTATGTACTGGTGAATCATGCGGAATTGGAAGAAAGAAACGGGAATGGGTGGTTGAGTAAAGATGAAGGGGAATTAGGATGGAATGACGTCGACTCGGATCTGGAGTCCGCAGAAAGTAGTGAGTTTAATCGATCTGAGTGGCGAGGCAAGTGCGAGAGCGGAGCTTGACCCATTTTGCGACGTCTTTTGTTTGTCTTGGAATTCTTATATTGTCTTTTGCCGTTTGGAGCCATATTGGAGCACGATTACTCCTGAATATTGGAGCATTTTTATCCAAGTGATTTGATTATAGAGTTAAAGTGGTCATTGGAATTGTTCCATGATCGTTGGAATTGTTCCATGTGAGATGATTGTTCGCATGAAGTGTGGTCATAGGAGGAAGTACACTTGTGAAAGGGAGCATAGATAATTATGGTGGCCAACATAATTATACATGCGTCACAACGCAAGTGGACTTGCAAGTATGATAGCATGGATTGTGTTGTGTATTAGGTGCTATGTGATGTATGTGCGTTATCATTGAGATGTGTGGTTTTGGAAGCAAGTATGCGTGTGGAATAGGCCTTATAACTATGGTCGCGAACATAGTTATAAGGGTATCACACACGTGGACTTGTGACCATGATTACATTGATTGATGTTTGTTGTTATATGTTGTGGTAGATGTTATGTGACATCATGTGGATGATGGTTGTATGGTTAGAGATGTATTCTCTTAACCGTTTGGGATATCATTGTACGTGGGAGTGTGTGGGTGGTAAGATTCCATTCTACCTATCATACGCTGACACCTCGATTATCTGTTGGTACTAATGTTGTGATATTTAAGTTGGTTCGTTTGCTAGACTATTGAATGATGAGCCTAGTGAACTTAGACCTAGTATTGTGATTGAAATAGCTAGTGGTAAGGAGGTAGAGGTTGACAAGGTTATTCGTGGGTGTACTATAGTGTTGGAGGGCATTCCGTTCATGATTGATTTGATACCTTTTGGGCATGGGAGTTTCGATGTGGTGATAGGGATGAGCTGGTTGTCTAAGCATAAAGCCGAAGTTATATGCCATGAAAAGGTAGTTCGTATTCCTTTAGAGAGTGGTATTATACTTCGGATACAAGGAGAATGCGTAGGGAGTGAGTTGAAGTTCCTTAAGAACGCAAAGGCCAAAGAGCGTGGCATGAAGGAGATTCCTATGGTGTGTGAGTTTCCTGGCGTTTTTCCTGAAGACTTGTCCGGGTTGCCTCCAATCCGTCAAGTTGAATTCCGTATTGAAATAATTCCTGGAGCGGCACCTGTGGCGAAATCCCCATATCGTTTAACACCCTCTGAGATGCAGGAGTTGTCCGCGCAGTTGCAAGAACTTCAGGATAAGGGGTTTATCCGACCTAGTCACTCTCCGTGGGGAGCACCTGTGTTATTTGTTAAGAAGAAGGATGGTTCGTTCCGGATGTGTATTGACTATCGGGAATTGAACAAGTTAACGGTTAAGAGTCGGTATCCTCTTCCTAGGATTGATGATCTCCTTGACCAGCTACAAGGTTCTCGATTCTTTTCGAAGATAGATTTACGTTATGGTTATTATCAGCTGAGAGTGCATGAGGAGGATATTCCGAAGACTGCTTTTAGGACGCGTTATGGACACTTTGAGTTCACGGTTATGCCATTTGGGCTGACAAATGCACCCGCAGTATTCATGGATGTGATGAATCGCGTTTGCAAGCCCTACTTGGATTGATTCGTGATTGTGTTCATAGATGACATTCTAATTTACTCTAAGACGAAGGAGGAGCATGGAGAACATCTGAAGTTGATCCTTGGATTACTGAGAAGTAGAAGTTGTACGCCAAGTTCTCAAAATGTGAGTTTTGGCTTGAGGAGGTACATTTTCTTGGACATGTGGTAAATAGTGGAGGAATACATGTAGACCCTAGTAGGATAGAAGCGGTCGAGAACTGGAAGGTTCCTACAACGCCGTCAGAAATACGCTTATTCTTGGGATTGACGGGGTATTACCGAAGATTTATAGCGAATTTTTCGAAGATTGCTAAACCCCTTACTTTGTTGACTCAGAAGAACAAGAAGTATGTTTGGGGAGAAGAGCAGGAGGTGGCTTTTCAGTCACTAAAGGATAGTTTGTGTAATGCACCTATTCTGAGTTTACCTGATGGGCCAGATGATTTCGTTGTGTATTGTGATGCGTCGAATCAAGGATTTAGGTGTGTATTAATGCAAAGGGGTAAGGTGATAGCTTATGCATCCCGACAACTCAAGATTCATGAGAAGAATTATACCACTCATGATTTGGAGCTTGGTGCGGTAGTTTTTGCTCTTAAGAATTGGAGACATTATCTGTATGGCACAAAGAGTGTTGTTTATACAGATCATAAGAGTCTTCAGCATATTTTCAGTCAGAAGGAGCTGAATATGCGACAAAGAAGGTGGATTGAGTCATTTAGTGATTATGATTGCGAGATTCGCTATCATCCTGGAAAGGCAAATGTGGTAGCTGATGCTTTAAGTAGAAATGAGCGGATTAAGCCTAAGCGTGTGCGAGCAATGTGTATGACGTTACAGTCGGGAATTAAGGGTAAGATATTCGCAGCACAAGAAGAAGCTCTTAAGGATGAGAATGCAACCGCTGAGATGCTGCGTGGCTTAGATCAACAAATGGAGAAAAAGGAGGATGGTGGACTATATTTCTTAGATAGAATATGGGTTCCATCGGTAGGAGGTGTGAGGACATTGATAATGGATGAAGCTCATAAGTCGAAATACTCGATTCATCCAGGATCAGACAAGATGTACTATGATCTTAGAGATGTTTACTGGTGGCCGGGAATAAAGAGGGAAATAGCTGAATATGTTAGCCGATGCTTGACCTGTTTGAAGGTTAAGGTTGAACATCAGAAATCCTATGGATTGTTACAACAGCCGTCGATTCCTGAGTGGAAATGGGAGAGAATAACGATGGATTTTATTACTAAGTTTCCTAGGGAAAGTAGCGGACATGACACGATATGGGTCATAATGGACAGACTGACGAAGTCTGCACATTTTCTGGCCATTCGTGAGGATTATAAGATGGAGAAGCTGGCGAGAATTTATATTAATGAGATTGTGGCGAGACATGGTGTGCCTGTGTCGATTATCTCTGATCGCGATAGTAGATTTACCTCGCGGTTATGGCAATCGTTGCAGAAGGCGTTAGATACACGATTGGATATGAGCACTGCTTATCATCCACAAACTGATGGGCAAAGTGAGCAAAATATTCAGTCTTTGAAAGATTTACTTAGAGCGTGTGCTATTGATTTTGGAGGAAGCTGGGATACTCATTTGCCTTTGGCTGAGTTTTCCTATAACAACAACTATCATTCCAGTATTAGATGTGCATCATTTGAAATGTTGTATGGGAGGAAGTGTAGATCACCTATTCTATAGGCAGAGGTTGGGACAAGCCAACTAATTGGTCCTGAAATAGTACAAGAGACTACGGATAAGGTGTTTCAGATTAAGGAAAGACTTAAGGAAGCGAGAGATCGCCAAAAGAGTTATGCGGATAATCGCCGTAAGCCTTTGTAGTTTAGTGTTGGTGATCTTGTGATGTTGAAAGTGTCTCCTTGGAAAGGTGTTGTGCGTTTCGGTAAGAAAGGCAAGTTAGCACCAAGATATGTAGGACCGTTTAAGATTACGGAAAGGATTAGGCCGGTGGCATATCGGTTAAGATTGCCTGAGGAATTAAGTAGTGTGCATGATACGTTTCACTCATCTAATATGAAGAAATGTTTGGCGGATGCTAGTTTGCATGTGCCATTAGATGAGATTAAGATCGACAAGACTCTTCATTTTGTTGAGGAACCTGTTGAGATTATGGATCGAGAGGTCAAGAGTATGAAACGTGGTAAGATAGCATTGGTGAAGGTACGTTGGAATTCCAAGCGTGGTCCTGAGTTTACTTGGGAACGTGAGGATCAGATGAGGTCCAAGTACCCGAAGCTGTTTGCTGAGAAGGTTGATGAGACGAACTGTTAAATCTCGGGACGCGATTCCCTAAGTGGGGGATAATGTAACAACCGTGATTTTAGCAGGTTAGTTTGACTAATAGTCTCAATCTATTTAACTTGTGTTTGGTATGTGTTATGTGTTTATGTGTGATATAGGTGGTAAGTGTGAAAAATCTATTTTTGGAAACTTTATTTTGAAAATGATATTTTTCCGGGTTGTCGTAAAAACGAAGGTTTATCGCGTAAGGTGTTAAAATTGATATAGGGTTTTTATAAAATATCAAAGGTACAAGGTTTTGAGTGTAATAATTAAAAATAATGAAAAAAAAATAAAAATTATATATAGGTATATATAAAAAACGAATTTTGGGTTTTTAGGGGATTTAGGAAACCAAATTTGACTACAAATCCACTTACCAAATATTAAGGAGGTCTAGAATGATCCATAGGCCATTATAAATACAAAACCAAAACTGATGGTCCACAAATTGTATATGGATCACTAAGTAGTTTTGAATACCTAGTAGATGGTTAGGATAAATCCGAACCAATCTAAGTGAGAAACCCTAAGTGATTGTTAATGTTAATGCGGAATCTTAACAAGAACAATTAAGAACACAAGCAGGGATATCACTAACTTCGTATATTGATATTCACTATGATCAATTCGTACAACTCACACACATTTACTAACAACCTTTAGGGATCCTTTTATAACACAAGGAAACCCTAGACGACACAGAAGATATACACAAATCTTCTATAAAGATACATACACGCAATGTATCTTTTCCTAATATAACTCTAACAAACTTTCCTATCTTCACGACCAGACCAGACTTAACTCTATAAGTCAACCAGACTTTACATGTACTACCAGACTTTACATAACCAGACCTAAATCACAAACAGACCTAACTTAGTAAACTACCAGACCTAAGTTGTCTGCTCTTGATACGCATCATAATTCCCAACAATCCTCCCCTAACTTGATCTTCATGCTTCATGAACTTCAAGTTCTTCTGATTTAGCCTTCTGAGGATTGAATCTTGAACACTTTGAAATGTATTTAGGTCTTGTTCCTTTCTAGCAGCTTGAATCTTGATAAGCTCTTCTGATATGGACTTGGCAGCAACAATGACTATATGTACATCAATTCATATTAAGTTTCATATCTATTCTCATCACTTCCAGGTGTGTTAACACCTGTGAGAGGTGAATCATTGAAATTTAATGGATTTGATGTCTCTTTACCAATAGCCATTACTACTGGAGTAGCCAAATGTTTTGGTGTGTAAGACCATGGTACACTGATAACCATATGATTTTAAGCAAATCATCAGCTTATCAACGGATTTGTTAAGTCTTTACCAAAAGCCGTTTGCTTCTGGACTAGTCAATTCCTTGATGGAAAAGCACCTCATCATGGTGAATTGATTACCATTTATGGTTTTCCACAGCCTTTACCACAAGCCATAACCTTGTGGGCTAGCCAACTCTTCACTTATCTCAGATATGGTGAGTTGAATACCATACAATTTTTGGCAAATTGTCAGCCATAAACGGATTTGATCAATCTTTACCTGTTAGCCGTTTGCTCAGGATTAGCCAGTCCTTATGTTGATGAGACAAGGTGGACTGATAACCTTTTGATGTGTTAGTGCAAAGCACCTCCACCAAGTGAGAAGTTCCAATAGTCTCACTCAACAACTTGTGAAAATTCTTTCAAACACTCTTAGGCTACATCCTTCAAAGACTGCTTCTTAATTAAATCCAATAACATCTCATATCCTTCATCCTTTTTACTAGCATACAACTTTTTGCTCATCATTTCCTTGCAAACACTTGATGATAAGGGATATTCCACCTCTGCAAGCATATAAATATCAACATTCTTTAATGAAACACAATGTACCTTGCAGGTATGAAAATATCTCCAGCTGACAATGCTATGTTCTTCAGGAAGTTTCCACACTATATCAGACTCAGTTGGTGGCTCAAACATCACCTTCAAATTTCCCCAAAAGACTCTTTCAAATTCATCTTCAGGTGGATGATCCCCATATTTAATGTTCACCAACTGATAAAGTTCTTGAAGATCTTCCCTATTCACATCAATCAAAATGCCAGCAAAATTCATATAAACAATGTTAGAATTATCTTCCCTTATTATTTGATATGCAGCCCTTCCACCAGTCATGATAAGTTGATACTTGACAACCTTAGTAGGTTCCTTAGTGCTTTCAATAGTCCCCATTGTGGCTCCTTCAGATGAAGGTTCTTCATCTAATTCCTCTTCAACAACTACTTTCTTGGATTTACTCTTCCTTTCCAAACCTTTTCTTCTTTGAAACACAATAGGCTTAATCACTTCATCTTGCACTTCTTCTGTTGACTTACCAGCTTCAGGTTGTGTATCAATCACTTTATCAGGTTCAATGACTAGTTCAGTCTCTTTATCCTTTCTACCTTGAAAGCAAAATTTCTGCACATCATCATAATCAGTAGCTTTGTAACCTTGATCCCTCTCAAATGCCTTGAGATATGCTACTTGAATTTCTTCATATGACTTCTTTTTCATCTGTTCCAAAGAAGAATGCATTTGATTCTTAAGATACATCTTCATATCATACTTCTTTTCTGCCATGGACATCTTCTTTAGGAATCTTTGATTTCTTTTGAAGTTTGAACTTTTCCAAGAATCCACCCAATGTATCATCATTACTCCTTGCATTAATGAAGTCAGCTAACTGTTTGGCACGTTCATCAGCAGTTAAACCTTCAATAGTTAGCAGCTCTTCATACTTTGCTCTCACTTCATCATCAACATTGAGTAGTTTTGAAAAATCATCAGATTCTTCAGCCAACTGTCTTGCATAGACTGCATCTAACATCTTTTGTCTTTCTTCATCAGCAATATCTTGAGCCTTAATCCTCTCAATTTCAGCCTCAGATGCAAGTTCTTCTCTTGTTTTTCTTTTAGACTTCTTTGGCAATGAAGTTTCTTCATTACCAGAACTAAGTTCATTACCAGACTTTTCTTCACCAGACTTGTCATCAGATATAGTCCCAAACTTTTCAACCTCTTCCTCAACAGACAAAATTAACCTTCTTCTTTTCCTATCCTGTTTGATTTTGCCCATTGATTGAGCCAAAGTCTCTGCAACTTCCAATGTCTCTAGGACTAATTGTGGTGACATTATCTTGAACAAGTGGTTCTTGAACTGGTGTTTGAAGAATATTTTCTTGTTCTTGAATATTTTCTTGTTCTTCCTCCAAATTCCTCCCCTGTTTGGAAGAATTTTCAGCTTCATCTTCCTCAGCATCAAAAGAGACACCCTTTTTCTTCATTGCTACTCCCATTTTCTTTACTTTCTTCACCAAAGTCACATAAGCTTTTCTGAGTGCCTCATTAGTCTTTTCCAATATGTCAATCTTCTTTTGTAGTTGAGGAACAATGACAAGGAGATCTTCCACAGTTATCGGATTATGTGCCTCCTCCATTTCAGGACTTGGAACATGTGGTTGTGGAGGTGAAGATTGTTGGATGGGTGTAGACGATCTTTCAACTGATGGTGAGGGACCTGGTTTCGGTGATGGAATTGGAGAAGACCTAGGTATAGCAGACCTAGATGAGACTTGGTCTTGAGCTTCATCAGGGTTCACTTGTGCAGCTCCAGAAGTACCTGCATTGTTAGTACCAAGCATAGCAGCAAGCAAAGGTTTGTCTGTCCCTTGAAAACTCCTTTTTAGATTTGCAAAAAGTTTAGAAGTAAAGGCCACACTGATGTAAGGCACTTTATCCCTAGTTTCAAAATTCAAGATCATTTGCAAAAATCTTGGATACATTAAAAATTTCGGGTTCTTAGCATTTTTCACCATTCCTTCAAAAATTAATTTTGAAAAGTTAAATTTCCTTCCAGATGATAAACAGACCAATGCAGAAGCAATTCTGCTTCCAAATTGATCCCATCCACCACTTTTGGGACTTAAGCTCTGAAGTAAATGATGTACTAAAAACCTCCACTGAGGTGAAAAATGACTTTTCCAAAAAGTAAAGCTTCCATCTGTGGGGTACCCAATGCTATTCAAACCCTCAAAAATATCCTCATTAGACAAATCAAATTCTCCTAAAGCATCATCCAATTTGAGACTGTCCCTAATGGATGCTTCAGAAATGGTAAAACCATTTTTGTCTATGACAACTCTTAAGCATGGTGTCCCATCATCAAGAGTCTCAGAGGTAACCGACCTCCAAAACTGCTTGACAAGGGACTGATAAATAGTAGGATTATGAGTTAATGAATAACAAATATAAGAACCTTTTAGAAAATCCACAATTTGTTCAAAACCTGCACTTTGATCTGGCTTCTTCAAGAACCCGACTTGATTATGCTTGTCCACAAACTTGAGATTAGCCATGGATGAGTTAATGATTTAGGTCTGGTTGACAAGAAAGGTAGGGTTTTGAAAAATATTTGCGTAGAAACAGAGTCGTGAGTAATAAAGATTATTTAAATTTGGAAGCAAATAAAGAATAAAAGAAGTTAAATAATATCAAATTTTAAGTTTATATACTTCATAAATATCTTGTTTTACCGAAAATAGTGCAACGGTAATATATTAGTAAAATCTTTATTTACTCTGACCAGATCTAACGGTCATAAAATTAACACTACCCGACCTAAAAAGTCAACCAGGCCGAATCATACACTTACCAGACCTAACTAAGAGAGTGGACTTACACAATTTCTATAGCGAATGCAAAGTTTTGCAACACCTCATTCCACTCTTCTCTGCAAGAATTAGTTGAAACAACAAGAAAGAGGAGACAAAAACCAATTTTTGCAAGACACATGAGCTACCAGATTTAACACTTAAGGTTACCCGATTTAAAAACATTTAAAACTTGTACATTTGCCTCCCCTTAAATGTACATTACCTCCCCTTAAGTGTAAATTCCCTTTTTTTTTTTTTTTTTTTTTTTTTTTTTTTTTACTAGAAAATACTTAACCAAAATAAAAACGAAGGTCAACTTTCCAAAAACACAATTAATAACTCTTTCCCTGCGAGTATTAACTCATACACCAACCAAGCATTAAAAGACATTAAACCTTGATTTTCCCTATAAAACCACCCATAGTTTTATCACAAATACCATTACAAACCAGAGTAAAACCTTATAAGCATAATGGATCCATCCAACTTAAAAACCATAGAGATTTCATCCGATTCCTGGGATCCAAATGACTCATCCTCTGATACATCCTCAGGAGGATGGGGTGGATACTTCCCACCAGGGTATTCATCAATCACAAGAAACAAGACATTGAGAGAAGCAACCCTGAAACAATGGCTAGCTGCTTATGATCTGTCTGAAAAGGAACCAGACAATGAAACACCAAAAACTTCAAGACCAACTCCTCCTTCTGATGTGGATGATAAAAGTGCCAAAGAAGAAGACCTCTCCAAGAATGATGAAGAGACCTTTCCTTCGAAGATTGTGCCTTCCCTGAGTAGTGGTTCTGTGCCACGTCCTCCACCAAGCAGTGTGATTCTTGCACTTCCATGCCCAAAAGCATGGAATCAATTTGGTGGCAGAGGAGCCAAGAAGACCATTCCTGACTTCATGGGTAAAGGGAAGCAGAAGGTGTAGGTGGTGATGTTTAACTGGTTTGGGAAAAATCTTTTGTCTTATGAAGCTTTGTAACTTGCATCATAGAATGCAATATCATGTTATTAAATAAAAAGCTCTTTGGTTCTGATGTTTTAATTTTCCACATATGAATAACTTGCGCATAGAAAAGAGCTAACAACTGCAAAGCAAAGTTAAGCACAAAAAATACCAAACACACATATTATAGAAAGCAAAATAAGTACTGAAAATAAGAATAACCAAAAAGAATAGCAAGATAAAGAACAAACAAATATACAAACTATACAAAGTTAAGAAAGAAGATCAGTTTTTCTTAACAACCCAGGCCTGAGTTGGCTTGAGTCCTTTCTGTGGAGTAACATACTTATAGGTCTTGTATGAACTTGCTCCAGTGAAACCATGTCTGGACTTATAGGTAAATTCATTTTTAAATGGATTCCAAGTCCAGCAATCAGAGAAATTATCAGTAGATCCCCTACTTGAATCTCTTTGTCTCCTTACAGGTGAATGAGCTTTGTAAAAATTATTTCTTTGAAAATTTTCATTCACCTGAGGTTTTTGAAAAGGTTGCTTGGGTCTTACAAAACCAGAGTTCACATTAGGTCTCACAGAGTTAACATAACCAGTATTCACTTTAGGCCTCATAAAATTAGCATTTTGCCTATTCATATTAAAGTTTCTGTAGCCAGACCCAAAATTTGGTCTACCAGAACTAACAAAGGAGTTAGGTCTGGTAGTGTTATTTAGTTGAACTGGTCTGGGGACAAACTGGTTAGCATGATTAACTCTACTAGCATTGTTCCAAACTGGTTTATTTAAACCTTGAATCATATTAACATTCATTCTCTTTTGTTCAGCCTCTCTTTTCATTCTCTTTTCATGGAAGTCACAATCTCTTATTAAATGACTCAAACTTCCACACACAAAGCATCTTTTAGGAGCATAAGTATAACTACTCCTACTTTCTCTGTGAACACTATTGCTTCTAGGTGACTCATTCAATTTAACAGATTCCCTAGGAGTTTTTATGTGATTGACACAACTAGGTTTAACTGTCTCAGCCTTTTGTTCAGTCACTAAAGGTTTAGTAACAACAGGTTCACTCTCCTTAACAACCTTAGGTTCAGCATTCTCTTTTTCCTCACTGATTGACTTAGACTTAGAGTGATCAGAGGAACCATCAATAGATCCTTCAGAGTCATTGGATTGACAAGAAGAATATCTACTAGATTTGTCCTCTGAGGTAGTTGGTTCAGACACTTGAGGACCTTTCTTACCATACACAAAGAGTGAATCATCCAACTCTTCTTTTTCAAGAGGAGTATAGTCATCACTCAAAGGTGGTGGTACTCCCTTAAAGTCACCTGACTTAACAAACCTATTGTACAAAGGTTTATCAGTATAGTCCTCTTCTCTATTCTTAAATATAGCCCTGTTCTCATTTTCCTCATATCCTAAGCCACATTTTTTATTTGACTTAATTTGAGAATCCCAACACTTAAACAGGTTATTGTTTGAATTGTTCCATTGATCTACCCTTTTTCTCAGCTCATCCCTCTCCTTCTGAATTTTAAGCCCTAATTGTCTATACCTTTTAAGCTTCTCATCTTGTTCATATATCTTATTAGCTTGAAAGTATAGTTTTTCATTTAAAGCAGCATGTTGATTTTGAAGGGTGACCTTTTGTGCCTCTAAAGTTTTTACAGCATTTTTATGTGCTAATAAATTTACTTCTAGATCACCTATTTGTTCTTGCTGCTCAACACACAAAGCCTTAACATGATTATATGAGTCAGTACATAATTTAGAGCATAATGATACCTCATTACCAATGGCCATGAGAGCATGATCAGACTCCTCATTTACTCTTGGATGCTCACCCCAATTGACTCCTCCAGCTTCCATTGTCAGCAGGCTCATCTGATTCTTTTCCATCTTCCCATCTTCAACTCTTTTCTCATCAGCAGACTTCTTCTCTGGACAATCTCTTGAAAAATGCCCATGCTTGTGACAGTTGTAGCATTCAACAGTCCTCTTTGTGTATCCCACTGGTGATTTGTTGTTGAAGTTGATAGTCCTACCATATTGCTTCTGAAATCGTTTGACCCTTAAAGCAACCATGGCAATGTGCCATTTTATATCCATCTCCTCAACTTCAGCATCATTAATTTGTTCAAGGTCTTCACTAATAAAGCTTTCATCTTCCGTTTGATTGGCAAAGAAAGAATGTATCACTTCATCAGTAAAACTTGAAGCAGACCTTTCACTTGAAGGAGTTTCATAGTTACCAGACCTAACACCAGATCTAACCTTGTAAGTACTGCTTTTGTTTTGAGACACAAAAGCAACATTTGATGAACTGGTTGAACCCTGAGTGTTATTACTGATGTCCCTTTCAAACATCCTGAGATTATTGTAAAGGTCATCAGGTGTCATAGAGTCTACTTCCTCCTTAATCCTCATTGCTACAGATACATTGCCCCATTTTGATGGTAAAGATCTGAGGAATTTGTGATTTGCATCCTCATTTGAGACTGCTGCACCATGAACTTCCAGTTGTGTTAACAGATGTTGAAATCTGTCATAGCCCTTCTCCAAACCTTCAGTCTTTGAAACACTAAATGTTTCAAATTGCTGTTTAAGAACAGCCTTTTGCATCTTTTTGGAGTTAGCATTACCTCCAAATCGTTTCTTGATGGCTTCCCACATCTCCTTAGCATCAAGAATGCCATGAAACCTTTGTAGATGCTCCTTAGGAATAGCCATAAGAAGCAAGGTTCTGGCCTTCTTTTCCTTCTCCACAGCCCTAATCTCCTCAGCAGATACTGGTGGCATTATTCTGAGCTGCCCATCATTCCCTTGTGAAATTCTTTTCTTAGAATTTCCCTTTTGGATCACCTTCCATACATCACTATCAATGTATTCCAGATAGTGTTCCATCTCCATGGCCCATATATCATATTCTTCTCTCTTCAGTAGTGGAAGTTTTATGTTTGAGATTGTGGTTGTGGAAGGGATGGGTTGTTGTTGTGTTTGGGAGTTACTGGTTTCGGTTTTTCCTTCATCTTCATGGTTTGATTGCTCATCCTCACTGTTATGGATTGAGAAAGTTTCAGGCTTATCGAGTTCAGACATTTTGAAGGGTGATTTGAGTGAGAATTAGGTTTTAGTGTTCTACGAATTCAGAGTCTCTCCCTTGCTCTGATACCACTTGTTGGTCCACAAATTGTATATGGATCACTAAGTAGTTTTGAATACCTAGTAGATGGTTAGGATAAATCCGAACCAATCTAAGTGAGAAACCCTAAGTGATTGTTAATGTTAATGCGGAATCTTAACAAGAACAATTAAGAACACAAGCAGGGATATCACTAACTTCGTATATTGATATTCACTATTATCAAATCGTACAACTCACACACATTCACTAACAACCTTTAGGGATCCTTTTATAACACAAGGAAACCCTAGACGACACAGAAGATATACACAAATCTTCTATAAAGATACATACACGCAATGTATCTTTTCCTAATATAACTCTAACAAACTTTCCTATCTTCACGACCAGACCAGACTTAACTCTATAAGTCAACCAGACTTAACATGTACTACCAGACTTTACATAACCAGACCTAAATCACAAACAGACCTAACTCAGTAAACTACCAGACCTAAGTTGTCTGCTCTTGATACGCATCATAATTCCCAACAAAAACCCTCATTCCTACCCTTTCATAATTTTCGGCCAACATCAAGAGAAAAGAGAAGGAAAATTTTTAGGGTTTCAAAATAAGCTTAAGGTATGTCTAGTAATCCTTAATTCTTTTAACTAATTATTATAATTCATGTAATACAATTGTGATGGATTAGGGTTTATATTGAGATCTATAAATTAATGATATTAAACATGTTAGGGTCAATAGTTAGTGATACTATAATGATTGGTGAAGTAATTAGGGTTTTAAATATGTTAATTAATGAGTTATGAATCTGGCAGAATTATAGGGCTGTAAAGATACGATTGTAATTAATAGATAAAATGAGTTAGATCACGAATTTTATATCTAAACTATAGTTCAGAAAAAGAGCTTTCCAAAAAGTCTGACCACGATCAATTTTGAGGTCGGGAAGGCAGTCAAACGATTTTTGTAAATTAAGGTGTCAAAACAGTTAAACTGGGACAGAATTAGGGTAAAAGTATTGAGGTCAAATGTGGCTTTTAAAGTGTAATTAGGGTTAGGCCTTCTGTGGGAATTAAGTTCTACATTATATTTGACTTCCACGTGAAAATTAGATGATAATAAGTTGTGCGAGTATGTCTAAATGGTCAAAACTTTTTGATGTCCGATCAGATCCCAATCTGGATAGATGACATGTTTGATTTTTCATTGAGTACTTGTGTGGGTTTTTAGTGCATGGCCTTCTGGTACAAGCTTGTATGCTTATGAAGGATCATGGTTAATTTTTGGTGTGAGTTGTGAAGCGTTATTCGCCGTGATTTTATGTGGGTGAATGTACCCTATAAATCTGAGTTTTTAAAAGTTTTATTTAAGGGATTTAGTGAGTGTAAGGTATTGGGTGATGATTAGTATGGAGTCTAGGTAATCCATAGTGGGTTATATGAACCTTAGACATCCATCATATATATGTGTTACATGGACTATAGCTTTTAGCTTGGTCGCGTGTAATGTGGTATTGTTTTGTTTGTATAGATTTGTGTGTTGAGAATTTGGAAGCTGCGGAATTGAGGTGAGTTCATAGTCCCATATTTTTACTTTGTTTTAAACTTGGGATGGAGATGATGCTTGTTTAAATTGTTTTGGGTTACTGTGATTATGTGGTTATAAAATGCATGGACGTGTAATTGTTATTATACTGATACTACATGTTATTATGGTGTTTATTTGTGGTGATTATACGAGTGGGAAGATGCCCTAGTGGCTCTACTCGTTATTATTATGTCCGGCCGGAAGGGGAATTATATTGGATCGGTGGGCGCGTTCCGTCCCAATTGTGGTGGTATTTGGATCGGTGGGCACGTTCCGTCCCAATTGATGTGGTGTTTGGATCGGTGGGCACGTTCCGTCCCAATTTATATTTGGATCGGTGGGCACGTTCCGTCCCGTAAGCTATGATTGCATGCTAGTGTATAATAACTATATATCTTTGCTGTCCTGCTATGCTATGTTTTATAATCACAGTGGACTGATGATAAAGGTGTTTTGTGTGTCTTAAACCTATGAATCTCACCAACATTATGTTGACGTTTTAAGCATCATTTTCAGGTGAGCATTCTAAGGCTAAGATAGAAGGGCGCGATTAGAAGACACCTAGATTGCATTGGGGATGGCTATCTATGAGTTTTTAAATTTGATTTAGTTGGATTTTGTTACGATACTTGATTTCCTTTCATTTTAACTTTATGTTTTAATGAAGATACTTTAGTGATTGTGTTGGATTATTTGTTTTGGGGTATCGTTACGACACTTTGTGTTTGTACTTTGCTCTATTTATTTGCATATAGTATTTTCTCTATTTAGACACCAAGTGTTGTGATGATATCCATGATGTTGCACTCGCGTTTCCGCCATTGGCGAGGTGTGACACAGAACACCATTGCTCGATTCCCCGGTGCCCTCATCTAGGGGGAGCACTAAACAAGGGAGAGCATTAGTACCATCGATTTCTTTCCTCTCTACACATCGACGAAGCCTTTTTGATTCAACAAAAAGGGGGAGAAGTAAACGAAAACTCATTAAAAACTTATTAACATATAGTTTTACCTAAAATGAGTTTATATTTTGTAATCATAAAAAAGGGGGAAATTGTTAACACAAATAATGCCAAAAACATCATTTGCATTATTCGGTCTCTTTGCGTTTTGATAATCACAAAATATAAAAACACGTTACTTAAAACTACACTTGATAAGTTTTTAGTCGAGAAAAATCGTTTCAACAACGTATCGACTACAACATCACTTCAGGTATGAACAAATACAATACATAAATTAGTAAAGTGATCAAAGAATTTATTTTTCTCAAAACTTGAATTTCAAATCTCCCAATAGCTATATTTCCCGCCTAAACCAGATAAGTTTTTCACCAGATAAAATTTCACCACATCAGGACAAAAATAGGAGCGTCTGTCGGGACCGACCCGTAAACATGGCGACGGTCCCTTATATATACGGGACTGTCCAACTTTAAGGGACCGTCCCCCGCTCCTCCTGGTGCCTATAAACACTGCACTCTTTCTCTTAGAAAAATAAGCCTCTTTGCACAAAAACATTTTGTTCTTTCTTCCTCCTTTCTTTGATCACTATAACGTGTGGATATGTGTTTATAAGTGATCCCGTTACCCTCTATATCAAAGTGCAAGAGAAGAACACTCGTATTCATCAACGAAGTGTTATAGTCATCACACACACACGTAACTTGTGTTACGATTCTCTTCTTCCCCCAAACTCTCTCTTTTGTGTATATTGTAAATTTGTATATCCGACTTATGTGTGAGTCGAGATTAGGTGTGTTAGGATAAATATGGACAAAGTGTAAGTCTGTAAAGTGGTGTATCTAGATTAGGACTTTGTGTTAGCTCGTGTGTTGGTGTGTGAAGACTTGGACTTGGTATGAGTCCTTGCGTGAAGACTGGGACCGGGTGAAGGTCCGTGAAGACTGGGATTGGTTGAAGATTCAAGTAGACGGGGTGATCGTTCGTGTGAAGATTAGGACGTGGTGATCGTCCATGTGAAGACTTGGATTGTGTGTAAATCCAAGTGGACAAAAGTGCTTGTTCGTGTAGCCACGTGGGCTTTTGTGTAGATTGGTTCTAGCTAGGATTAGAACTTTACATTCCGCTTAGTGTCGTTAAATTGGTGTAAGCCTTGGTGTACGGTTTGCTCCGCCTAAAGGGAATGTGTTGACATAGTGATTGTGAACTCTCGAGTGTGGTACTCGGGGAGTGGAGTAGGGCGAAGAGTGAGCTTCGTGCCGAACCACTATAAATCTCCGCGTCTCGGTTTGGTTGTGCTCTTCCTTTTTGTAACCACCCGTAATTTTTCAAATATTATTTTATTACTATTTGACAATTTAATTGAGCATTATGAGCTTACAGGATTATTTCGGAAAGTTATTTCACACACTGTAGCACACGGTAACCCTCCAAACTACTAAATTTTATCCAGAAAAGTGAAGTAATCACTTCCTGACACTTACTGGCAATTTATATGTATAACCAAGAAGTCATCTCACTTTTCTGAAAAAAACGACACCACACGCGTACCGACACCACATTTGTAATGACTTAAATTTATAGTTAATTTTCAGAATCAATAACTTTGCTTTTATGTCATTTTTATAAAAACGTTTCTAGAAATGTATTTCTCATATTTTTAACAAACCGAGGCATCACGTTACATTTTAGCTCAACGGGACACAGAATACACGGGGTATAAATAAAAATTTAACCTAACCATCTATTTTATATACATCAGCCGCCCCACTACTCTTCTTATCTCTTTATCAGATTTTAAAGGGTAAGGTCACTTTCTATTCATCTTCTCTGCTTCCTCCTTCCCAAGAGACTTCACGAGAAGACCTTGGAGATAGTACCCGATAGTGAACTTTGCCAAACTCGTCCCTTCACGAGATCCCACCAAGGAAAGCCATGGTCAAAATTTGCTAGGGTTCACAAGAATGGTCCCTGGTGTAGTATAAAAGGATTAAGATAGGGTTTGATATATCATTTCATCACCTCCCTCCTCCTTTCATTCCCAGCCGCCACCACCTATGCCACCACCAGCCGCCGCGCCAATCAACCATACACCGCTGCTCCTTTAACGAAAGAGATCAAGGCTCGAAGGCTTGGGTGTCATTTGGTCATGGGTTATTCGCGATTGTGTTCGTGTCTCATCCTCTCCATCACCTCACCTCTCTTTTCTCTCGTGAACTGGTAAGTCGACACACCAACATCCATCTTTATTACTTCTTTATTTAAAAACGAATATTAAATTGATATATATATATTACTTTCGTGGATAAAGTTTGATTTAAAACATTTTTACAAAATTTCGTGTGGTAAATCTTTAGATAAACTGTCGTATTGTGGATTCGGATTTTTTTTTTTCATCGAACCAGCTTGGTACACGGATTTGGATATAAGTCGGGTCATACCCAATTGGGGCGGGTCAGACCCGAATAACCTTGAGTCGCGTTTGTTTGGATGTGTGATACCAAATGTTGTTGTTGTTGTTGTTGTTTATTTTGGTCACAAAACCGGTACAGAAGCCGTAAGGGATTCGGGTCGACCCGACCTGGCCATGGGTTGGCTTTGGGTATTAATTAGGGGTTGTTTATTCTATAGGTATGTTCACTTGTGACTGTGTTTTCGGTTAAATATGAGTCTCGCAAGTGATATTCGATCTAAGCTTATATTTTCGATGCATATGTTTGTGGTCTGCGGCTAAGCGCATTTTAAATCATTGTCTAATCGAAATTTTACTAAGCTCATAGGAGCTTACTTATTGTGTTTGTGGGTTGCAGTAAACAAAAGGACCCAAAAGGGTGTTGTGTTTTGGTTATCGATTAACAACAAGAAACAAAGGTGCGTTTGAAAAACAATGGCAGTTAGGGTGCATTTTGGCAATTCAATGTGTCGATGCCCATTTCATTTTTAGTATAGTATTTTTTTAGTCTTTGGGCCACGAGCCTAAGTAAACTAAGGGTGTGTTTTGGTTGTGTATTTATGAGCCTAGTCTAATAAGAAAATAAATGTGTGTTAAAAATCTTATTAAGCCATTGTGTCGATATATTTTTACGAGTATTGAACATCAGACTAACAAATCTAATTATCGTTGACTTTTGTGTTCCTTGGTACGTTTCGGTTACTTGTGGGATCAATACTTGAATACCGACTAAACATATACTTAACGGACAAAGTTTAACAAATTATGAATCGAATCATTTGGACAAATCATTGGACTTGTATCGAATCATTTGGACAAATTATTAGACTCATTAGACTCATACCGGATCTAAAATGCTAAACTAAAACTTATTAAACTAATAACAAACTGTAATACTCGATAACTAATAGATATTCTAATAAGTGGGAGTTATTATTATTATCAGTTGTTTTCACTACGGACTTGTCGGGAAATATTGTTTGAGAATTGAGTTTATTAAAGTCACGATGACTTGGGAAAGTTGCATAAATGAACGCGTCATGCCGAGATTTATACAACTTTCTAGACTTATACTTTTATTGCGAAACTGTTATCTTTATGAAACCCGACAATAATTGAAACTCATAGTTTTAGTAACTTGTTAACTTTTACCATGTGGTATACTAATTTGAGTTTTCTTATAAAACTTAAATTACCTTTCCAAAACTTTATTGATTATTTGCAAACTATTGGGGATTATTGGGTAAATACCGAAACTTACTAATCGACCTACTTTTATTAACATTTTTCCTTGTCAGTCATTTCTCGATTTCTTCTTCTCATTTTCCTCGACTCAAGTCCTTGTCAGTACTTTCTTCGACTATGCCGATTTTCTTTTCCTCTTTGACGTGTGTATACTTGAGTCCTCGTCAGTATTTCTTGACTGTTCTTTTATTACTTCCTTTATAATATATTGGGATATATATTACACTTTGGCGTGAGTTACATTTTGAGTCTATGTTTTCTTACCACCACACGAAACGTTAACACTAAACTTTTTACAAACTTTGATACGAGTAATCCACGAAAACTAAGATGATTGTCTTTTGAAAACTCTTTTGCTTTACGAGACGTATTCTAAGATAACCATATACGTATTAGGTTGTGCCGATCTGGTACCGTTGTGCCTGTAATCTCGATACCGTTGTTTTTTTCCCTTGATGCCAGTTGTGACCGTTGTAATATTTTGCGTTGCTGCATACTGAAGTGAGTTCATGGCCCCTACCTTTACTTGTTTTATAAATGTTTGGGGGAGAATACATGCTCATTTTTAATTAAACTCAATGTTTGTTATACTTAAACTTATTAATTGTTCTTACTTGAAAACATGATTTATTTGCTTATTGCACACTGGTTTACCTTATTCTGAACATAAGTGTTTAAATAATATATGTGAGTTTATAGCCCCACTTTACCTATACTTGTTTTACAAACCTTGGGGTGAGAAACATGCAAAACATTTTCTGGACCACTACCAATACTTTATTTTCTCAAAAATATTGCATAGTTAGCCTAAGCCCCTGAACCAAGTGTTATGCCCACCCTCATGAACCGTTAATTCTTGCTGGGAAGTGCGATTGATATAAATAGATCTATTGGGGTGACTCCCCCGTTCGGTTGGCCAGACGGGTCAATGCGGCCGTATACCAAGTCGTATCACGAGTGTATTGGGTTAAACATTCGCTATGGGCCCCTATTGTTATTATTTATGTGCTATACTATAGCGCACTGAACTGTCGAGCTTCGGTTGCATGAACTTAGAGCTAGCGTAATCGTCTATTTTATTTTGTGTGACATTATATTCGTGGTGATAGTCACATACCCTACCCATGGTCCACATCTCTAATTTTACTTTAAGGTAAACTTTATTTTCATGACATTGTGAGCGACACAATGGTCACAAAACTTTTATGGAACTCAAAATATTTTTACTGCTTTATCATAAACCTATGAACTCACCAACCTCGTGTTAACACTTTTAGCATGTATTTTTCGGTTTAAGGCGATAGCCAAGTTATGGAGGCTTTAGGCAGGGCATCGCATGGTCATGGAAGATTCTGATGTACTTGGGACCGCTTTACTTCTTTTATGGGCTTATATTTCCTCACTATTTTTGGAAATGCTATAAACAAAATACTTTTGAATATGAAGTTTCTTTTAAACGGTTGAGGTAAAACCGTTCTTTGTACTTTGTATTGTGATATCAATTTAGTAGCACCCAAACATATATGCTTCTGCTAAACCAGATTTTGGGGGTGTTACAGATTGGTATCAGAGCCTTGGTTATAGAGAACTGGGTGTTTTTAAAACCTAGACTATAACTACTTTTACAAAAACTTGACCCTATGACCGCCACATGCCTGCCTGCCTGCGAAGCCTGCTGCTCTACTTATGATAAAACATTTTCTTTTAAAGTAAGGGATATATTACTGTTGTAACTGAGCTGAGTATTTCAAAATTTATTGAACCTCGGTGGAATATAGACTGATCACCTATATTCGACCAGGGACGGTGGGACATATCCTGATCACCTATGTCCGACTCAGAGGTAAATTTTGCGATACTGAGAGTAGTTATACTAGAATTATGCCCAGATTGATTTTCTACTTGATTTCAGAAAGTTTCAGAATTTATGTGTGTGTACAAAATCATTTCCTAACATGAACATTCACATCTACACACAACACACTGGCATCACAACACCTCATAGACTGTAGTACTCCTGGCACCGTTATACTTCTCCATTTATATGTAATTTCTATTTGTCGCCGTCTGACCGTAATTTGCATCGGGTCGGATTAGACCCGATTAGCACCGTTTGAATCCGAGTTACTTATTTGTAACTCCTCGAGATTGTAATAAGCCATTTGAGCTTATTGGAGCGTTCAGATTTGATTCTAGCTACATTTGAATTTGAATTTGGCTACGTTTGAATTTGGTTTTGGCTACGTTAGATTTGGTTTCGGCTATGTTTGAATTTGGATCGCTGGATTTTGCGATTTTGGACCTCATTCCGGGTTCGGATATGTTATTCGGCCTTGTTTTGTTGTGGTCTTGTTACAGTCGCCTCTACCCTAAGCCTTGTGCTCAATCGATGTTGTTCAATCTTAATTGTTCAATCAATGTGGTACTTTCCGCTTTAAGTACTATGTACATTAGTGATTCAACCGACTGATTGCTAGTAGCAATCAACACCCTCCCTCAGAGTTTTACTCTGAGCTCGCTAAACTCTACATTTGGCAGAGAGATTCCGTACCCAATAGAAATTTTAAGACTTTAAGGAGTAACCTAAAACGTGTTCTTTGAAACAGACACCAGATCCTTCACTCGCCTCTCGGGAATATCAGTTATTTTTGCTACCCTCTTATAAAATAATAAACCATGTCGCTAATACCAGACAGACTGTTTTCGATTATTCTACAGACCATATCGCGGTCACCCTACAAATGTTTTACTGTTACTTTATGAAATCAAAATTTCGACCTTATAACTATTTTGTAAACAATGAATGGTTCTCGTTCTATAAACTGTTTTAAAAATCATTTCACAAGTTATTTTATAAACTGATTTGTTGCCTTAAAACTATATCACAAACTAAATTGTAGTTTGCTATCATTTTGCAAATAATAAATTGTTTCCCATTACTCTATAAACTGTTTTACAAATCGTTTTATAAACTATTCTGAACCCACCCAGAGAACTATTTACTCCATTCAAAGTTAGTTTATACAGTCTTTTGGTACTGCCAAAGTAAGCTGACTACTTAGGGTTATGAACCTTGTCTGATATTAAACATTGAATCCTACTCAGCCTTAACAACTAGTCTTCGCCCTTAGGCACCTAAAATTTGTGTAGACATACATACCTGATGGCACACTTTTCTGTGACGTCTTCATTTTGAAGGACTTCTTTTGAAACTGCGGTTATAACAGTCGTAAAACTCATAGTGATATCTTTCTAAAACACTCATTTTGATGCGTAAAATTCTTCTACTCAAACTTTATCAAACTTTTGATTAAGGAATGTCAAACATCAATTTTTTTTTTTTATTATTTTATTTTATTTTTTTTTTGTGAAAATTATCCTATCCACACCATGATTAAGAACCCGTTTTACAAAATTTGTAAATCCTCTGAAACCGTGTCACCCTACGTATCTATTAATCCCTAACAAATAAATGTGTAATACTTGGAAAGTTATTTTTGTCGAATTCATATAAAGATCTACTCAAATAAAGTTTTCGAACAAGATTTTTATCCAATCCTATGAGAAGAAAAAAAATAATAAAAAAAAATGAAAAAAAAATAAATAAATAAAAAAAAATAAAAAACACAACTCCGGATCAAACCTTGAAAACCAGTCATCATACCATTATACCACTCTAAATCAGAACATATTGAAACTTCGTGCCACTAGGGAACATACCATAGCTGGGAGTAGGACCGAGAAAATTGGAGGTGCCCACACTAACAAGTTTGTGAAATATCGTGAAGCTATGACTAGAACTGTCATCTTATTAAACTCACTTCAGAAATCATTGTATCTCATCAAATTACAACATGGGGAAAACCAATGGCAAGACAACCTAGGTACCCTCCCACAAACAAAGAGAAACCTTTGAACCGTCTAGTAAGACCCAAATCTGTTGTGGGTACCAACATCTCTTCCCAGACACCATCTTATCGGATAACATAAACTGAAATCCGGGACGGATTTCGCGTTAAGGAGGGTAGACTGAAACCACCCGTAATTTTCCAAATATTATTTTATTATTATTTGACAATTTAATTGAGCATTTTGAGCTTACATGATTATTTCGGAAAGTTATCTCACACACGGTAACCCTCCAAACTACTAAAATTTATCAAGAAAAGTGAAGTAATCACTTCCTAACACTTACTGGCAATTTATATATATAACCGAGAAGTCATCTCACTTTTCTGAAAAAATACGACACCACACGCGTACCGACACCACATTAGTAATGACTTAAATTTTATAGTTAATTTACAGAATCAAAAATTTGTTTTTATACCATTTTTATAAAAACATTTCTAGAAATGTATTTCTCGTATTTTTACCAAACCGAGGTATCACGTTACATTTTAGCTCAACGGGGCACGGAATACATGGGGTATAAATAAAAATTTAACCTAACCATCTATTTAATATACATCAGCCGCCCCACTACTCTTCCTTATCTCTTTATCAGACTTTAAAGGGTAAGGTCACTTTCTATTCATCTTCTCTGCCTCCTCCTTCCCAAGAGACATCACGAGAAGACCTTGGAGATGGTACCCGATAGTGAACTTAGCCAAACTCGTCCCTTCACGAGATCCCACCAAGGAAAGCCATGGTCAAATTTGCTAGGGTTCACAAGAATGGTTCCTGGTGTAGTATAAAAGGATTAAGACAGGGTTTGATAGATCATTTCATCACCTCCCTCCTCCTCTCATTTCCAGCCGCCGCCACCTATGCCACCACCAGCCGCTGCGCCAATCAACCGTATACCACCGCTCCTTTGACGAAAGAAATCAAGGCTCGAAGGCTTGGATATCGTTTGGTCATGGGTTATTCGCGATTGTGTTCGTGTCTCGTCCTCTCCATCACCTCACCTCTCTTTTCTCTCATGAACTGGTAAGTCGACACACCAACATCCATCTTTATTACTTCTTTATTTAAAAACAAATATTAAATCGATATATATATTACTTTCGTGGATAAAGTTTGATTTAAAACATTTTTGCAAAACTTTTGTGTGGTAAATCTATAGATAAACTGTCGTATTGTGGATTCAGATTTGTTTTTTTTTTTTTTCATCAGAACAGCTTGGTACACGGATTTGAATATGAGTCGGGTCATACCCAATCGGGGCGGGTCAGACCCGAATAACCTTGAGTCACGTTTGTTTCGATGTGCGATACCGACTGTCGTTGTTGTTGTTGTTGTTGTTTATTTTGGTCACGGAACTAGTACAGAATCCGTAAGGGATTCGGGTCGACCCGACTTGCCAAGGGTTGGCTTCGGATATTAATTTGGGGTTGTTTATTCTATAGGTGTGTTCACTTGTGACTATGTTTTCGGTTTAATATGAGTCTCGCAAGTGATATTCGATCTAAGCTTATATTTTCGATGCATATGTTGCGGTCTGCGGCTATGCGCATTTTAAATCAAGGTCTAATCAGAATTTTAATAAGCTCATAGGAGCTTACTTATTTTGTTTGTGGGTTGCAGTAAACAAAAGGACCCAAAAGGGTGTTGTGTTTTGGTTATCGATTAACAACAAGAAACAAAGGTGCGTTTGAAAAACAATGGCAGTTAAGGTGCGTTTTTGCAATTCAATGTGCCGAGGCCCACTTCATTTTGAGTATAGTATTTGTTTAGTCTTTGGGCCACGAGCCTAAGTAAACTAAGGGTGTGTTTTGGTTGTTTATTTATGAGCCTAGTCTAATAAGAAAATAAATGTGTGTTAAAAATCTTATTAAGCCATTGTGTCGATATATTTTTACGAGTATTGAACATCAGACTAACATATCTAATTATCGTTGACTTTTGTGTTCCTTGGTATGTTTCGGTTACTTGTGGGATCGATACTTGAATACGGACTAAACATATACTTAACGGACAAAGTGTAACAAATTATGACTCGAGTCATTTAGACAAATCATTGGACTTGTATCGAATCATTTGGAAAAATTATTAGACTCATTAGACTCATACCGGATCTAAAATGCTAAACTAAAACTTATTAAACTAATAACAAACTGTAATACTCGATAACTAATAGATATTCTAATAAGTGGGAGTTATTATTAATATCAGTTGTTTTCACTATGGACTTATCGGGAAATATTGTTTGAGAATTGAGTTTATCAAAGTCATGATGACTTGAAAAAGTTGTATAAATGAACGCATCATGCCGAGATTTATAAAACTTTCTAGACTTATACTTTTATTTCGAAACTGTTATCTTTATGAAACCCGACAATAATCGAAACTCATAGTTTTAGTAACTTGTAAACTTTTACCATCTGGTATACTAATTTGAGTTTTCTTATAAAACTTAAATTACCTTTCCAAAACTTTATTGATTATATCCAAACTATTGGGGATTATTGGGTAAATACCGAAACTTACTAATCGACCTACTTTTATTAACATTTTTCCTTGTCGGTCATTTCTTGATTTCTTCTTGTCATTTTCCTCGACTCAAGTCCGTGCCGGTACTTTCCTTGACTATGCCGATTTTCTTTTCCTCTTTGACGTGTGTATACTTGAGTCGTCGTCAGTATTTCTTGACTGTTCTTTTATTACTTCCTTTATAATATATTGGGATATATATTACACTTTGGCGTGAGTTACATTTTGAGTCTATGTTTTCTTACTACCACACGAAACATTAACACTAAACTTTTTACAAACTTTGATACGAGTAATCCACGAAAACTAAGATGATTGTCTTTTGAAAACTCTTTTGCTTTACGAGACGTATTCTAAGATAACCATATACGTATTAGGTTGTGCCGATCCGGTACCGTTGTGCCTGTACTCTCGATACCGTTGTGTTTTGCCCTTTGATGCATGCTGTGACGGTTGTAATATTTTGCGTTGCTGCAAACTGAGGTGAGTTCATGGCCCCTACCTTTACTTGTTTTATAAATGCTTGGGGGAGAATACATGCTCATTTTTAATTAAACTCATTAATTGTTCTTATTTAAAAACATGATTTATTTGCTTATTGCACACTGGTTTACCTTATTCTAAACACAAGTGTTTGAATAATATATGTGAGTTTAAATTTCCACTTTACCTATACTTGTTTTACAAACGTTGGGGTGAGAAACATGCAAAACATTTTCTGTACCACAACTAATACTTTATTTTCTCAAAACTATTGCGTAGTTAGCCTAAGCCCCTGAACCCACTGTTATGCCCACCCTCATGAACCGTTAATTCCTGCTGGGAAGCGCGATTGATATAAATAGATCTATTGGGGTGACTCCCCCGTTCGGTTGGCCAGACGGGTCAATGCCGGCGTATACCAAGTCGGATTATGAGTGTATTGGGTTAAACACTCGCTATGGGCCCCTATTGTTATTATTTATGTGATATACAGTAGCGCACTGAACTGTTGAGCTTCGGTTGCATGAACTTAGAGCTAGCGTAATAGTCTATTTTATTTTGTGTGACATTATATTCCTGGTAATAGTCACATACCCTACCATGGTCCATATCTCTAATTTTACTTTAAGGTAAACTTTATTTTCATAACATTGTGAGCGACACAATGGTCACAAAACTTTTATGGAACTCACAGTATTTTTACTGCTTCATCATAAACCTATGAACTCACCAACCTCGTGTTGACACTTTTAGCATTTATTTTCATGCTTATGGCGATAGCCTAGTTGTGAAGGCTTTTGGCAGGGCATGGCATGGTCATGGAAGACTCTGATGTATTTTGGACCGCTTTACTTCTTTTATGGGCTTATATTTCCTCACTGTTTTTGGAAATGTTGTAAACAAAATACTTTTGAATATGAAGTTTCTTTTAAACGGTTGAGGTAAAACCGTTCTTTGTATTTTGTGTTGTGATATCAATTTAGTAGCACCCAAACACATATGCTTTCGCTAAACTAGATTTTAGGGGTGTTACAGATTGGTTTGAGAGCCTTGGTTATAGAGAACTGGGTGTTTTTAAAATCTAGACTGTAACTACTTTTACAAAATCTTGACCCTATGACCGCCACATGCCTGCCTGCCTGCCAAGCCTGCTGCCCTACTTATGATAAAACATTTTCTTTTAAAGTAAGGGATATATTATTGGTGTAACTGAGCTGAGTTTTTCAAAATTTATTGAACCTCGGTGAAATATAGACTGATCATGTAACACCCCAACCCGACAAGGGTAAAGATATCACAATAATGGATTCATATCAGATCAAAACAGAGCATACATCTACTGTAATACAAAATCTCAAAGGATTACAATTGAAATACTGAATCTACAAGGTTACAATGAAAACTTTCAAAACTAATTCTAGATACAATGTCTTCTATCCAACTCTAATCCAGAATAGCTACCAAGCCTTCTAAGTCCAGAGGTACACTCTCACTCATCCCCAGCTTCCTACTAAAACCTGCTGCAGGAAAAGAAATGCGGCTGAGCTACGAGAGCTCAGTGAACAGATATATAGATGACAGAAACAATAACAGATAACAATACAGGAAAAAATCCGAAATACAGATTATACAGATACAGAATTAAAGTGAAAGAATAGGAAAAGGAATAAGGGTAAAAGAAAAGAAATGAGAAAGGGATAATGTACAAACCAGGTTTAGGGAAATACAAAAATCCATCACGAGCCCAGAGATAACAGATAATATCATAACAGATTAATCATATAATAATCCAGAGGGGATACCTCTCAAGTAACAGATAATATGAGGGGTGACCTCATGTATCAATTGGAGTGATCAGCTCCCAGATAATGTGAAAGACGTGTATCGCACACACCATCAGTCACCAGAGACATATATAACAGATAACATAATAACAGATAACAGAAATCAGATCAGAACTAGGATGCATCCATGCGCCCCCTGTGGCCAGAAACTCCTTAACACACCAGATAAAATAAATCAGGGACGGGACAGGTCATCACTCTCCTGCCCTAGAGTCATGTCATCGGTGCATCAATGACATGGACATGAAACCCTCATGCCTAGTGATTGGCTCGGATATCAGACTGTGGTCAAGGTCAGATGTCATATAATAAACGGAGTCACATCTAAGGGTTCATGGCAGAAGGGTCATGTCAACAATTCAGATTAAGATAATAAGGTTTAAATCAGAGTTTATCAGATTAAGTTTAATATCAAAGCTTAAGTTCAGATTTAAAAGGTTTATTTCCAATAGTCCAAAAAGTATATCAAAGGTTAATGATTACAAATTTATAGCAATAATCCATTTCAGAAGTTCCTGTCAAAAGTTCATTTAAATCAATCATTTAATAATGGTTTTCATTGAAATGATCTTACGAAATAGTTTTCATAAAAATGGTCTTCCAAAATGTTTAGTAACTTCCATTTCCAAGTGGTATCGCTTCTTTTTAAAATAGCTTTTCTTAAACAGTTTCATATGTAGTTTAATAGAGGTTCAAAATCATTTAGGTTCAGATAAGGATCTAACAGGTTAAGGTTTACCAAAATCAAATCAGAATTTACAACAGATAGATCAGGTTAAGGTTCAGAACAAGGTTCACAGACCAGATTCAATTAAGACTCACAAATTCAGGGTTCAGAACAAGAGATCAATCAGAGTTCAGGAAAAAGGTTCAGAATACAAGAATCATAGCAGAGGTTCAAACAAAAGGTTTAAGACAAACAGATCACAACAAAGATCCACAACAGAAGGGAACATAGCAATGGTATAGGGAATCCTAATAAGGAAAATGAAATACTGAGAGAAAAGGGAAAGAAACACCCTTACTGAAATAGGGCAGAATATCTGTACCTTATAGCACAGCAGAAAATCAAACAAACACAGAACAATGATCAGGACTTCTCCTTCTTCACACCTAAGGAAGAGGAAGACAGAATTACCACAGATTCTTATTCAGATTATTCCTTTTTGTTTATCTCTTCATTTTATGTACTTTCTATTTTTAGTAACTTTCCAGATTTAGTAAGTTCCCATAATTAGCAGGTTTTCCAGAATTAGCATATATTATCATTTCAGATTAGGTTTAACCCTTATTCAGAGATTATTATGGAATACAGTACATTTTATCAAGTTACAGAAGTTTAGGGTTTTAAATGACAATTATACAAAGTTTAGGGTTTTAAATGTAACTTCATAAATTTACAAGGTCATTTGTGAAAATACTTTATGTTACAGAATTATATGCTCACTTTATTCAGAATTACCTTCGATTCCCTTAACTTTCACAATTTACAGATTACACCCTTTTAGTTTCATAATTTACAAAATCAACCTTATAATTTCATATTTTACAAATTAAACCCTACAATATCCATAATTACCAACCAAGCACATTATATTTCAAATTTACAGAATATACCATCAGAAGTTAGTACTTTACAGATTTGACCCCTCAGAATTTAGAATTTACATATTTAGCCCTTTAAGTTTACAAAACATATATATTAAGTCATAATTCATAACAATTACATAATTAGCCCAAAAATCCTCAAATTTACACAACAACCTTTTTATATCAGTATTAACAAAAAACAAATTCAGAATTCTAGATTTACACTTTTGGTCCCTCACTTTTAATTAATTCCAATTCGTAACCCTAATTTGCCAATAATTCATTATTATGAAAAATTTACACTTAGGACCCCAAAGTTATATTTTTCCCACACTCTTACAGATGTATATGATCTTACAAAAATATCCCATAAGTTTTAAAGTTAGCAAAACAGGTCCTTTTACTTTTATCTTTAAATCGGTAAGACTTTTTAACAACAAATACAAACCCTACTTTTCACCAATCATTGAACCATCATTTATTCATCCTTAAAACACATTAAATGCTCAGATTCATGCCCAATAAAACAAACCCTAGAAGCCACGATTTTTATTTTATTTGTTTTCTTAATTTTCACAAAATCCGGTTTATCCAATAATTCACCACGTTAATTTTAGGCCTCCAAAAATCAAACTCATATTTTTACCAGATCATATTACTCATAAGGAACCCACAAAAAATAATTAACATGCCCAGAAAATTCGTTCAACATATATTACATATTTACGTACGTTTTAGACATTAAAATTACAACTACTTGATTTAGGCTATTATAATTCGATCTATCATTTTTCCCAGGTCTAATACATCATAAGAGGTCTAAATAAAATAGCTATCATGTCCAGAAATTCGGATTACATATTATTGTGATTTACGTGTTTTATGACCATTATATTTTCATACGCATAGAATTAGCATGCATGGATCAATTTACATATTTTATATGAGTTATATAACATCTAGAGATCACAGGAAAATTTTCATATTAATTTTAACACGTTTGGTTTAGTCGCAAGAATTATTACCTTGTTTTAGAGCAAATCGACAAGAAAAGAAGAACAAGAACAAGCCAAGGAGAAAACGCAGCAACCCTTAATTTTCCTAGCTTCCTTGCACCTCCAATAACACCAGAAAAATCCTTGTTCAAGCCCAGAATTCATGGAGCAGCCTTGGTCGAATTTATTTTGATCGCTTAGGGTTTATGGTGTTATGCGATTTATGTTTTTGAGGATAAAAATAAAAGGGATTTGTTTTAATCTTGAAAAACCGACTTTGGGGGGGGGGGGGGGGGGGCAAGGGCCAGAAATTCAGTCCATAGTATCAAAAATATATTGGGTTGATTTTCTTAATCCTTTCCTTATTTTATTTTTACTTATTAACTAATTAAAAGAATTAAATACTTATATTTCAATAATTGTATAATTTACGGATTTAATTAAATAATGTGTATGATTATTTTTTTTTGAACATTTAAAATGATGAACATTGTCCCAGAAATTATTTTGTTTCAGATATAGTACGATTTCAGATGTTTTGGAATTATTTCGGAATTTTATAAGTTGTTTAATAAGGTTTTATGTTATCAGGGGTAGTTTGGTAATTTTACGCATTATCTGAATTTCAGGTATTGACAGATCACTTATATTCGACCAGGGACAGTAAGACATAGCCTGATCACCTATGTCCGACTCAGAGGTAAATTTTGCGATACTGAGAGTAGTTATACTAGAATTATGCCCAGATTGATTTTCTACTTGATTTCGGAAGGTTTCAGAATTTCTGTGTGTGTAGAAAATCATTGCCTAACATGAACATTCACATCTACACACAACACACTGGCATCACAACACCTCATAGACTGTAGTACTCCTGGCACCGCTATACTTCTCCATTTATATGGAATTTCTGTTTGTCGCCGTCTGACCGTAATTTGTATCGGGTCGGATTAGACCCGATTAGCACCGTTTGAATCCAAGTTACTTACTTGTAACTCCGCGAGATTGTAATAAGCCATTTGAGCCTATTAGAGAGTTCGGATTTGAATCTAGCTACATTTGAATTTGAATTTGGCCACGTTTGGATTTGGTTTTGGCTACGTTAGATATGGTTTTGGCTATTTTTGAATTTGGATCGCTGGATTTTGCGATTATGGACCTCTTTCCGGATTCGGATATGTTATTCGGCCTTGTTTTGTTGTGGTCTTGCTACAGTCGCCTCTAACCTAAGCCTTGTGCTCAATCTATGTTGTTCAATCTTAATTGTTCAATCAATGTGGTACTTTCCGCTTTAAGTACTATGTACATTACTGATTCAATCGACTGATTGCTAGTAGCAATCAACACCCTCCCTCAGAGTTGTACTCTGAGCTCGCTAAACTCTAAATTTGGCAGAGAGATTCTGCACCCAACATAAATTTTAAGACTTTAAGGAGTAACCTGAATCGGGTTCTTTGAAACAGACACCAGATCCTTCACTCGCCTCTCGGGAAAATCAGTTATTTTTGCTACCAGCTTATAAAATAATAAACCATGTCGCTAATACCATACAGACTGTTTTTTATTATTCTACAGACCATATCGCGGTCACCCTAAAAATGTTTTACTGTTACTTTATGAAATCAAAATTTCGACCTTTTAACTATTTTGCAAACAACGAATGGTTCTCGTTGTATAAACTGTTTTACAAATCATTTCACAAGATATTTTATAAACTGATTTGTTGCCTTGCTACTCTATCACAAACTAAATTGCAGTATGCTATCATTTTGCAAATAATAAATTGTTTCCCATTACTCTATAAACTGTTTTACAAATCGTTTTATAAACTATTCTGAACCCACCCTGAGAACTATTTACTCCATTAAAATATTAGTTTATAGAGTCTTTTGGTACTGCCAAAGTAAGCTGAATACTTAGGGTTATGAACCTTGTCTGATATTAAACATGGAATTCTACTCAGCCTTAACAACTAGACTTCGCCCTTAGGTACCTAAAATTTGTGTTGACATACATACCTGATGGCACTCTTTTCCGTGACGTCTTCACTTTTAAGGACTTCTTTTGAAACTGCGGTTATAACAGTTGTAAAACTCGTAGTGATATCCTTCTATAACAATCATTTTGATGCGTAAAATTCTTCTGCTCAAACTTTATCAACCTTTTGATTAAGGAATGTCAGACGTCTATTTTTATTTTTATTTTTTTTTTGTGAAAATTTTCCTATCCACACCATGATTAAGAACCCGTTTTACAAAATTTGTAAATCCTCTGAAACCGTGTTGCCCTACGTATCTATTAATCCCTAACAAAGTAATATGTAATACTTGGAAAGTTATTTTGGGTCGAATTCATATAAAGACCTAGTCAAATAAAGTTTTCGAACAAGATTTTTATCCAATCCTATGAGAAGGAAAAAAAAAAAAAAAAAAAAAAAAAAAAACTCCGGATCAAACCTTGAAAACCAGTCATCATACCATTATACCACTCTAAATTAGAACATATTGAAACTTCGTGCAACTAGGGAATAGACCATAGCTAGGAGTAGGACCGAGAAAATTGGAGGTGCCCACACTAACAAGGTTGTGAAATATCGTGAAGCTATGACTAGAAATGTCATCTTATTAAACTCACTTCAGAAATCATTGTATCTCATCAAATTACAACAAGGGGAAAACCAATGGCAAGACAACCTAGGTACCCTCTCACAAACAAAGAGAAACCTTTAAACCGTCTAGTAAGACCCAAATCTGTTGTGGGTACCAACATCTCATCACAGACACCATCTTATCGAATAACACAAACTAAAATTCGGGACGGATTTCGCGTTAAGGAGGGTAGACTGAAACCACCCGTAACTTTTCAAACATTATTTTATTATTATTTGACAATTTAATTGAGCATTTTGAGCTTACATGATTATTTCGGAAAGTTATTTCACACACTATAGCACACGGTAACCCTCCAAACTACTAAATTTTACCAAGAAAAGTGAAGTAATCACTTCCTGACACTTACTGGCAATTTATATATATAACCAAGAAGTCATCTCGCTTTTCTGAAAAACACGACACCACACGCGTACCAACACCACATTAGTAATGACTTAAATTTTATAGTTAATTTTTGAAATCAATAACTTTGTTTTTATACCATTTTTATTAAAAAAACATTTCCAGAAATGTATTTCTCGTATTTTTGCCAAACCGAGGTATCACGTTACATTTTAGCTCAACGGGACACGGAATAGACGGGGTATAAATAAAAATTTAACCTAACCAGGTATTTTATATACATCAGCCGCCCCACTACTCTTCCTTATCTCTTTATCAGACTTTCAAGGGTAAGGTCACTTTCTATTCATCTTCTCTGCTTCCTCCTTCCCAAGAGACTTCACGAGAAGACCTTGGAGATGGTACCCGATAGTGAACTTTGCCAAACTCGTCCCTACACGAGATCCCACCAAGGAATGCCATGGTCAAAATTTGCTAGGGTTCACAAGAATGGTCCCTGGTGTAGTATAAAAGGATTAAGATAAAGTTTGATAGATCATTTCATCACCTCCCTCCTCTTCTCATTTCCAGCCGCCACCACCAGCCGCTGCGCCAATCAACCGTACACCGCCGCTCCTTTGACGAAAGAGATCAAGGCTCGAAGGCTTGGGTGTCGTTTGGTCATGGGTTATTCGCGATTGTGTTCGTGTCTCGTCCTCTTCATCACCTCACCTATCTTTTCTCTCGTGAACTGGTAAGTCGACACACCAACATCCATCTTTATTACTTCTTTATTTAAAAACGAATATTAAATCTATATATATATATATATATATATATATATATATATATATATATATTATATATATATATATATATATGTATAACTTTAGTGGATAAAGTTTGATTTAAAAACATTTTTACAAAACTTTCGAGTGGTAAATCTTTAGATAAATTGTCTTATTGTGGATTCGGATTTTTTTTTTTTTTTTTTCATCAGACCAGCTTGGTACACGGATTTGGATACGAGTCGGGTCATACCCAATCGAGGCGGGTCAGACCCGAATAACCTTGAGTCGCGTTTGTTTCGATGTGTGATACCGAATGTTGTTGTTGTTGTTGTTTATTTTGGTCACAGAACTGGTACAGAAGCCGTAAGGGATTTGGGCCGACCCGACTTTGCCACGGGTTGGCTTCGGGTATTAATTAGGGGTTGTTTATTCTATAGGTGTGTTCACTTGTGATTGTGTTTTTGGTTTAATATGAGTCTCGCAAGTGATATTCGATATAAGCTTATATTTTCGATTCATATGTTAGTGGTCTGCGGCTAAGCGCATTTTAAATCATGGTCTAATCGGAATTTTAATAAGCTCATAGGAGCTTACTTATTGTGTTTGTGGGTTGCAGTAAACAAAAGGACCCAAAAGGGCGTTGTGTTTTGGTGATCGATTAACAACAAGAAACAAAGGTGCGTTTGAAAAACAATGGCAGTTGGGTGCGTTTTGGCAATTCAATGTGCCGAGGCCCACTTCATTTTGAGTATAATATTTGTTTAGTCTTTGGGCCACGAGCCCAAGTAAACTAAGGGTGTGTTTTGGTTGTTTATTTATGAGCCTAGTCTAATAAGAAAATAAATGTGTGTTTAAAATATTATTAAGCCATTGTGTCGATATATTTTTACGAGTATTGTACATCAGACTAACATATCTAATTATCGTTGACTTTTGTGTTCCTTGGTACGTTTGGGTTACTTGTGGGATCGATACTTGAATACGGACTAAACATATACTTAACGGACATAGTGTAACAAATTATGACTCGAATCATTTGGACAAATCATTGGACTTGTATCGAATTATTTGGACAAATTATTAGACTCATTAGACTCATACCGGATCTAAAATGCTAAACTAAAACTTATTAAACTAATAACAAACTGTAATACTCGATAACTAATAGATATTCTAATAAGTGGGAGTTATTTTTATTATCAGTTGTTTTCACTACGGACTTTTCGGGAAATATTGTTTGAGAATTGAGTTTATTAAAGTCACGATGACTTGGGAAAGTTGTATAAATGAACGCGTCATGCCGAGATTTATAAAACTTTCTAGACTTATACTTTTATTTCGAAACTGTTATCTTTATGAAACCCGACAATAATCGAAACTCATAGTTTTAGTAACTTGTAAACTTTTACCACGTGGTATACTAATTTGAGTTTTCTTATAAAACTTAAATTACCTTTCCAAAACTTTATTGATTATTTCCAAACTATTGGGGATTATTGGGTAATTACCGAAACTTACTAATCGACCTACTTTTATTAGCATTTTTCCTTGTCGGTCATTTCTTGATTTCTTCTTGTCATTTTCCTTGACTCAAGTCCTTGCCGGTACTTTCCTCGACTATGCCGATTTTCTTTTCCTCTTTGACGTGTGTATACTTGAGTCCTCGTCAATATTTCTTGAATATTCTTTTATTACTTCCTTTATAATATATCGGGATATATATTACACTTTGGCGTGAGTTACATTTTGAGTCTATGTTTTCTTACCACCACGCAAAACGTTAACACTAAACTTTTTACAAACTTTGATACAAGTAATCCACGAAAACTAAGATGATTGTCTTTTGATGTAACACCCCCTAATTTATTATATAGCAGCGAAAAAAAAATCAGGGTGTTACGGTGAGGATCGAAGTCATAATTATAGAAAATGGCTCGAAAGAGACGTTTTGAAAGCTATATGTCATTCAAAATTATACTTTTGATACAAAGGTGAAGTATCTGATTTGAAAATCCCATGATAGGGTGTGATAACTTAAAAAGAATGAAATAATTGATTTTACACCACTTAGTTTATCAGAGTATAAAATGTCCGCTCCGTGTCTTGTCCTGCTCCGTTAATTACCTGAGATAAACATGCTTAAAAGTGTCAACACAAAGGTTGGTGAGTTCGTAGAGTTTAATGAAAGAACAATTTATTTTAATAAATTCAAGAGTGTACAGTGATACTTGAAATATGTACAAGTACAAGTGAACAATCAGTTTTCAATAATTTCAAAGGTGGAGTGGTATTAGATATAAACTTCAAGTATGGGTAAACAGTACATTTCAATGAATTCAAACGTTGAATTTATAATTGTAATAAGTGCTAACAGTGATAAAACAAGTAGCAGGTTGCACTGGGTAAATCCACAAGTAAGTCATATATGAGATCAGTTAAGTACAAGTATAGGATCATGATCCAAGCATGTAATGCTTACAATGATGTTATTATGCCTGAAATCTATAAATGGGGAGTGGTGAAATACTAATACAGCTGTATCTAAATACATATGAAAACATATATATTCATATAATTATATTGCTCTAAGCCTCATTGACACGCAAAACGTTAACAAAGTACCGTAAAACGGAGGAGTCCACATCAAAGAATTGATGGGTTTGGCCCTCGAGTAATAGGTGATTTGCCAATTCCTATTTTTCTCAAATATAGTGCATCGCGACTAAATACGACTAACCACAAAGGCATTCCGTCCAGTATTTAGTGGGATAGGTCGTCAGTCTCTAACAGGTTTTGAAGCTATTCACTATATTAGCGCTCACATACTAGTGATTAATGGTTCATGATAGAGGGACTTTATGGCAACACAGTAACTTAGGCAATATGGGTTTCATGGGGTACATAAAATATGCGTACTTTAGTCCTGGAAAATATTTCCATTGAATTGTTTAATTAACATAATAAGGTGAAAAGTACATTCATGGTGGCATGTGAATGTGTATAATAAAAACCAGTATCATGTTACAACAAGCTGTTTGAAAGTGCTATCATTTGAATTCAGCGTTTAAGCTAAGTAAGCAAGTAAAACGAGCATATATCTCTCCCAAAGAGTAAATCAAAGCATGTAAGAAAGGGTTATAATTGCTGAGTAAATCATGTGAGTTTTCAAAGTATGAAAGTAAACAAAAACAGTTGAGCATGTATCTCCCCCAAAAGTATAAAACTTGTAAACAATAAAAGTGGGGCTACGACTCACCTTGAGTGTATCTGACAAGGTGGAATTACGAAATCAAGTAAGATTGAGAGAACGGCTTCGACACGAGACCTGAATATAAGGGAAGTCTGAGATTCTGACTTACTACTTATAACGAGTATGAAAATGAGAAATCGTATAACGATTTGATCGGTGATGTGAGTGTGATATGCTTAAAATGCTTAAAGTTCAAAAATAATATTATTTATAATATTATCCTGTTTTTATGTCAATTATTACAAAATATTATTTCCTGAAAGTGGTGAAAAGAATCATTAAGTTAAATCGTTAAAAACTATTTATATATAAATATAACGATCGTTAAATATTAAGTAACTGAAATATACAAAAATGCACGTGACGTGTCGGGGAAATCGGAAAATGAAATATGGAAATGAAAATATGAATCAGGTTCTGTTGGTTCTTGCAATATTTCTGTTTTTAAACTTTACACCCTAACGGCGTCAGCGTTGCATCGTTAGCCCTTATTTATATAATAATTGCATTTACAGTCCACTACATGTCCAAAATAGCATTCTGAGCTTGGAATATCAAATAATATCAGTTTCTACCATAAACTTTCTGTTTTGGCAGTCTCAGTCCAAGGTTTGCACGTTTGACAGTTTTAGTCCCTCAAGGTGTAATTAGTTTGCATTTTTAGTCCAAATGTACAAAATTTATGGGGAAAATATTCTGAAAATTTCTATATCTTTATTAAGCTTATTACAACTTATTTTAATTGCTTTTTCTAGAAAATAGCTTATTTTTGTATTAATGGGCCGAATAAAGAATTAGAAGAAAGTCCAATAAGAAATCTAGAGGCGAGGGCATGAAAATAGTTTTGGGCCTGGACTTGGGCTATTTTTGTGATTCTAAAAATGTATCTCATGGGTCCATTGGACTGTTCATACGCAAAAGCTTATTGGGCTTAATTATTAGCCCAATCGGAAACTTAGTAACTTTCTGAAAATGAGTATATGAAATTTAGCGAGTGGCAATTTGGTTTTGGTAAATTCGAACAGGTAAACGAGCTTATGAGGGAAAACACAAAGAGTAAAACATCTAGCTAGTTAGGTCGTCAATCGAATGATTCAAAAATATCCATACGTTACGTGTGAAATTTCGAAATAAATGAGGTGTGATTTGGCCTGGTCAAACCAGTTTTCTATATAACAACACTTAGACTTTTTCTTAAAAGTTTTCACCCGGTGTGGCCAATAAAGGATTTTGTGTTCGTTTGACCTCAGTTTAACTTGTATTCGAGATGTTAACGCGTATATGAGTTCTTAGACTTATCCTAGGTGCATGTTAACTAAATATTTTGAAACATACCGAACGTATATACGTTATAAATGAATATACGAATGGATTTAGATAAAGATCATGCATGGGTTACTTTCATACGTTGAATATGTTAAAGAAAGATTCAGAGGAGCTTACAATGAGAAGGGAGAGGAGTGTGCACGTTAGTATGGGTCGAAACACAAGAAGACACCCACAAAACTCGAACCGTGTAATATGAAGTAAATCCCTTCGACTAAAATGTGACGACCCCGATTGACTTGAGGATTTCTGGACTTCGAGCCTTAGCAACTGAGTTATAGAACAATGGAAATGTTTTGTGTATGTATGAGAGTGAGTGAGTGAGAGATGGTAAAAGTATGTATATGTATGTATGTATATATATTAGAATTTATCATGTGTTGAAATCTTCCATATCTTGCTCCTACTGTTCCAATGCCAGGAATATAAGATTTGATAGATTTTATTGTCCTTGGATCAATAGCAATGTGTGGGAGTGAGAGGCTACAAGAGGATGTCGACATAATTGTACCATATGGGTCTTGTTGGATTTTAACGTGTATAAGGATTTGAGTTTTTGTGAAATCTTGGTATTTTTGACGTTAACTACTCTTATTAACTCAACAATGGTCAAGCCAAATCATTAGGATAGTATTAAAACAAGTCCGGTTCAAAACGTTTGAGTTTTGTGAAAAATCATATGTATCGATTTGTGTTAAACGGCCAAATGCTTTGGCTCTCTAATTCGTACCAAACATTCGTATTACGAGTTAATATTTGGCATACTAATTCTTTGGTGGGTAGTCAATTAGGAGGTCCAAAAATATATATATATATGTCGTGTTCAAAATGTTAAAGAAAATAGAGCGTTTTGTGTGCACCTTGCTCGACCAGAAAATGAATACAAAAGGGAAGTTGGGTCTTGGCATTGGGCTGGTGAACAGTGGGCAAAAAGAAAAAAGGTGGGTTGAGTTTTATGCTTGGCCCAATTAGTGTGTTAAGTGTGTATTTAAATGTGTAATTATTTTTCATAATACGCGTTGAACTCGTCCCGTTATTTGGTAATTTTTGTGATAATGTTTTTGTGATAATGTTTTTGTGTTAAAATAATATAATAAAGAAAAATTTAAATTTTTCCGTAAATATGGTGATTAAAATTAACGACAGAGATTAACATGAAGTTAAACGTTGTTAATTATAGGAATTTTCGCATTTTGCTACAGTACTCACCTGTCATTCTGAATTTCGTCCCGAAATTCAAGTTTAAAGTGATTACTAGGGTAAGGGGTTATGGAAAAAGGGTTGTCGAGAGGTTTCTGTCCAAAAATCAAGGATACGTAACTCTGTTAAATTTATTTGTACTAGATGAGATAAATTCAAATGTTTGGTCAATTAATGAACCTAAGGGCTGTGAATAGTGAAAATAACGGTCAGGAATAGTGACAATTTAACGGCTAGTGAACAGTGCTCCAACGGTCGGGAATAGTGAATTCTAACGGTCGTGAATAGTAAAATAATGGCTAGTTTTTCCTTATATATAACCCATTTAATTTCCATTCTTCCACAACTATATTTCTCTCATTCCAAATCTCCAAAATGCCGCACCTCATCACTATACTCGCAATCGTGTATATCGTTATTTCCGCCATCTACTTGGCTTATGTCCCTGATGAAGACTCCGACTTCTTGGCCGTGATGTTATTGTTCGTCGTACTCCTCACGGTCCTAGCCATTGCCGTGGACAAGATGTGGGGGTAATAGTCTCGAGCTAGGGTTGTCTAAAATGAGTCCTTGTTATGTTTCTATGTAATCCTTAATAAATGCGGAATAAAATTCGTTTGTCTTTATGTTTAAGAACTAGTCCTGTTATTGTTTTTAATGGTTCGTTTATATTTATCTTACAGAATAATCAAGGTGATTCATCCTGTGGTGGCTCTCGCTATCGTGGTGTTGGTGGGAGTCCTTGTCGTTATGGCGGGTCAGCCTATTGGCGATTATATGCCTTTTATTATAATCATTGTAACATTAGTGTTTCCGATGCTAATTATCTCGCTATGTATTAATTTCTGTGGTTTTTAATAAAATTCTCGCTACTTGTGTTTTCCATACATCTTTGTGAATTCTTAGGTTTCTAATGTTTGTACTTTTGTCGGTTTCTTATCGTAAGGGTGATGGGTAATAGGCGTAGGTATTTATTGTGGTTGGTCAAAGTGATGTTCACGAACAGTCTATTTTGTTTCAAAATTTTGCTTTTGAATGAAAATTGTTATTAAAGAATCTGAAAAGATAACTGTTCCATTTATGACATGATTCTTCCTAAATTAGACATAGTTGATCAGGTTATGTATAATTGAGGACCAAATGATGTGATACTTGGCTCAGTCACAGTGGTATTTATGCTTTTCAAAAAGTTTTAGATGGTGTTCAGCGTGTTGTTTTTGTAAAATGACAACATAATTATTTTTCCAAACGAGTAATAAAATTTATGTTCAAAACTGCGGTGATGAGTCAGGAATTTCTAGGGTAATAATAGGATATCCTTGGTATAAACTTAGGTTTTGGGTGAGAATTTCTTACAAGGTGGTAATAATTTCTTGTTTGGTCAGAAATGGTGTTAAATCAAATTTCTAAAGTGATATCAGGGTATTGTTACATAACGACTATGAACAGGGAGAATGGAATAGAAATTGAAATAGACATAGATTATGATCATTATGGAAGTATTATAAGGTAGAGTCTTCATATGGTAGAAAGATAGTTGTTACACTTAGGTTACATCCATCGTACCTAAGGCAAAGTACATAAGGAAATACAACTTAGAAAGTTTTAAACTACGGTTTATTTATTTACAACAGGAATTTATTCATCTGCTTAACCGTAGGTGTCATTCTTCGACGCTATTGAGGTCTTTAACGAGTTCTTATTCTCTTGCACAAGTCTTGGCTTTCCAATTGATATTGTAGTTTGGGCAATGACTCTTGTAATGCCCTTTTTCCACCACATCCGTGGCATACAACGGTCGATGGCTGATCCATTTTGTCCATGAACTTGCAGTCTCTGGTCTGGTGGCCTGTTTCCTGGCATCTGCCACACTTCGCAAAACAAAATCCAGTGTGATGCAATTTGCATTGCTGACATAGAGGTTGTTTTCCACAATAACCAGCTCTGTTGGCAGTGGGGGTGACGCGGTCTTTTCCAGCTTCTTGTCTGATTCTTTGTTTGCGATGGTAGTGGATGCGATCTTGTAGGTGATTGCGGATACAGATGTTGTTGTGGTATTCGCAGTTGTTGGGGATAAAGGTTCTCCTCTCATCAAGTTTTCGCTTATGGTTATTTTTCTTAGGGGTAACACTTTGCTTAATTCTTTGAGTACGGGTGAGGGCAGGTTTAGTCACTCTTTCTGGACCCTTAAGGTGAGCTGGTCTACATTCCATGAAACTTTCATGGTTATACTTACAAGGTATAGTCGTCTTCTTCTCTTCTCTTGCCATGTCATTGCTACTCGGATGAACTATTGTAGTCACATCGAGTACCACTGCAACGATGTTGTTTACTAACTCCTTGGTAGTTTCAGGAGTCATGGTTGTTGCAGGTGCTGATGGGATATGTGTGTTACTCATGCTGGCCATCTTCTATAAATATCACAAGAAACACGGATTTAGAATTCCCATATGTTAGAATAATTCAAATAGTAAGGTATTTGCATATTAGTGCTAACAATGTGGTCATAATACGAGACTAAAACCAACTGAGGATCATAAAATTACGATATGTCTAAGTAGTATCGTAGATAAATAATCAACACTTGGTATGGGATTGCTAAGGAACAAACTGATTCATCTACAAAAGCTGAAGTTCAGCAACTTTCTCTTCATTCCTCAAGTTTTCTTCCGACATTTTGTTTTAGAACATTTCATGGTTGTAGTCTAGTTACGGCATGTTTTAAGGAATTATAACAATGGTAAGTAGTATTACAGTGGGTCTGGATAGAATTATTGCAGTCAACATAATATTAATAACTTGATTGATTGTTTTTGCAAAACAAACGATACAAGGTCTTTTATTAATGCTCCATTGATTTGCGTGGAGTCATTCGCCTACCAAGGAGAGTAACAATTGGTGAGATATAACAGAAAAAGGTTGTTATAGATTTAGAGTCAGTTACAAGTTCTGAGAGTTACAGAATTATTGGAAAAATACATGAAACACCAACCAAAAACTATTTGGTTTAGTGGGTACAACAACGATACATGTAAACATAGAATTAGCTACATCTCTGACGTAGACATCTAACTTCTGCCTCAAGTTCCCGTTGTGTAGCTTCCATGTGTGCGAAGCGTTCCTGGCACATGTTCATCTGATTAGCCAACATGGTTTCTAAGGCTGCAATCTTTTGACCCTGAGTTCTTGCCGTGTCCCTGGCCATCCATAGGGTTCTTTCAATGTCTTCAACTCTATAGTAGGTTTTACTGTTAAAGCAAACTTGAGATAGCTTGCATTAAGGAAATCAATAATTTTAGTAAAATCTACAGACTCATTGGACTTTTCTAAAAATGCAACGTTATTGTGTGGTTCGGTAAAAGTTAGGTGCGACATGATGATTTGATTTGGTGGTTTTTCGATTTGACGATAAAAACTTGATTAAGAGTTGGATGAGAGTGAATTGTGTGTGAGTGAAATTGATTGTGTGACGCAATTAGGGATTTATACCCATTAAGTAAAAATTTACATAAACATACCCTGCACTCTCAACCCTAGCAGTAGAAACCTAGCAGTACTAAGTTAGACTTAGCAGCACTAAGTTTATGCTTAAACAAAAGAAAATTTGCCCAGCAATATTTTTCCAATATCTTTAAAAACAATACAACACTCAAGTATTTTGAAGGAATTAAGTGTAAAGGAAAACACTTAATCTTTTTCGGTTGCATTTAACCTCTGGTTGTGTGAGAACCATTAATATCAGTATAAATACTGCATGTGATCAGATTGACTCATTAAAAGAGCTTTCTTGACAGGCTTTCCAGCTCGTGGCAGGTGTTGCCTCTAACACAAATGCATTATATTCACTTTTGCTCATTGTTCTTAATACCAGATGTCCTTAGACTAACTCATTATACTTAATGAACGTATAAAATGGTAAAGAGTGAGTTAGTGTAGTTACTATCTGACCAACTATGCTATCAATTCATGATCAAAATAGATTGATTTCAAGAAAAGACTTTAAAGAACTTCCTAACTCAAGTGTAAACCTTTGTCAAGAGATTCCCAAATCTATTCTATCATTAATTAGATGCACCACAGCAAACAAATTACCACATTGCTTCTCACACACCATCAATACCAATCATATTGCTTGCTTAACCTGCAAATGTTAGTCCAAAACCAAGAAAAACAAAAGCAATAACATTTGACATCATCTAACTATACTCAGCAGTTTTTCAGAAAAACTAGCAGCATTAACTAGCAGTTCTAAGTATAACTAGCAGTATTAAGTATAATTAGCAGTATTAACACAATAATTTTAAGTACATTAGCAACACTATGTATACTTAGCAGCAGAAACAATTTTTGGAACTAATAACAGTACTAATCCTTTTAAAACTTAACAAAAGCACAAAGAGATAAGAATTTTCAAAGATTTATCATTCCAATACTGACAATCAAAAATTGAAAGTGAGCAAATCTGCAACATTATGATCAGTATGGATTTTAACAATTTGAATTAACTTCTTTTCATAACAATCTCTTATAAAATGGTGTCTTATCTCAATATGCTTTGTTTTTTAGTGGTAAACATGATTTTTAATAATGCACATAGTACTGCTATTATAAATATATATTTTTGTATGCATAAAAATGTACCCATAATCCAGCAACTGATTTTGAATCCAGAGCACTTGTCGACAGCAACTTGAAGCAGCCACATACTCAGCTTCAGTTGTGGAATTTGCAACCACAGTTTGTTTCTTGCACTTCCATAAAATCAACCTGCAACCCAAAAACTGAAAACCTCCTGTTGTTGATTTTCTGTCCAAGCTAGCTCCAGCATAGTCACTATCTGTATATGCTACCAAGCCAAAAAGTGAATCTTTTGGATACCAAAAACTGACAACTTCCTGTTGTTGATTATCTTCCCCTATTTGATGATGACAAAACAACTACGAATCATGTACGAACTTCCCTAGACGAAGTAGAGAAGTTGAGATAATTAAATCTCACCCATGAATGAAACAAGCTTCCCCTTAAGTGTCTTGATTTCCTTTGTAATTACCATGCCATGCTACCACAACATCTCTTCCCCATTTTGTTATAATCAAATAGGGAATGTATGCAATTATGTTCTTGACCACCAAAAATCAATATCATACTTCTCATCTAAGCCTACCAATTTTTCGAATTACCCACCATTACGCATCAAAAGTTATAAATGAATTCGAGCAGTAGAAACTTCAACTAGCAGTAGTAATAATAATAAGCAGTAAGAAATATAAAAAACTTCCCTTCGAGTGGTGCATAAACATCAAATGATTAAACACATCATAATATAATTCCCCTGAAATCAATGTGTTAACCATCTTCATAACTGTTTTTCCCTTAACACACTTAGAGTTAACTATAAACTTAATCTATTTGTGTTTATGACTAATACAAAGTATTGATTAATTCTAACAGTTAATGACAAGTTAATATGAAAACACACATTATTTTCAATGTTTAAATTCTTATTAGAAATGAATCAAAGAATCTATTACCTAAGTGTTTTGCGGAACAAACACTTAGGATTGAATAGACAAGGTATGGTGTCTCCTATCTAAACTCAAGCTATGCTTAAGTGGTAACAATTCGACCCACTGAGCTATCTCAGGGATACGTTACTCTTTGTAGGAGAAAAGGGGTATTTGTGAAAGTCTAAGCTTTAATTGCACAAGAATACCTGACCCACTTTTCTCCTATCCGTTTGGGGCTCAGTGAGCTCTTGTCTAACGCTCACCGATCCATTACCTTCTTCTTCGTCTCAAGTAACACTTCAGTGAGTACCGCCTCACTGTGTGGTGAATCTTTCTTCTTAGACTCGTCCTGAGCATCTTGAAGGTAACTCACTGAGTGACTGTTCACTCAGTGACTTAGAATGTTTTCGGTTTAATTTACACTTAGCTTAATTTGTATTCAAATCTTGTTTTAACGACTCTTGGGTACTGAAGGACCCAAAAATCTCCCCCTATTTGGATATAAATTATGCTTAAGTGTTTTTGATCAGTTATGAGTGAGCTAATGACTTCTGCTCAAACTGAATGTACTAGAAAGTAAATAAGGACACTGAAATAATAAAAACATCATCTTATTAATATTATTACAAGTCCTAACAAAACTATACATGGTACGAGGATAGTGGTGGTGCTGGCAGATTCGTTCAGTTGAACTTATAACCTAGGGCTTCAAGCTTTGGCTTCTTGGACTCTAGCTCATGCTGGTCAGGATGCTCTTGAATCTTTCTTCTCAGGTCTTGGCAGAACCTCAAATTTTCAGGAGTCTTGATTGGTGAGGCCATCATGAGGAAACCCAGCATTGCCTTGATTCCTGATTGGTCAATATCACTCCATCTTTGGAAGTCTGGGTCTCCAAACTCATCAGTGAAGAACAAACCTCTTTCAGGTTGTTCGATGACCAAGTTGTTCCTGAATGGAACTCCTTCTAGGAGGGCTCTATTGCAATCCAGACCAGGGACCTTGATCTCAGGCTCAACTTCAATCTTCTTTCTCTTTCTTGAGGAAGACTGAGAGGGAGCAGGTTGTTCTGCTAAAGCAGGAAGAAGAGATGGAGTACCAAGTTCCTGAGGTGTTGCTGCCAATCTTTCATACCTTAGACTCAGGAACTTCAACAGACCAGGGACCACAACATTTGACTCTTTCACTATCATTGGACCCAATTCATCCAATTCAGTGATCCCGAAGTCTGCGAATCTGAAGGGGTTATGAACCTCAAAGATTCTTTTGTCAGCACTCCTGTAGACAGTTACAATGGCAAGCTTGGCGTTTCGGTGAATCTTGACATCAAGGATGGGTTCTGGCTTCAACCTGCTTGTCATGACCCACTGATATCTCTCAATCCTGTTCTGTCTAATCTCTTCAGCCCTCTTTAACCTTTCTTCCCTTTTCTCCCTGAGAGCAATCATCTCAGCAGTCTGAGCTTTCACAAAGGTCTCCCCACCTTTTCTTCCTGAAACAGCTTTTGGAGGCAACCCAATCTTTTTAGCCTCTTCATTTACCACCTGAATAAGAGCAGCCTTGCTCGCCCTTTCTTCTTCAGCTGCCTTCTTCATTGCCTCCTCTTTCTCCATATGAGCCTGAATTTCCTCATTTGTGAGAAGTTGTATTTTTCCATTCACCTCATAAGGGACCCTGACTGGCTCATCAGGGTCTGGCCTTCTCTCAGAGGAAGCAGGCACCAGGATAGGCTCAGGCTCAGTGGTTGTGAGAATGCCTTTGCCTTTGTCTTGGTAGGATGAAGATGGGGTTGTCTCAGGAATCTCCCCCTCAGTGTGAGAAGGAGGTTGTTCAGGTTGTTCTTCAGTGACATTCTCCCCCTCAACTGTTGCTTGACCCATGGTGAGAGCAAGAGTTGGTGCGCTCACTGAAGTTGAGGGAGCATCCTGACCTTTGAAAGCCTGATAAATCTCAGTCATCATTGACTTGATGTCTGAGGTGTCCTTCTGAAGAGTTGAGACCTTAGCCTCAAGAGAAGCCTGAGAAGCCTCTATTGCTATCATCCTTGGACCAAGATTCCAAGCCAAGGAAGAAGAAGATGTAGCCCAAGATGCCAAGTGTGACTTCATAAGACCCAGGGAAGACTTGATGGAGTCCACTATAGAGTTGAGTCCCTGAAGATTGGAGGATTTTAGGATGTTTATCAGCTCAGTCAACTGAGTAGACATTTGATGGTAGTCCTCAAAATCCTGAAGAATTTTCTTGTTAAGCTCAGGGTCATCTTTCACTGACTCTTGAATAGTTGCAATGCTCTTGTGTATGTTGGTGAGAGCTTCGTTGAACAGTTTAAGATTCTCATCAAGATTTGTAAGGGAGAAGGAGATAGATGCCTTGTGCTCATTAACATCATCATGATAGGATTCCACTGATTCCTTCAGGTTGACATAATGAACAGCAGCTTCATAGTGTTGGTCAAAAATTTCTTTAGTTAGCCGAGTAAAGAGAGCATTGTTGGCCTTTTGTAGGAACTTGACCAATTGCCTTTCAGTAAGAGGAAGAATGTTGTCATACTTCTTGAGTTCGGGAGGGCAGGATGATTCAGAATCTGAAGAATGATCAGCCTGAGATTCAGATTCTTCACCATGTGGAGAAGACTGATGCGATTGTTCAGTAGGCTGTGCATCAGTGTCCATATCATCACCTGCCTCAAAAAATTCCTCATCACTCTCTTCCTTGAGCTCATCTTTAGAATCAAGAAGAGCCTTAATATCCATCATTGACTGAATCTCCAAAAGGTTATCCGGCTCCTCTTGAAAAGAAGACTTGCCTTCGTTTTGGCCAGGTCTTGACCCCGCCATAAAAACTGAGTGGGTTTGCTCAGCCTGGCTAGCCATATTAACTGAGGGGGTTTTCTCAGCCTGGCTTTTGGGGTCTGTTCCCAAGAGAAGGGATCCGCCTGAGGGAGTTATGGGTTCCATATCAGCGGGTGGTTTTAATCCCTCTGAGTCTTTGTCCCCCTTAGCACCTTCAAGTCATGATGGGTGTTTTTCAGAACGATCATGAGGTACAGTTTGTGAATGTTGATGGACCTCCTTCCCATCAGGGTTGTACTGCCCTTTTGGGGATTCAGGGTCCTTGACTCCCTGAGACCCTGAGTGTGATTGCTCAGGGATGTTAGTAGGATGTGATTGGTTGTGGGTCCCCTTCCCAGTTGAGTAGTGCTGCCCAACCGACGATTCAGGACCCTTTTCTCCCTCAGGCCCTGATTTTGATTTGTCAGTGCCTTCATCGGAATGTGATTGGGTGGAGGTTCCTGACTCTAGTGACTTGTTTATGTCAGTAGAGCTTTGAGGAAGAGGGGGTTTGCCCAAGGACATTGAGGATGATTTCTTAGTGACCTCCATTGGCGTTTATTTTTCGGTCAAGGGGGTCTCAGTGAGGGGTGTCTCAGAGGTCTCGGCCATATTTAACACTTGTTTAGGGTTGTTTGAGGCATCAGTCTCAGTGGCGAGTGGTTTGGGTCTAACCACCTTACTGGACTGACCCTTCTTTGTCTTCTTCACCTTCTTTGTAGGTGAAGGTACTGGAGAAACAACGTTCTCCCCCTGATTAACCACCAGCATGTAGTTGGTCAGGGCAATGGGTTGTACCTCAGTAATGCCACTCGTATAATTGGTCTTATGTAGGACGTCAGGTTTTGTACCTTCAACATCAGACCTAACATACTCAGGGCCTAATAGGTCCTGAAGCACGCAGGAAATAAACCTAGGTTAAGACATAAGTCTTTGCCTAGATTTCCCTGAGAGCTTGGCAACGAGATCACGGAAGATTATTCCTCCGATATCTATTTTTCTACCCTCCAAGGAGATTGAACAACATCAATTGTTGTGATGAGTTCAACTGCTTCGTGGAGGATTTATTCCCTCCAAGGACCTGAATGATGAAGGTCATCAGGATCCTCCAGATAGGGTGGAGCCAGGTTTTAACTATTGGAGCCTTCTCCAATAAGGCTCCTGCGGCCATTTCAGGACGCTTAGGGTCATGAGGTCCTAGAAAAAGCAATTCAGCTTTAACCTCTTGGTCAGTAGGGTGGGGCTCAAAGGCCTCAGCGAAATCAAGACCAGTGTCCTTGATGAAGGTTTTTTAATCTAGGGAGAGGGTCCTTCTTCCATTCATCACTGTGAATGTGATGATGGATTCTTTGGTGTCCTCAGGGCTGGTTGCCACTGCAGTACACCAGAATTCCCTCAATTAGTCATGGTAGATGACTGAGGGGGTCTTGGTGAATGCCGTAGCAAGAAAGCAGTTTTGAAGATACTTTACTACATTCTTGTACGCATAGAACTTTTGAGAATAGGCAAAGTTTCCTACCACATTGTTCTTGGTGAGGTCTACACCCTCCAATGTGAATTCCACATTAGGGGCGTATTTGATAGCTTTAGAAGAAGCCATTTGTGTTGGTAAGTCTGGGTTAACAAATGATGTGGGTTTCTAAAGGCTAAGAACACACACACAATGCTTCTTTTTTTTTTAGAAAGAAAAAAAGGGGAAAAAGTTTGCTTAAGTTTTTCTAAAAGCGTGTGTGTGTCTTGTTGTTTGGGGGTATTTATAGGGAAGTGAAGTGGAGGGTAATTTGGGCATTTAAGCGGATTTTATTTATTCAAAAAGAATTTTTGAAAACCGTTTTGGATAAAATGCTTTGGGATCCACATTTAATGCCACCACTCCACTTTTCCTGGTTTGGCGCAACAGTCGAGGTGAACAGTTGAGCAGTTCTGCAAAAGTGTAATTTGCAGAGTTGAGTCATCACATATCTATAATGTGATTGGAGAGGCATTTAATGCCAAGTGGGAATGTGGGGGCCCAGAGGTGGAAGCCAGAAAGGCAAAAGAACAAATATTCTTATATTAAATAAGAATTCAGTTACCAACCTCGGACATTTACTAACTAGATACTTAGAGCATTTAAGTTAGTATTAAATGTCTCTTGAGGGCCCTGAATGACTTTACATTCAGTGAACCTGCTTGTCAGGACTTGGGTTTAGTCACTGATGGTTCTAGCGTTCAGGAATTTGGGTTTAATTCCAGAGGTTCAAGGGTTCAGGAAGTTGGGTTTAGTTCCTGAAGTCCAACATTTCAGGACCTTGGGTTTATTTCCTGAGGTTTCAGTGATTCTTTTCACTGAAGTACACATTGAGTCAGGGACCTGGGTTTTCAGAATTTACACTTAGTTGGATGGAATCAATCAGTGGACTGATTCTCAATATCCAACATTCCAAGTTCAGCTTTCAGTCTAGTGAAAGTTGGTTCATCCAATGGCTTGGTGAATATATCAGCTAGCTGATATTCAGTAGGAATGAAGTGTAATTCTATGTCACCATTCATGGTATGGTCCCTGATGAAATGGTATCTTATATCATTGTGTTTTGTTTCTGATGAAGAACAGGGTTGTTTGAGATGGCAATTGCACTTGTGTTATCACAAAAGATGGGAACCATCTTGTACTGAATTCCATAGTCACTGAGTTGACTTTTCATCCAGAGTACATTTGCACAACAACTTGCTGCTGCAATATATTCAGCTTCAGCTGAGGACATGGCAACTGATTGTTGCTTCTTAGCACTCCAACAGACTAGTTTTCCACCAAGAATTTAGCAGGAGCCTGAGGTGCTTTTCCTATCCATGTTGCATCCAACATAGTCAGAGTCTGAGTATCCTTTAAGATCAAGGCCTGAACATTTTGGATAGTATAATCCAAAGTTTGGAGTACCTTTCAGGTACCTGAATATCCTTTTCACAGTAGTGATATGAGATTCTCTTGGGCCAGATTGATATCTGGCACACAAACAGACTAAGAATTGGATATCAGGCCTTGATGCAAGTAGATACATCAGTGATCCTATCATTCCTCTAAAAAGAGTTTGATTTACTGGTTTTCTAGTGAGATCAGGACCAAGGTTGTTTGGGGGTACCATGGGAGTCTTTACTGAGGCACAGTCACTGAGCTCATACTTCTTCAGTAGGCTTCTGACATACTTCTCTTGACTGATAGAGGTTCATTTATCAGTCTGCTTGATTTGCAGACCAAGGAAGTAAGTCAGTTCTCCCATCATGCTCATTTCAAATTTCTTTGCCATTAGTTTTTCAAATTCTTTGCAAAGTTTAAAACTTGTTGAGCCAAAGATGATGTCATCAACTTACGCTTGTACTAGTATGACATCATTATTTGTCATGTAGATAAACAATGTGTTGTCTATCTTGCATTTGACAAATTTATTTTGGATCAGGAAGGCTGAAAGAGTTTCATACCATACCCTGGGAGCTTGTTTTAGTCCATAAAGGGCTTTGTTAAGCTTGCAGACATAGTCAGGAAACTCATGGCTTTCAAATCCAGGAGGTTGCTGAACATAAACTTCTTCTTTCAGTGCACCATTTAAGAATGCACTTTTAACATCCATTTGGTACACATTGAAGTTCATGTATGTAGAAAAATCAAGGAAGATCCTGATGGCTTCCATCCTTGCTACTGGTGCAAATGTTTCTTCATAGTTAATGCCTTCTTGTTGATTGTAGCCTTTGGCTACAAGTCTGGATTTGTTTTTAATGACTATGCCATTTTCATCAGATTTGTTTTTGAATACCCATTTCATGCCAATGACTGAAACATCTTCAGGAAACTTGACCAAGGTCATTACCTTGTTTCTGTCAAATTGTTCCAGTTCATCATGCATGGCCTAAACCCAACTTGGATGATTAAGTGCTTCCTTAACACTTTTGGGTTAAATTATGGAAATGAAATCCACAAAGAGGCATTCATTGGATGAGGCTGCTCTCAGTTACGCAGCCATGCTTCTTGTAAGCATGCCTTCAGTAGGCTCTCCAATTATATTGACAAGTCCTATATCCTGAGACCTAGTCCAACTATCCTGAGGTCTAGGATACTGACTAGAACTTGGTGCCTGATGGGTAGGATCAGGATCAGACACATGATGATCTTCAGCATCTTGAGTGTATGAGTGGGTAGACACATCACTGTGATTGTTTGGTTCCTGAGTATTTTGTTCAGTCTGAATGATTTCATCAGTACTTCTTTGTGCCACAACAAACTCAGTGATGGTTGGGTAAGGAAGGTTGTGGGGAATAATGTAATAAGAGATGTCAGCATTTGCTTGGTACTGAGTGGAAGGACCATTTTCAGGATGAAGTTCATCAGGAGGATATCTTGATTATTCATCAATACCTATCTCTTCCACTGAGTTGTTAGAGACACTGATAGCATCAGTGCTCTCATCAAAGGTAACATGTAATGTTTCCTCAGTATGTTGTCTCCTGTTGTTGAACACCCTGAAGGCCTTTGAGACAAGGGAGTATCCAAGGAAATATCCATCATCAGCTTTGGCATCAAATTTTCCTAAGTGATCCTTGTGATTATGAATAAACACAGGACACCCAAAGACATGAAAGTAGCTGATGTCTGGGATCCTTCCCTTGAATAACACATAAGGAGTTTTGCTATGTCTCTTGAAAATGATGGATCTGTTTTTTGTGTAACAGGCAGTCTTTACTGCTTCAGTCCAGAAGTGTTTGGAAAGGACTGATCCATTTAGCATTGTCCTGGCTGCTTCAATGAGGGTTCTATTCTTCCTTTCAGCCACACCATTTTGTTCAGGTGTGTAAGGTGAGGAAAACTTTTAGGAAATCCCTTTCTCATCACAGAAACATTCAAGTTCATAATTTTTGAACTCAGTTCCATTGTCAGTTCTAATCTGTTTGACTTGGATGTCATTTTGATTTTCAATATTCCTGACAAAGGACATAATTGTCTCAGCTGCCTGACTCTTTTTGATCAGGAAGTATACCCAAGTGTATCTTGAGTACTCATCCACAATGACCAGAGTATACTTCTCATGGTTAATAGATCTAGTACTGATTGGTCCAAATAGATCCATATGAAGAAGATGTAGGCAGTTCCTGATGGAAAAGTTGGTTTTGGTTTTAAAGGATGCTCTGTGATGTTTACCTTTTTCACAAGCTGAGCATTGTTTATCCTTTGGAAACACAAGCGATGGTAAGCCAAGGACCTTGTTTTGTTTCACAAGGTTGTTTATGTTTTTCAAGTTCAGGTGGGAGAGTCTCTTATGCCAAAGCCAGTTGAGAGTATCAGTGGCCTTGGTAAAGAGACAAGTTCCATTCTGAGTCAGATTGGACATGTCCAACACATAAACATCATGTCTTCTTGGTGCAATAAGAACAATTTCCTTATTAGCATTGAAGATGATTCCTTGTTTATCATCAAACTGAACTATGTATTTAGCATCACATAGTTGACTGACACTAATCAAATTGTATTTAAGACCATTTACATAAGCTATCCTAGTAAAGACTATACCATTGCAGTTTACTGAACCATAACCTTCTGTGAGACATGATGAGTTATCAGCAAATATCACTTTGGGTCCTGATTCATCAACATACTTGTGCAGATACTCCTTCACACCAGTCATGCTCCTTGAACATCCACTATCTAGATGCCAAATAGGATCCCTGGCATGTTTCTGCACAAATAGTAAACTGGGTTAGTTCTTTCTAGGACTCCACTTCTTGGAGGGTTTACTTTGGGGGTCTTTTTAGCATTTACAATATATTTATGGTCAGTGGTGAAGTGGACTGAGCTACCACAAATTATGTATTTGATTGCAGATGTAGACTCAGTAGACTGAGAGGCTGACATTTTCATACCTCTTCTGGCCTGAATGGCCTTATCACGTCCTGAGGTGTCATGAGTGGAACTTTCACTATTTTCACAACAATTGTCAATTTGACAATCCTTATGATGGTGGTCATTGAACCCACAGTAAGGGCAAGGTGCAAAAGGTTTTGCCTTTTGTTTCTGTTTCTGTTTAGAATCAGAAGGGTAATTTAAAGACTGAGCTTCAAGGCTTGCCATCTTAGATGTGACTGAGTGTGTTTTATGATCAGAGTTCCTGTGATCATCTTTTTTGCAAATCATGCAGTAAAGAATTCTATAGCAATCATCAGTGATATGATTGGTATAGTTACACAGTTCACATCTTTTCAGGGGTTTTGAGGGTTTGGGTTTGGTTCTTGAGGAAGCTGGTTTTTGTTCCTTCTTGGATTGAGAAGGTTTCTCAGAAGATGCAATCTTTTCACCCAGCTTCCTGACCATTTCAGCCAACTGATCAAATTTTGAGCCAGGGCATTGGGTTATTACTTCAGAAGGTACTGAAGATGATGAGTCATCAGTATTTACTGAGACTTCAAGTGTTGGTCTTTTCAGGATTGTTTTTACCATTCCTGACCTCTCCTGTGGAGAGTGTTGAGAGTAGACCATTGTTGGGAGGTCTAAGTTGGGTGTAGCACCCTGAAGGGTATTCAGTGGTGGGAGTGGTGGATATGATTCTGATTCAGACTCATTCACTGACTCAGTATTACTGAGTTGTTCAGTGAGTTCAAGCTTACTGAGTTGTTCAGTAAGTCCAAGCTTATTTTTCAAAGCCTGACTTTTAGGAAGCAAGATCTTTCCAGTCTCAAAGTTTGGTAACTTACTGACTGGGTTTTCCTTGACAATCCAGTCATTTGACTTGGGAAGCATTTCTTGCTCAAATAATATGCCAGCTGGAACAAAGGTCAATTCACTAGGACTTACATAGGGGTTAACCATATGATGATCAATTCCTATTGTTTTCCTAGTGATTAAACCCACAGTATCAAAGAACATGGGGTCCTTTTTGGTCCAGCCATGGATGACAGCCTTTTCTTTGTTAAGTTTAGTTTGTAGGGCTTGGTTTTGTTTCAAAATTTCAGTGTTATGAATTTGTAGAGTAATTGTTTCTAATTTGGCTTGCTTCAGTACAAGCAATTCATCTCTACATTTATTCATTTCTGACACTATGTTGTTATATTTTGAAAACATGTTAAGCCTTTGTTCCTCAACAAATTTAAGATCTACACAAATATAATTCATGTAAGCCTGCCAATCAGAATCATCATCCATAGAAACTAAAGTGTTTACCTTCTTCATGGTGATGTTTACCCACTCTCCATTCCTTGCATGGCTTTTCCCAACAGCCACCTGATCACCTTCAGAGAGTGCCATCAGTGCACTCACTCTAATTTCCTCATCTGAGGAGACCTCTTCTTCATCCCAATCATAAGCTTCAGCTACTAAAACCTTGTTCTTTGCTTGAACAGGTTTGGATGTTTGAGCAGCCTGAGACATAGATGGATTAGTTTCAAGAATTGCAAGTTTAGCATTAGCTTTCCTATATTTTGCTTCAAAGTCCTTTTGACCCTTGTTTTGAAGTTGTTGGGTAGACTGAAACATTCTAGGTTGAAACTTGCTAGTTCCTGAGGAACTATTTCCTGAAAATTTGTAAGAGGGTTCTGAGATGGTTTTAGAATAACAGTCCCTAGCAAAATTACCCTTTTTACCACATTTAAAGCATTCAGTGGTTTTATTTGCTTTTGCTTTAGAAAAGTTGGACTGATTTCTTTTGATGAAACGTTTTGAACTAGCAAGGAGTGCCCTCTCTTGGAATTCCAAGTTTAAATCATTTAGGTACTCATCACTAGTCCGTTCATCAATTTCATCCTCAGAATCCTCTTGAAAGTCCTGCACAACACCATTAGTAAAAAAAGCAGTTGATATGGGTGTGGAGGTCAAGGCCTTTTTGGACTTAAGAGCTTTAGAGTCAGGGTATCTCCTTGAGATTAAGTTGTCTTCATAGACAAACTTCCCATAGATCTCAGGGAGCTCAAGAGTCTGAATGTGATTAGCATTCCTCAGGCCTTGTGAGAAGTTTAGCCACTTCTCAGGGAGATTGTTGACAAAGCCAACATTTGTCTCATGCTTAGACAAAACTACACCATCATTTGATAGTTCGTTTATCAAAGTCTTGTGTCTGGTATAAGTCTGAGAGATACTTTCAGAGTCTTTTGCCCTGAAAGTATTATACTCAAGTTTCAGGTTCATGACCCTGTTTTTCTTGGTATCTGAGGGACCCTCAAAGCTATTGACCAAGTCATCCCAAGTTTGCTTGGCTGTTGAACAGTTGATGACTGATTCCATTATATCGTCAGGAAGACATGATATAATGATGCTTTTAAGGCGTTGGACTTGATTGACCACCCTCCTCTCGTCAATGGTCCATTGAGCCTCATGCTTGTTTAGCCCTTCAGCAGTCTTTGGGACATAGGGACCATCTTTGACACAAGTGATGTAGTATGGTTCCATACCAGTCAAGTAGCAAAGCATTTCTTTTTCCACTTGCTAAATTTACCAGCTTCAAGTCATGGGGCAACAGATGAAAAGCTTCCACCTTTTTTGTCGACCAGCTGGGGTACATTTGCATCAGTCATAGTAGGATCTTTGTTTTAAAAACCTTGAGCACTCTTGGTTAATTTTGAAAGATTTTATAAACCAGAGGCTCTAATACCACTTGTTGTTCCCTTAACACGCTTAGAGTTAACTATAAAGTTAATCTATTTGTGTTTATGACTAATACAAAGTATTGATTAATTCTAACAGTTAATGAAACGTTAATATAAAAACACACAGTATTTTCAACGTTTAAATTCCTATTAGAAATGAATCAAAGAATCTATTACCCAAGTGTTTTGCGGAACAAACACTTGGGATTGAATAGACAAGGTATGGTGTCTCCTATCTAAACTCAAGCTATGCTTAAGTGGTAACAATTCGACCCATTGAGCTATCTCAGGGATACGTTACTCTTTATAGGAGAAAGGGGGTATTTGTGAAAGTCTAAGCTTTAATTGCACAAGAATACCTGATCCACTTTTCTCCTATCTGTTTGCTATTTATAGGAAAACATGTTAAGAGTACTGAAGATTAAAACTAGATAAACAAATAGGAAGCGTGTCTGACAGCTACAACAGTAGTTGTCATTTCCAAGAACCAATGGGATTGCGCCAAAAAGACTTCGAGTGTCAGACCTTACACTTCTTCGACTTTTAGCCACTTGAGGGATGGTTTGTCTGACCCAGATAAGAATTGTTCTTATCTTCTAAAAACCTTCCCTCATTATCTCACCTTTTATTCAGGCATTAGGTTCTTCAGTCATTTGTCTTCAGTGTTCAGTTATTGTTGTTGAGGAGACTTGGGGTTCAGTGAGCTCTTGTCTAACGCTCACTGATCCATTACCTTCTTCTTCATCTCAAGTAACACTTCAGTGAGTACCACCTCACTGTGTGGTGAATCTTTCTTCTTAGACTCGTCCTGAGCATCTTGAAGGTAACTCACTGAGTGACTGTTCACTCAGTGACTTAAAATGTTTTTGGTTTAATTTACACTTAGCTTAATTTGTATTCAAATCTTGTTTTAACAACTCTTGGGTACTGAAGGACCCAACAATAACTCTTCAAGTCTATAGGCTCTATGTAATGATCACTAATCAAAAAAACTAAGTATTACCAACTTGATGCTAAAGTAGAACAACCTAAACATGTGTCTTATATCTTGTACTATAGATGTGACTTTGAACGTATACTTAAAACCGATGTATAGGGAGACCGCTATCTCTTGACAATAATCCTCATCTTCAATGAGACACTGAGCACAACAACGTAACTCCTTAAAGTGATAGCGAAACCATCTTGCTTGATTTGTCAATTCTTCATCACAACATGAACACACGAACAAGTTACCTCATGCTAAAAGGTATGATAAAACACAAACCTGTGAAACTCTACTTCAACTTCAAATAGGTGATAAAAACTTTTCTTCGTAATCAACTAGAACTAATAAATTCACAAACGAGCCTTTGAATTTGTTTAAGCACATATATATCAAAACCAAAAATCTTTAGTGTGTCCATGAACCAACTGAACAACCAAGAAGCAAACCTCTGTATGTAATGGAACCATCATACTGTTCCAATTTGAAAACCAAACCAAAATCAATAAATTTAATTTTCACCTTGTGTCCGATATCTTTCTTGTGCGTGTCATTCGATATCTGCCAACACTAGCAGTATAAACCTTCTCGGCCAGCAGTATTAAGTATCAACGCAGCAGTGCAAACTAAAAGAAAGTAGTACTAACACTTCCCCTTGACTAGGTAGTAGTAAGTAATATTCAAGAAGTACAAACGAGTCAAGGAGCAGTACTAACTTATATCATGGACGTATAAAAAAAATTCTTGGCTGCACTAAAACCCTATCGTGTACTTTAACCAAAACAAAACTAACAAGCAGTATTAAAAATATGCTAGCAGCACTAACCGTCCAAGCAGTACTAAGTATGTAAGAATCATCATTAATGAATCATGAATAAGCAGTATTAACCCTATAGCATGAGCGTATATTGATTGATTCAGTGTATACTAATCGAGTCAGTGTATACTGATTGAGTTAGTGTATACTGATTGATTTGACATAAGCATACTGATCAAAGATAAGCTGATCATCACATCTTTAAATTTACCCTTGGCTTCCTCTTCTGCCCTTGTGTAGAATAGCCATGATCATTATTCAAATTAATCACCTGCTGCCTTGTTGTACAAGTAACAAAAAACCATTGCTCCCATCATAGATTTCCACGTTCCGTTTTATTAGGGTTTGTGACAACCCTAATGCCATTGAATAAAAAATGCAGCTTCCATCCATGTAACACTAAAGATGTCGTGTTTTTTGTATCTCTACTAGGGTTCATCATCAATCAATGATTGACTTACCAAAGCTAGTAGAAACATAACTAATCGCCTGTTTCTTCACTAAGATAGGGTTTATGAAAAACCCTAATAACATTGACTTGCAAACGATCATGATACAGCAGCATGCTTGAATTAAAAAGACCAGATTTAGGGTTTGTAAGAAACCCTAACTGTAACGATTTTTACTTAGTTTCAAAAGCAGCATCTCGACATCTTTTCACTTCATAACAACGACTCCAATAAACCTTATAAATTCCAGATATCACGAGCTCCCAAGCTCTGATACCACCTAATAGAACTTATGCACGTCATCTATAAGTTCTTAGGACCGTTTAAGCTCAAGATTGATTAGATCTTATATCTAGGATATAAAAACATTAAATATGCAACGGAATAATAAATAAGAACATCAATGTCATGAACAAGGTTTTTCATTCATTATGATTCACATACTCACCCCAATTCTAGATGATCAATTCTAGAACGGTTACACACTAACAGGGATCAATGATCCTTGGGGCGAAAACCAACTCTAACCCTAGACGTTTAAAAGACAAACGTCTAGACACATGACTCAATTTAGTCGACTACATATTTGTGTACACCAAATAATACGTCTTATGTCCTCTTTATATACTAGAGGATTAGGGTTTACAAAGGAATATCTTTTTAACAATTAAGAATATCTTCTAAATCTTCAGTCTTTGTAGATTTCTCTTCTATCATATTTAGTCCTTCTTTTTTTCATTCTTCTTGTTTTGTCTCATCAAATCAATAAACCTAAAAATTCTGTCAGAGACAGCCTTATCTGCTACATTGGGATAAGTTGGAGATCTGGGCTGAGGAACCACATATTCCTTTCTGATTCTCCTCCTATATGTATGAATGATTTGTGGTTGTGAGGAAGATGGAGCACTGATGGGTGTGTGATGAGACTCAACTGGGAGAGTTGATCCTTCACCCTGAATGTTTTTCACAAGCATTTCTTGAAAACGTGGTACTTCTATCCCATTATAGCCCTTAGAAGCCATCCTCATATTACTAAAAAGTTTTTGAGTAAGGCAAGGAGTTGGATAAACAGTTTTGTGAGATAGAAGAACATTTTTGTGTTTGTTCAAAAACATTTACTCCCATCATTTAGTTAGTTTTCTTTTGTTTAAAGAGTGATCCTATCATCCAAACAAGTGATCACCTTCATTCCTCTACTAGTGCAAGAGAAGAACACAAGGTATTAACAAGATACAAGGTGTCGTAGTTATAGTTAGTGCACTTGTAACATATTGTTACATACTTGTTGTATCCTAGCATACACCAAGTTGAATTTTCTTCTGTGTAGTTTGTGAGTGTGCATCATTGTGATCATGTTGAGATCTTTAAGATCTCTTGTAGCTTGTGTACTTGAGTATTGATCAAGTGGATCAAGGGTAGATCGGGTAGATCGTGTCAAGTGTGTTGATGGTCTAATTTAGTAACGATCGTGTGGATCGTGGTAGATTGGTACTATCTAAGATTAGTATTCGAAAATTAGCTTAGTGTCAAAAATTGGGATAAGCAACGTTGTACGGTTTTCTCCGCCTGAAGGGAGATTTGTTGATATAGTGCTTAGAACTCTTGAGTTGGGTACTCGGGGAGTGGAGTAGGGCGAAGAAGAGCTTTGTGACTGAACCACTATAAATCTCCTTGTCTCGGTTTGATTTTTCCATCTCATTTCTTTATACATATTGTTTATATTAGATAGTTTAGCTTAGTGTTCACATTTATAACACCCCCATAATTATCGTAGCGGAAGATAGTGTCACTGGTGTATTACTTCATAGAACAAAGTACAAGTCATGGAAAACGACATTTCAAAAGAGACGTTTTAAAAATATATCACATTTGATACATTAAAACCTTAGAGTTTGCAAAAGAAAGGTCCCAATAGTTTTCATAAAACACATTGTTTTCAATAGGTAACAAATGTTTTAAACCTAACATAAATCTTTAAAAGATAGTCTCTTCAAATTTGAAAATATGCCGAGTCTTCAAAAGATATCCGTGCGACTCCATCTAAGACCTTCATACCTTAAAACCTGAGATAAAACATGCTAAAACGTCAACACAAAGGTTGAGTGAATCCATAGAGTTTAATAATAAGCAATTGATCACAATATATAATTTATAAAAGAGACTAAGCAACAAATGCAAAGTCTGGCATCATTATTATTGCTCTAAGCTCGTGACCCCGACACTAACGTCATTGTTGTCAATAGCGTAAATTTACCCTTCAAACTTAGGTAATAGCCATACCTAACATCGGTACGAATACAATACACATGATAGCCATACCTAGGCGAGGTTCGGCATGTTGGGCTATCAGGCCCAAATAGATCTATTTATGGTATTCGCGTTCACTCGCAAGTGACTAACGGTTCACGATAAAAGGGACTTTCAGGCTATGGGAAACATAGGCAATAATAATATCAGGATAGCATACAATTTCAAAGCAATTGTGATCATAAGTAATCTTTGTAGCATGTATCTCCCCCATGCAGTTTGTAAAAAAAATTGAAGTAAAAATTGGGGCTATGAACTCACCGATGATGAAGTAGTAGTAGAAACCGAAAAAGTGTGCATGTCAAGAAAAGCCGCAAAAGTCACAAATGACCTATAATAAAGTATAACACGACTTAGGCTCGGGGAATTAAGGTGTAACACTTATACTTATGTTTTTATTCAGTACTTATACTTGTGATATCATAAGGTAATTTAGTTAAAAGTATTATCGCAAGTCATGGGTCGAAAAGACGTTTTTAAAAGCTTATACGGTTTAAAATGCAAAGCTGATGGAAATTTGGATAAAAATACCGCACTAAACGGGTCGCCATTTCTAAACCGTATGGGATAAAATTATGAACTTTATATGGTTAGAAAGGTATGAATATGTATTATGTAAAACTCAAGGCCTCACTTAACTGAGAACTTCAGAACATGGGTGAAATTACTAATTTACCCCTGTGTCTCTATGCAGTTAATTCCAGCATCCAGTTAGGCTTAGCAAAATGAGTATATCTTATTAACTACAGGTCCAGTAGACTTAAAGCCAATGGGAAAAGTTTTCTACATATCTTAGCTCAAACCTTCATGTTTTGACCAACATAATATTCTGGGTAAAATTTTGGAGCAATTGGTCTTTCAAAATTGATATACTTTCCTGGACAAGTTTTAGTGTAGATTTTCTCCAAAAATCATCGGGATGAATTAGGATGCAAGGTTTTCGGGGAAATGATTCTAAGACATAAGGCTATGACTCTCTATTTTACTCAAACTTTATAACCCACTGTATCAAAGTCGTTTCATTCCAACAATGCAGATCTACTAAATTCTGCATCAACAAATCAACATAGCCCTAACATAACTTATCCCAAACACAATCACCTCTGGCCTATGCTCCTAATGAATCAAGTATGATATGAACATTCAATATAAAATTTATTTACTATAGTGAAACCAATATTTCTTTGAAAAACAAAAACCCACTTGCATGTGACAAAAAATCTAAGAAAATGATGAGATCTACTTACAAGATGTGAAAATCCATGAAACCTTTTCTATGGTTTGGATAGGAATAACTCTTAAACAAATTTGAGGAAGACTTTAAGAAAAGTCCAATAAAACATCAAGAAATTCTTCAAATCTTTGATTCAAAGTGCCATTTTTTGCAAGGACCTTCAAGAGAATGATGTGGTGATGATTTTGTGATTAAAAGGATGATAAGATGGTGGTGTTTTGGTGGTGAATCATGGCAGCAAGCAAGGAGGAGGGAAGGAGATGGATAGTTTTATGTTTGGTGAGATTTGCATGTAATGAACTAATGATGAATTTCACCTTGAAAAGGAAAATGAGGAGTGTTGGTGTATTAAAGGGGAGGGGGTCCGGTTTTTTGGGGCTCCAAAGGTGTATTTTCTTTTATTATTTTGTAAAAATACATTATGTACATGTTTGTACAAGTATGGTTAGCTACGGAGTGGGTTTAAAGGCTAACGGAGCCATATCGGGTACTTTTATGCATAGTTTGTAAAAATAAATGTCACAAGGATAATATATTCATAAAAGTATCACATTTAACTTAAAATGACCTATTTGATGTTTCATATATTTTCCCGAGCCCTTCGGAGTATTATAATGTCGTTAAAGCTTAAAACGCGAGTCGAAAACGCGAAAAACGTAAAAAGTGCAAACTTCGCGTACAAATGGAAAAATAGAATATTCCATATGAAAACAAGTACGTAGGGAAAAATAATTCATATTAACGGGTAGACTAAGCATAGCGTGAGTCAAAATACAAATTTAAGTGTACGTGTCACGACGTACGCGGGCAACTTTCCCGGCAAAAGCCAATTTACTTAAAATAGAATAATAAGCAAATAAAATTATTAAAAATAATGACCTGAAATTTCACGGTTGTTACATTACCCATCCGTTAAAAGGAATCACGTCCTCGTGATTCAATTTATCTTATCGGTTGATGGTGTGTAGAAAAAAAATAAAAATAAGAAATGAGGGTACTTGCAGCGAATGGTTTCCATGATAATTAGCGATGTAGTTTAATTAGTCGCCTTGGATTACGTTGTTGGATGAGGCTGTTTTTACATGGTGAAGGCAGGATAAGATTCTGATTAGTTGTGTAATCTTAAGAAAATTTACAAATTTTTTTAATGATATAAGTGAAAAGACGTTTTTAATGAAACTTACCGGTGACTGCTCCCAGCATAACATGATCCCTCCTGAATTAGACATAGGTAATTAGGCTATGTATAATTGAGGAACGATAATGTAATGTTCGGTTTAGTCAAGTAGTTTTATGATCTTAACTGGTTCCTTATTAAAGTTAACCTTGTCGTCAAGCTGAATCTCATCTAGTGGAATGACGAGGGTTTCATCCGAAAGGCACTTCTTCGAGTTTGAATCGTGAAATGTGTTGTTCACGCTAGTTGGATCTTGCGGGTGGTTCGAGTTGATAAGCTACCGGTCCAGCTTTTGCCAAATTCTTGTAGGGTTCAACGTACATCCAGTTCAGTTTTCATCGTTTTCTGAAACATAGCACGTTCTTTCGTGGCGAACTTTCAAGTAACTCTCCTGACGATCTTGTACTGCTTGCAGCCTGTTGTCCTGGAGTGTTGTTCCTAAGCCCTGATGCGTACTAACGATTAATGTGAATGGGATTACTATGGGAGCGTACTATCAGTCGAAAGAAGTAGATGCCAATGCCTTGGGGTAAAAGATAGTCACAAGGAGTAATTAATAATACAAATGAAAGATCTTGATGAATCACTAAAATGGTAATAGAAATAAGATTCCATCGAGTGTACTATTTTAGGAGCAAAGACTGCTTAAAAGGGATAGATCAAATATTTGTATGAACAAAGAAGCAAACTGTTATCAATCGATGCAAATGAAAGGATCAATGAATCAAAACACTAAAGAATAGTTTTAGATGTCCATATCATTCGTACTAGTATGAGCATAGAGTGCTCGGAAGAAAATTTGATATTCATACGAACGAAGAAGCAAATGAAAGGGTGTGTAAAAGAGAGATCAATGACTCAAATTAATGCAAACAGAAGAACCATAAATCACAATAATAGTAAAGCGAAGAGATATAGAATATTAACACAAATAATCAATTAATCGAGACAACCAGCGAATCGAACCAATAGTCAAAAGAGACCAATACTGAAAGACATAATTCTAAATGAGGTTCGATAATAAACGAGACAGACAATATTCTTTGCGAGTGTCAAATGAGAATAAATAAGGAAAATTGAAAACTGAGAAGGATAATAGACACACGATTGTTAAAAGAGATGAAGTGAAATAGACAAGAATTGAGAATGCAATAAGCGTTACAATATGCTAAATGTGAATAAATGAGATAGGCAATAAATGTGAAAGCAACCAATAGATGAGAAAGACAATAAGTGTCATGAAGGAGAACAAACAACGAATGATGAAGTCCATAAATATCACGAATGTTAAATGAGAATAACTGAGAAAATCAAAATGAGAAAAACGGTATGCATCTCGAATGCTAAATGAGAACGAACAATAAATGAGAGAGACAACTAGCAGCACGAATGCTAACTGAGAGTAAATAATTAAAGAGAAAGGCAGTAAGTGACAAAGATAATAAGCATTGCGAATGCTAACTGAGAATGAATGGGGACCAACAATAAATGAGAAAAGCATTACGTTGAAAACATGCATGTTAAATAAGAACAACATAAAATGAGAAAGGCATTGAGTATCACGAAAGTTGTTTGAGGTTAAATAGGAACAAATAATAAATGGTAAAGTCAATAAATATCACGAATGTTGATTAAGTAAGATTCGCACTTGGCTCCTTGAGCTTTACTATGCTCCAACGAGACTGTAGGTTGGCCATCACAGCTCGTTTCTGCTGACGTGTAATATTTCTCATGATGTGGTATGTGTGTCACCAACGATGGGATGCTGTGGTGGATGGGCTCTCTGATGATAGACTCTGGTCGAGTGAGAGGAGTAGGTGCAGTAATGGTTCTCCTCCTTGTCTTCCGAGGGGTTCTTCTTCGTGTGAGTAATCTTCTGGTTTGAGTTCACACTATAGGTGATGTAATAATAAAATAACATATCAAACATATAAACGCAGCGGAATACATCACCAACAAGGATCCATATAGCCATATGATCAATCAAATGAATTAAACAAACAAGTTTTATACCTTTGTAGCGTGATCCGGATGTCACCAACACAAGCTATACCCACGACTTGTATAAGAAACCCTAGAGACCAATAAGGTTGATCTCCTCTAAGTGTGAAACACACTACACGTCACCGTATGCCAATGGATGCTAGTCCTTTAACCCGTAACCGATCAAACACCCTTGAATAAGCAAGATGCAAGAGTAAAAGATCAAAAAATAAAAACCCTAATTGGTTTTTGATTATTGCCGTACAATATGAATGAGAGGGAGGGAGAGATATTTTAGGTTAATTGTTATCAAATTATGAGAAGATTTCTCCCATATATTTGACTAAAGATTTAATCCAAAATCCTCCTACAAGGCCCCTATGGCCGGCCACATATTGGGCCCCAAATGGGCTTCCCATTTGTTCTTCAAGTCTAATAGATTAAGTCCATTACTTAATCATTAGAAGCCCAATAGTGATTCCTAGTTACGTACGGTTATTTATATATCGTAAATACAATAAACACGATATATAAAGTGGCACCTCAGTGTATATGTGTGTGACCCCATAGGCTCACATATGTCTAGCCATATAATTAGTCATTATGACACGAGCATACTCCAACAGCTCCCACTTGCGACGTCATAATAATCAAGTAATTATACAAGCAAAGGTTAGCGTCTAGCAACACGCCAATGCCCCTAGAAATATGTGAGGTTAGTTTCTTAAACGTCTCATTTTAGATGGTTTATAGTTCATCTATCCTTTTGTTACAGATACCATGTTGAACATTAGACATGGATCAAATGTCATTCTAATAGTTCAACTATTATGTTTCTCGATATAGATATTGAACAAGATTACCAAGTGGGTTAAGATTCATCTTAATCTCATTTGGGTATGGCCATACAAACATCTGTCCAATTCATCGAGGGGCCCAATAGTATCTAACTCCATAACATGTGGAGGAACAAATCATGTTTTGACTACACGTGTCATTCACATGCTTCATGTCACTCCTGATAATGGCCTTTATAACTACCTTATTCAGGACAACGTTTAACCATATCAAGGAATGAAATTCCACACATGCAAGACCTGCTTTCATCTCAAGTCTAAGGATAAGAGACATAACCTCTTGCGAGATTCACTATTGACGACGATCTATGTAGTGAATACTCGTAGGTTGGGTCAATCCAATGTTCATCATAATGAACAACATGTGAGTGTGGCAAATAAATCACCAACACGCTCACTTTTGTCTTAATTTGATGATACTCCCGTATCGTCAACCGACAATGGATAATTTTAGAATAAATAAATTATTCATGGATTAAACATGCAAATATAGAACACAGTAGTATAAATGAAGACGATCATACCAGGTATATCAATTCATTGTATAATACGACTGCTTACAGTTCCATTATCCAAATACTAAAAATAAGATATGCATAAGACTACTCATAGGTAGGAATCCGATGTTCCCACCATGATCAAATTATGTTGTACAAGACAACAAGTAGTCATCCGAGTAAACTTTGAGAATACTTATTTCAAAACTCATGAAAGATTTAAATGATGATTGTCTGTTGTATGTGTGCATTCAAGTACAAGACGAGTGTTGCAACAATACATTCCATAGGGTGTTTGAAGCCAGCAAAACACCTACATTAGACAGTTATCTGTACAGTTTCTCAAACTATAAAGTATTCTTATTCTTTTAATGTATAACACACTAGTGCTCTCAGTCGAGCACATCTAGTCAGCAATGTCATCATTCATGATGACATCCTACCATGACTAGGGTTGAGTATCATCTCAGTTAAATAAGCATCAGCATATGCAAACAAAACAGAGTTCCTCAAATATTTGTAAACGTTTGAACATATCTTTGGTCCTTTGTTGGTCCATTATAATGTTCTTTTGACAATTATTTAATGACTTTCACTTAGATATTTGTTGGTATCAAATCATCTTGCATTCATGCAAATGATATATACATAGTCCAATGCGTAATATGACTTACATGATGAATCCTTTAGTTGAACTTAAGATATTCACTCATGTGTTCAATCTCATCAAGTGAGATTGATCATTGAGACTCCCCTCAATAACGTGTCATATTATGTTTAGACTTAATAACCGCTTATGTTTATTCTAATAAACATATACATAACAAGGTTGTATGTCTTATTTTATAAATCCCTCAAGAGAAACTTCATTCCAAGCTAAGGATTAAAGTCTAGCTTAGATGGAATATTGTTTCTAATATGTTAATGACATATGAGATTTAAGAAAATAAATACAGTGCTCTAACTTGCTCTTAGCGCACTTAGGAGTAATCTTATTAATCAAAATCAAATTAATGATTTTATAATTAACTCAAGATCTTTGCTCCTAGATGCATGATCTAATCCACACATGGATTATTTTATCTTGTATACATAATAAATATTATATGGATTCATAAACCCTTTTGATTACTCATCGTCCTCGCAAAGGTAATCAACAAGAAAAGTGTTTTGATATCCTATTGTCATATTTCATTTACATGAAAACAGGTATGACTATTAATCATCTTTATACATTTAATGTTTCTAGGTAGAAATATTTAGTCATAGTCAATTTCTTGAGTACGAGTAAACTCCTTTTACTAGTCGTGCATCAAATGTGTGTACAAGTTTTCCCTTTTGAGTCTTCTTATCAAGAAACTCATTCTTAACCTCACGGTCTAACTGATTGGTAAGAGATCAATCAAGCTCCATGAGTGATTGTCTTTCAAGGGCTGCATCTTAACATTCATAGTTTTGAGCTACTCATCAGATACAATATCTGATAATGCATCTCAGTAGTTAGCAGGTTCACCATGATCCTCTAACTTATGTCCCTCAGCATTGATCTAAAAAATATATCATTCAGGTGCAAGAGGTATCCTTGCGGATTTATGAATGAGAGATATCAATCTATGGTTTAACATATGCATGTTCAACCATAGTATGACATTAGCAAGTGTACTCAGAAGGTTGTGTATTTAGTTCTTGAATAACTTCAAGGTCTAAAGGTACTCCCACTTGCTTTTGTATGTAGAGATTAATCTCTAGATACTCAGCATGTTGAGTAACAATAAATTGTTTTCAAGTGGGACATCCAAAATACACCGTTAGTTCTTGACTCTAGTTTGTTAATTACTTACTCTTAAGTAGTTAACAAATTCAGAACTTCAATTAAGACATAATGAGATTCATCCCATGCCATAATACAATGGTGTCTTAAATTCCTTCTGGGTTGGAATCATATTGAGTGTACACATGGCACATCCAATTTTCTAACCTTGATAGCTTTGGAGGTAAAACAGTTTAAGTCATCAAAGATCAAACAATTTTAATAGAGTTTGATTTTCCATGATGGACATACCATAATAGTTATGGTATTCCATGAGGAATGATGTTGTGAGACTATCACACAACTCATTAGATGAACTTATACTTTTGGCTTACATATCTGCCAACCAGGTCAAACCTGATGGCATCAATAATAATCTCAGTCTACTGCATACTTTACTTCATGTGCATGTTTTGACTAGAAAACATAAACATTTAATATTATACGTCGTAAGTGTTCATGTCTTAACAAGAAGACATAACAAATCAACGTCTTACTTTACGTTTTTGTCTTTCAACAATTAACGGAATTGATGTTGTGTCTTTACAAGAGACCTAAACATATTCAACTAAAGTAATTACGAGCGCCGACACTTGGCCTCAATAGTAAATTCAAGTTAATTTTGATACTTCATGATTATGGCTTTACAAGAAAACATAATCATATTTACTAAACAATTCAGTGAATATGTTGAAGTAGCTTTTCATGTTATATTGATATTTGTTCTAATTAGGGCAACCTACATTTTATGTGTAGAAGTCCTAGTAGAATTTTAGTTTCTTACCTTTCAGTCAAGAAAAACTATTAGTCATATTGTTATATGTTGTACCTTGCACACAATTAAGCACTACAAGAAAAGTGGCTTTTTAGGACCCCCATAAGCGTCATAAAATGGTACTTTTTAGGACCTTTCATTTAATAGGACCAAGGATGAAAGCGTTTCATGTAAGGCGGTTGTAATAGGTCCAAAGCGTCCTAATATCTCAAATACCTTATGAAACCAATTTTATGGTCGTATTATATGACTATGAATAACCCAAATAGCGTCCTAATAAAACCATATTAGGACACTTTTACAATGTTTTGACATGTGCTTACCTACTTTTAATCTTTTGATACACATACAAGCGTCCTTAAATGTTAATTCTTAGGACGGTTATCATATAACATTATAGTTACTTTAACACCAAGAAAAGGGTTCTAATATCTCAAAGAAGATTATGAAACCAATTTTTTGGTCGTATAAAATGTCTATTAACAACCTAAATAACGTCCTAATAACAACATATTAGGACACTTTTACAATGTTAAACGTCCTTAAAAGTTAACTGTTAGGATGCTTAATAAGTTTAATAGGACAATTTCAAAGTCCTAACAAGTCATATGATAGGACGTTATTTTCAGCACACTCTATTTTACGATATGAATAAAACATCAACTAATTATTAAATGAATAAAACGAAATTTTATTTCAAATAAGCAATTTTCATAACAAATGCACTAAACATAAATAAGGTATAGACATTATCCAACATAAAGTCTTGTAACATTAAACAAGAAATTAAATCAACAAAAAGCTTAGTCCGGGGTCATCATACATCCTTTCTCAATCCTCACGGACCACCTACAAATAAACATCCATGTATAAGCATTAAGTTCCATGTTATTAAAATTATTGGTATCACAAGTTTAACAAAGACATACCGAGATAAATGGACAATTATTTGTATCAAGACTTTTGATAAAAGATGTAAATATGAGTAGACTGGTTAAAAACATAAATAAAAAGTGCACCTCTAACAAACGAGTAGATGGACCTCCTAATTGCATCTTTTCCATAATAATGTTGCGAGTCAGCCCCACCATATTGTCCCTTCTCATTCTTTCACTTGCACTTGCAGACAAGCCAGTTGGTATCAGGTCCATGTCAATGGTTCCTGTTAAGAATACATTTTTCAGATGATGAATATTTACTTAAAAGTTCTTCTATACAAGTCAATGGTGCCACATTTATCTCGTTTTATAAAACCAGTGTTTACCAGTAGCGTGATCTGTTGCAGACTGCTGTAGTGCAACTTCAAAGAGACGAAAAGCCTCTAAGACATCTTTTTTCTCAACCCATTCTGAAAAACGAATCCGAGCAAGGGCCTCACTGAGACGTATCAGACTTTCAATTTGTCTAGGAGTAGCCGTAATCACCTGTTATTTAAACAAGAAAAATTACAACCCATACAGCCAAAAAGAACATCTGAACAAAAATGGGTCATTTTTAGCGCATGTCAAAACAGACCAAGATTGGGTTGACGGTTGACACGCCAACAATTTTTGTCCATTTTAAGCCATTATTAACATTTACAACATTAATCCCCTATGATTACAAGAATAATATTTTTATGATGATAAACTAAATTGCTAAACAAATAAATTATGGAACATTTTAGTCATTAAATATATAAATTCAAAAAACTTAACCCAGTTTGACCCATTTAATCCATTCGTATTATACACAACCTTAATCGACCCATTTAGACAGAAATGGGTAAATATTTGCAACATCAACAAAAATAATTCAAGAAAATGCTCAGGTGGCGGGAGAAGTAACAACCTTTTTACTGCTTTCTGGGAAATTTCCTCTTCTTCTCATTTCAACATAACCACGGGTCAACTCTTCAGCAGCTTCATCAGACAACTGTGGGTGAATATTTTTTCTCGCATAACTCAAATAAGCAGTCAATGTTTGAAGGTCAATAACATTCTGCTCCGAATTCTGCAAACAAGAGTCAAAATTTAAGTACTTCGCAATGACTCATGTTCTCAACCAATGACATTTACTTTAAACATAGCACCATAAAAAAGAAATAAGAAAAGCAAACCTCAGGATTTTCAAAATGTAATGCAACTATATGCTTGGCGAGACGCCTGTCTGTCTGCTCATCAGCTTTGTCAAGAATTAAGTAAATTAAATCAAACCTGTAAAACATAAAGTTGGTCAAAATAGGCATCTTCATATGTACCAAGGTATGTATTTAATTTGCTGTTAAAGTAGAAGTGAGGAATATCTTTTAACCTGGAGAGCAACGTAGGGGGGAGATGTATATTGTCAATGACAGACAAGCGAGGATTATAACGTGAACCACTTGGATTTGCACAGGCCAAGACAGAAGTCCTTGCATTAAGAGAAGCAATAATTCCTGCTTTTGCTATTGACACGGTTTGTTGTTCCATCACCTACACAATGATCAAATGTTAATATAAACAAACACTCGGCATACTCCAGTACTATTGGAAGGAGAAAATTATAGAAGAACATATCTTGCACCTCGTGTAACATGCTTCTTGCATTTTCAGACATTTTATCAAATTCATCAATGCAGCAGATACCTCTGTCACTAAGAATCAAAGCCCCACTCTCCAAAACCTGATGATCAGTTAGATAACATAAGTTAGAGCACCACACTTATTATTAGCAAAATAGAGTAATAAGTAGGACAACATGTTTACACATACCGTTTCACCAGTTTCAGGATCTTTTGCAACATAAGCAGTCAATCCAACAGCTGAACTCCCTCTTCCACTAGTATAGATACCACGAGGGGCTAGTTTGTGTATGTATGTAAGAAGCTGCGATTTACTGGTACCAGGATCACCAACTAAAAGAATATTAATGTCTCCCCTGAAACTAGCCCCAGATTTTAGTGTCAAAGCACTGCCACCAAAAAGCTGCACAAAAACAGAAAATTTAAATTTAGAACGCCAATCTTTAATATAAATAGGATATCTAATGTGCATTACTATTATATAATTACTACTTGATATACCTGGCAAAGGAGTCCTTTCTTCACATCATCCAACTCCCAAATGTTTGGTGCTAGAGACCGTGTAAGCATTTCATAAATATCTGGCTTTTTAGATAGCTCTTTCAACTTCTCCACCTGTAAGTGCACATAAAAATATACGAGTGATATGTAAATCATAAAACAAATAAAAATAGCAATGGGTGAGAATCGTTACCAGCTTTTCATAGTCCATAGGGGTTCCTTGCTCATTTTGTGTAGAACTCTCATCAGTTTCCATTGGATCTTCTGCATTCATTCTTGACTTATCTGGCTTCTTTATGTGAAGACAATCGATGTATGACTGAAAACAAAAAATTGTTATCAAGTTATACCGATTACAACAAGTAAAAGTGTCAGTACATGGTTTAGAAATCTACCTTGAATAAAGATTTCATAGTCCTCTGAGTTTGGCCAACTCGAACACTCATAGCCCTGTAAATCCCAGTGATCTTTTCAAGAACAAAAACAACCATTTAGAACAACCGATCGGCCAAACAAAGTAAATACATCCATATTGAACTAATCAGATACTCCCTAAGTAAAAAAATCAAAGCTTACCTCAACTTGGTCACCAGGTTTTGCAGCATCGACCAATTTGTGATGCATCAGCAAGCTCACAGTGTGAGGCGTACCCCCTTCAGTGAGAAGTGCCCACACACCAAACACCTAAACACAGCTTCCCTAATCTCCAAAATAAATGAGCTACATCTAATGATCATTCCCTTCAAAGACACCATCTTCTCAATATCTACAAAAATGCAAACATTACAAATTAACTAATAAAGTGTAAATTCAATTCAGCTTAACACCATAAAAAACATAATCCAATAAAACTAACCAGAAGGATTCAAATTCGGTATAGAAGTCGAGGACTTCAAATTAAAAATCCTCGCTTGAATATGCTTCTTAAACAAAGAATTAATCCTACTAAACATATCTATCAGCACGATATCAAAAATCGCCAACACTTCTAGTGGATACCGAACCATTTTGGTATACAAATCATTGTCATAATCAAAGACGTCATTTGCACAATCATCACCAAGACTAGCAAACTTCTCAAGGCAGCCCAACCCATACTCAATAAACTCGTGAGGCTTCACCGTTTAAAGGTCAAAAACCTGAATTGAAAAAAAACATCAACAAAATAAAAAACTATTCGTTCAAAAAGAAAAAAAAAACTAATCTCTCATAGCACATTGCACAAAAAATTGCCTCAAATCAAATATCAACCATCCAAAATTTCCAATCAAACCAAAATAAATCTTCAAATAAATCAAACTTTAATTTGTTTCCATGTTCTAGAAAAAAGAATCATACATGAAAATTTTTAGTTCCAGCTATAATTTCATCTTCGAATAATTAACCCCGAAAAATTAAACAAATAAAACCAATCTCCACTAACTATATACAACACAAGGCATCATAAATCACTACAATTTGCCTGTAAAGTACGGGTTACACCCCCCACTTTAAGTTTTACTTTCTTCACTACATTATCACCTCCCTTTGCATTTGAATCTACTTCCGATGACCCAAAATTATGACTATCATTTGAATCTACTTTCAATCTGAACCACAATGAAACTAACAACAAACTAATCGAAACCCCATGACCCAGCACAAATTACTACCTGTTGTGAACAACAATGACATGAACCTCAACCTCATTAACCACATAACAAAGCACCAACTACAACTGAATCTGAAACCACCTACCACTCTTGCAACTGAATCCGAACTCATGTTAACCGAACCACAACCATTGTAGCAAATACATGTAATAAAAAATTAAACATATGTTGAATATGTAAATTAACGGAATTGACATATAATGAACAATAATTACTGTAAAAATGATGTTAAAAGTTTATAGATTCGGGTTCACATAAACCCTTAATTCAAAAATCACCAAAATAAAAAATTTACCCATGAACACCTTAAATTGGTTTCTAAATTGAACATATAACATATTGTATTACCTGATTTGTTGATTAACAGCCTTGAAATCGGGACCAATGATGGTGTATGGCATTAGCTTTTGGTTCGTAAGAATGTGTTCGAGTACTGGCGAAGAGGATCTGTAATTGCACAATGAGGTGGTTCGTAGTTGGTAATGACATGAAAGAGGATGTGATTTTGCTTAGGGGGGAAAAGATAAGTGTGGCTGAATAATTGAAAAAAGATGGAGGGACAACTAAAGTTGTGATTTTGATTTTGGGGAAAAGTTAGGCGGGATAGGGTGAAAAAAATATGGGGGGAATGTATTTTGGGATACGGTGAAAAAATAGAAGCCCATTGTTGTATTTTAAAACAATTTTGAAAGGCAATATATTCCAACCAAGAAAACCAAGTACAAACAAAGGCATCCACTACATTAACAAGAAGGTTAAGTGTAGGGACCCAGAAAGAAAAAAGAATTACGATTAAATTTATCGCAAGTACAAAAGAGCAAAGCCAAACCTTAACTAAAAAACCAATGACAAACAAAACTAAGATATGAATATACTCCATCCCGTCAATTTCACATGAGCAGCTAGACCCACGAACTAGATAAAGCCAAAATCATGTCAACACTTATTGCAAAGAATGGAAATATAAGGCAATTTAAGGAGCAGACAAAGATTGCATATTCCCATGCCAGAACCCTTAATTCACAAGGAGCTAAATACAAACTAGAAATTAGCCCAAGTACCAAAACACAAAGGAAACACACATAGACCAGCTGATGTAAATTCATGTCAGTCCCACCACTGTGCCAAACACCCAAAAAACTTCATATCTTGCTGACTCATGTGCCAAACAGCCATAAAACTCCATATATTGCTGACCCACTGTGCCAAACACCCATAAACTGCATATATTGTTGACCCACTGTATTCCACATGGAAATGCAGCATTCCCCTCATTGTCTCATATGTACCAGATTCAATTAAACAGCACAACATAGAAGTAACAGAAAGGTAGATAAGATGCTCACATTTGCAGACCCACAATTCACACAACTGTAAAAATGCAGAAATATAACAGGTGAAACGGAAACACAACTGCACACCATAACTACCTGGATATTTAGATTTTCAAACTCGACATTTAACCGGATCAAAGAGCCAATGTTTCCAATTCATCTCACTTTTCTTTCCGGATCTTCTCACAATCCACTCGAAGCTTTTAATTTGAATGTCTTGAACAATTTTGTTTCGACTTGAAGAATTCCTTTTAAAAACACGCGCATTTCTCTCTTTCCAAATGAAGTACCCGGTTGTCCAAATCACCGCTTGCCATATTCTTGATGAATGACTAGGGACGTTAGCGTTTCCGTTAAAGGAAAAGAATTCCTCAATGTATTTTGGGATACGGTGAAAAAATAGAAGCCCATTGTTGTATTATAAAACAATAATGAATAAACGTCCTATAGGTTAAAGTTATAAGACCCGAGTGTAAAGGGTCTTATTAGGTTATGTTATAATAGGACATCTAGTGATCAAGTGTCGTATTACACTATCACATAATGGGACACCAACAACTAAATGTCTTATAAAGTAATTTATTAGGATCCATATTTTAAGTGTCCTATTAAGTTATATGATAATAGGACCCCAAATAATCTACCATCCTATTATATAACTTTTTAGGACACCGCCTAAGTAGCAAATATTTAAAAAGGACCACAAACGCTCATATGTCCTATTAAACAGTTTTTTAGGACTCTATTATCATACAGTCCCACACAAAGGGTCCTAAAAAGCCACTTTTGTTGTAGTGCACACAATTAAGATTTCTCCCACTTGTGCGTGGCACAACATCATGAGAGCAATATGACAATGTCTAAGATAACATATGATTTTTAGTCAAAATCAAATATAGATATGTAGAACTTTATCGTTTTAATAATGAATCATGCATAACGATTTTATAGATAACATTTTAGGAAGCAACATCAGGAACGCGACAAGTTATCTTATAAAATTTATGCAATGGTTCTTATATAAACTATGATGCTTAACATGTGGAAAGTAGCGTATTATTTCAAGACAATCTGGAAATAAGATGGGCAACTTGCAAGGTAATGAAGCTTACAGCTCCCACTGGATTAGACAATATTACATGTGTTTCGTCACCAGTAATATAATCACGTAGCTCCCACTGGGTTAGACAACATTACATGTGTTTCATCACCAGTGGAGAGTGAGTGGCGATTGGATACTTTCCATCTTTCTTTGGATATCTACACATTATTGCTAATGTGAGTCACTTTGACTAGTAAACATGTACTTAGGTATTCAAGAAAGTGCATCAAGTTCTAACATATAGATGATGGGCTAGCCATCATTGCTATTTTAACTTGAAAATAGGCATGCATTTCCTCCATAATTGGTCTACTTTACCACAAGGGTATGTAGGACCTTAGTAGGCTTATTGGGTTAAGACAAATTGCTAGGTAATCATGCTAGTAATTGCCTTTACCTCTTTGCGGTTTATTGATATTTCCGTCTTCTAATTATTTAAACTCATTTTAGTTTGGTAGCTATAGAAAACGTGTTCTCTAGTTATCCAAATATCTTATATTTCTTCAATGTTTCAAAACCGAAACTAGGGTTATAAAACAATCCTGAAAGAATAAGATGTGTAACCATACTTAACCGTTTTGACTTTTACAAGACATCACGATTTCTAGAGTAGGTGTTCTTTGAGTTTTATTAGAATTAGGAAAATTCAAATATTCCTATTATAGCTTTTCCTCATAAAGAAAAAGGATAGGAATAAGTCTCTTTCTTACAAGGAAAGATCGACTTAGTTCGTCCTTTTAACAAGAAAAGAACAAACTCTTGTTTACGGCTTGTGTTGAATTAATACATTAATTAAATTTACAAAGTTCATTTTTAGTATTTTCGATAATTATCCTTTTATAAATTAACTACCCCATGTTTAGAATTTTAAAACAATTAATTTACGAAAAGGCTAAGATCCACATTGTGCTTCTACTATCACATCAGTTGATCTGCTAGCAATAGTAGATTCAATTGGTAGGCGACGATCACCAATTATATTACATGTACAACTCTTAGATCCTTATGGGACTCATGGCATCTAGTGTCAAACAACTAGTGTCATGTAGGCATGTTTAGTCCCATCTTTGCCTCGGGTCAGGGTCTGACCGCTGAACTCGATTAAGTCATCCAATTTGAAAACGTATGAGAATAATCCTAGGTCTGACGCATAGAGAATAGTCACCTTGGGTTACAATTCGACCTAGGTCTGACCATAGCCAAAAGGTAATTGCAAGTGTTCTCATAATTGGACGGCATGACTTAAATTTTGACGGGTAAAGTGTTTTGATGTGGATCAAAAACGTGTACGAAAGAAGCATGCATTCATTCTTCGTAGCACAAGTTAAAAACTTTTCTTAACTTAAGTCTAATCATTGTTTTAATTTATGTGTGTCAAGTTGTCCATTTTCAAGACTAATATAAATCCTAAGTGGATTATAATTAAGTTTGGACAATACAATAAATAAATAAATAAACAACCTTAATTAGTTTAAGTGTTATTTAGAAAACAATGATTTTATGTTTCAAATCATATTTAAACATAGTTAAACTAAATCATAAGACTTAGTTCAAAAATGGTTTGTGTTTCGTTTCAAGTTTTAAGAAATCATTTTCCGTTTTACATATAGTCACAGCATATATAAAACAACCAAACAAACACGCAACCACAATATGCAAAGCCTCAATCGATGAAAATCCTATGCTTGGTCTCATGAGCCATCACAAGAACCAAGAGTCAACTAGGGACATAAGCACAACCACGCGGAGGGCTCCCACTTGCCCCAAGACAATCATGGGCAAGTAAAGGCCTAAAATGCACATGAAAACATGATTCTGTCAGCCCAGTTTTTCTATCTTTGGAGGCCCAAACGGCCTAGAAGATGACCTCCTTATGCTTCGGCCCAGTTGACAAAGTTGTAGGCCTATGTCTTGTGGACCTGCATAAAAAAATATTTAGCCCAAAATACCTTACCAATCTCCTGGAAATCGCATTTTCCCATCAGGTGTCCAGCAGCTACTTTAGGTCCAAACTCTTCATCCTTTTGCCATTTGCTTCCAAGCTTTTGGTTACAAGATATATAAAGTAAAGTACATCTAATCTACTTTCTATCTACTGTAAAAATGCCCAAACAATGGCAAAACCAAAATGAAATACATTGCAAAAGTGCCGAAACAATGGCAAACCCCAAAAATAAACAAAACAACCAACAATCACAACATCACAATGCATAAGTGGTCTAGGTTTTCATCGGCTTTGCATATACACATAATAATACAATAAAATTATGATCATAACAAGGTGTTGGCTAACTCCATGGACAAACATGCATGTATTTTCCATGGACAACAAATAAATAACAAGAATTAAATTGTTAGCCAACGAATCGAAGAAATTAATTAACAAGAATTAAAACCCCGAATGGTACGCGTGTCAAATGGCCTTAGGTTCATAACCCACTGATATTAGGACCTTCTAAACATCATTTTATCACAGAAAATTAAGCCTCATGGGCTGATTTGAAATCGTGTTACAAATCTTACAAATTAACGCGTTTTAGGCCATTTTACGGGTACCGATCAAGTAAGCAATTATTGTATGCATAACAAACGACCATGGGATCAAAAAGTCCAGATCATTAGACCCCATATGGGTCGACTTATATTCAAAAAATAAGCCTTGGGGGCTGTTTTGAAATCATCCTTTTAAATCCATTAAAAAAACACGTTTTTAGCCATTGTTTGTTTAATTCATTTGATTGATCATATGGCTATATGGATCCTTGTTGGTGATGTATTCCGCTCCGTTTATATATTTGATATGTTATTTTATTATTACATCACCTATAGTGGTATCAGAGCGTATATGTGTGTGACCCCATAGGCTCACATATGTCTAGCCATATAATTAGTCATTATGACACGAGCATACTCCAACACACACTCTATAGCCTTGTCCTCGAATGGCTTTGTCTCACTATTAAACGTTAGTATGTAAGTTGGTGAAGTGGGTATCAGAATGGTGGCCGACAAGTTTCCAAATTTTGTCCTCGGAATCAAAAGATAGTATTAAGTTAAGGTAAATATTGTTGTCAAGCTTCGGCATTACCTTCCTAGCGGCGTGATTCTTCAAAACACAAGGAGTGAAAAAGAATGAGACATTAAAAAGTCGTGTTTCGAAAGTAGGGTATTCCAAGGCGGCATGTTAAAGTCATGTTCTAATCAATCGGCGTATATTTAGGCGATGGTTTACGAGGTGATGTAGGCGTTCTAAAAGTATGGGACCAATGTTCCAACTTGTCTTCGAAGGCGGGTAGTAAGATGATCGAGTGGAAATCGATAGACTGTAACGGGTTTTGCGTAAGACGATGTTATGAAAGGTCATAAAAAGTTTTAACAAATCACGGTATTACTCACGATATTTGAGAAAATAAAAGATAACATTAAAATATAAGTGTAGGTATGTAATCGTGGAAAACAGGTTTGAGCTCAAGCTCCGGAAATAAGCGTAAGTGGTCAAAATCAATCAAACATTTATATAATTAACCTTTATATAAATAAATAGTGATGCTTAATAAATAAGAATAGTGATCGAAAAGTACACCAAGTGGGTATATAAATAGCATGTAAATGCATAGAATAGCGGTGCTCCAGGAATGAGCATAAATGTTCAAGTACTTATATAATTATTCTTTGTATAAATAAGAGTGTATATAAGTATACTCTATATAATACCAATAGTGATGACATAAGTATAACAGCATAGGTAGTCTGGTGGTATACGCGTACGGATATCGGATACGGCAATGAGAGAATCTTTAGTGAAAAATAGTTATAGTCTAGGTTTCGAAAAGAAGCCATTCCAATAGAGATTTTAAGAAGTTCTTTAGGAGAAGAGGTAGATTTGTTAGACAACCTCGTGATGAAAAGAAGTCATTCCAAAAGAACAGAGATGAGAAGAAAGGAAAGAGTGATAGGAAATGCTTTAGATGCGGAGATCCCAATCATCTCATCGGAGAATGTCCTAAACCAACGAGAAACAACAACCAAAGAGCTTTCGTAGGAGGCTCTTGGAGTGATAGCGGTGAAGAAGAAGAGAAGAAGCCCAACGACGAAACATGTCTTATGGCTCAAGCTTCAAATGAGGTGTGGAAACCGTTGAGGGGGGTGAATACGTTTCCATTTAAAAACATAAAAACTTTTTGTATCAAACACTCGATCAAGTGTGACGTAATATGAAAAGTGTCAACTATGTTCATATAGCTTCTAGAGATGAATGTAGCAAACTACAACATATGCACAATCAAACCATGACACCTACATAATCAATCATAACATAAGCAACTAGCCACACAAACATAAACGCAACGCAAATATAAATATAAAGCGATAAAGAATGAAATGAAAGTAAAGAGATAAGTAAGAAGGCGCAAACCGGAAACGGTGATTTATAGTGGTTCGGTCACGAAGCTCCTCTTCGCCCTACTCCACTCCCCGAGTACCCAACTCGAGAGTTACTTCACTAATCAACAAGATCCTTTCAGGCGGAGAAAACCGTACTTGTCGCTTATCCAATTTCCGACACTAAGCTAAATGTCGAGTGCTAATCTTAGCTAACGATCTACCCGATCTACACCGTACACGTCGCTTATCCTATTTCCGACACTAAGCTAGATGTCGAGTGCTAATCTTAGCTAGCACCAATCTACCACGATCTACCCGATCTACCCTTGATCCGCTTTATCAATACACACAAGCCCAATGGCTTCAAGAGATCTCCAAGATCTCGACAAGATCATAATGATCTACTCCCACTTGACTCGATCTACCCTATCTACCCTTGATCTTCTTGATCAATCACACAAGCCCAATAGCTTCAAGAGATAATCAATATCTCTATAAGATCACAATGATCTTCACTCAGTCTCTCACAAAAGAAAAATGATCTTGATGTATACTAGGATACAACAAGTGTGTAACAAATGTTACAACTTCCCTAACTACAACTACAACTCTTGTGTCTTCTTGGATACCTTGAGTTCTTCTCTTGCTATTGAAGAGGAATGACAACACTTTGTATCTACTTGGATACTTTGTGTTCTTCTCTTGCTATTGAAGAGGAATGACAACACTTTGTATCTACTTGGATACTTTGTGTTCTTCTCTTGCTATTGAAAAGGAATGAAGAGGATCTCTTGGTGGGATGAAATGATCACTCTTAAACAAACTAAGACTCTCTAAATGATCATAGAAAGTGTTCTAAGTGAGGAGGGATTAGACCAGAGAAAATTGACTGGAAAATTCAAGTTGGAAGTGTAAAATGGTCCACTATTTATAGGCAAGGGGAAAACTAGCCGTTACAGAGGCACGACTCCACTAATTGTCAGATGGCTCCACTAAATTTAGTGGAGCCGTCTGTACTTTAGTGGTACCGTTGATGCTCCTTCGTTTTTTTTAGTGGGGAAGGTTTATTTGGGAATGGTTGGAGCTGTTTGGGGGGAAAAATGACTGTGGAGTTTTTTAACTTATTTTTCAAAATAAAACATTTCTTTTTAATTAAAAAATGATTTGTAAAATATATTTTTAAAAGAAATGTTTTGTCACAGTAAAAATGTGAAGTTTAGAGGAAAATGTAATCCTTTGATCATTTGTCAAGTAGAAGATTTGTTTGTCCATACCTTGAGTGATTTATGTCGGGATGGAAATATACGACTTTGTTGAAGCATACTTGAGACGTCGGGAGGTGTTGATGTAAGTATGCATTTATGATTTTTCTTAACAAGTAACTTGCATATTTTACGTTATGTATTACAAGTTACATGTTTATCATTATTAAAACCGAAGAAACTATTTAATTTAAATATCGTAATATTTGCACTAACAATCTCCCCCTTTTTGATGATGACAAATATGTAAACCGTAACGCATAGTAAAATATAAAAGTTACCTGTTTACACTTCCTTCTCGCCCTTTTGTCGAATCAAAAAGGTAGTTGCCTCGAGCGCTCCCTTGAATTCACTCTCTACTCCCCCTTATTGCACTACTTTCCTTTCTCCCCAGAAAGGCGAGCTTGCATCATCCCAGTGAAGTCTTCTACCACCACCATTAGAAAGACTCCGTGCTATGTATTCAAATACTCCTGAGCTCCCCCTAGCTCAATGCTCCCCTATGGTGATTTAAGCCCCTTGTTTATTTACGTTAGTATCTAGCAGATCCATGGATCAATTCTTACAAAGGCTTTTCCTACATCAAGGGTTAGCTTCGTGCAATATAATATATAACAGTATAGGAGCAACATTATAGGGATAGAATACACATAGCAAGACATGCCAGGGTTAAACTATGTTAACACGTAAGTGTCACAACCTGACCGACAACCTAAGGTGTAATTGTTCAATCAATCACACTAATCAAGAACGAGATTCGTTCGTTGACTGACACACTAAATGACTTCTTCCAAGTTGTCATTGGGAAGGCAAGTTCTAACAAACCTTTTGAACAACATAATCATCTACCTAAGATGATTGGTGTTGGGATGGTTTAGATTAATATATCGTTTGCACTGACAATGAGATGCATGTTATATTTCATAAGAAAAAAAAATGTGCATGTGATCCTAACAGGTTTGGGGTGGATATCTCTAATGGGGTTAAGGTAATGAAGTTCTAGGAATCTAGTTATGGATGATCCAGGTGTGTGTCAGAGAGAAATTTGGTGTATGAAGGGTTTCGTGTGATTGTAAGGATTGAAGGGTTGATTATGGAGTTGACATGGCATAGTCAATGTGAGTTATGGGTAAGAGTGTGTAATCCATTGAAGATGGTTATAGTGTTGAGGGAAGGAGATGATGAAGATGTTGTGTAGGTAGAGATGTTTTGGAGGGTGCATTAGTGGAGATGGTGAGTTGGAGTAGGTGGAGGTGGTGTCATGCTTATCACTTTGTATAATCCACAAGAGTGGTTTGAAGGTGGGTACGGTTACTAGATCTTGAGATATGAGTGGTGGATTTTGTATGGTGACAGGTTGGGTATGTGAGGTTGAAGATGAAGTGAGAATAGTTGTAGGTTGAGTGTGATGATTGATGGGTGAAGGTTTAGACACTATACGTAGAGGAAGTGTAGAAAGTTTGAGTGGGATTAATAAAGGATAGGGTTTGAAAAATACACTATAGTGAAGTTGTTATAAGGTGAGTTGATGGTTGTGTAGAGCTAAAGGTTGTGGTGAACTTGGTGGAGGTAAGAATGTGGGGATTCTTGTGGTGGTGTGAGGAGGTGCTCAAGGTAGGAGAATTGAAGGCTCAACTCATCTCTAAGGCAAATGATGAGGTGTTGGTTGTGGTGACAACAATGACAACTTAAGGTATGTAGTTGTAAGGGATAAAGAATGGGATGATCCATTAAAGGTTGTGGTGATGGTGATAGGGATAAGGATGATGGGTTAGTCCCAAGTTCAAAAGGGGTTGATGGGAAATAAGGAATAATGTTAATGTAAGGTTTGAAGATGAGATACAAGATAAGCTTGCAATGGTGATGCCTTATAAAGGCAAGAGTTATGGCATTCGAACTAAAAGTTGGTGATAGTATCCTATGGTGTAGTGAGGGAGCCCTAGGGAGTATGCGAGTTTGCAAAATCTTGCAGGTTTGAGGTTAGGGATGCAAGGATCTGGAGTGAACAGTGAAAATTCGTCAAACATAGGCACGGTAACACTAAATACCACACGGTACCGTTAAATTTAAAGGTACCGTGGACTATTTAACGGTACCATGACCTGGAAGTCAAGAATTTTCCTGTGCAGCCTAGTTCTGGGCAGCTAAAGGGAAGTTTTCTAGAGAGTAAGAATTACATTTGTATGTTCTTGAGAGTGTTTGTTTAAAGACTATGTGAGTGTGTTTTAGCTCCCCCTTAATCTATGACCATCCGGACAAGATGTAAAAGTTAAAAAGGAAAACAAACGTTGACGGAAGCGATGAGCTTAGTAACGTCATGACAAGTGGTGGATAGCATACGATAAACTTCACCTTTGAAGTCACGTAGCTCTTCTCAATCATTTTGAATATTCATCAATGTTGCAAAAATTGTGAATCGGTAGCCGGGCGGTCGACCACTCTGCAGCGAGTAATCGGCCGAGGCGGGATTAATCGGTGATTAATCGGATTGGCATTTTTTGCATGTTTTGGGTATTTCTGGAGACCAAACTAAAGATCGTAACTGATTACAAGCCTACTATGTTTTCAAACCTCAATAAAAGGCTCCAATTCTGATTATGAGGCTGATTGTGCATTATAAGTGAAATAAACGATCCCCAAATTAAGTAGAATGCCTAAATTTTCATTTTTTTAAACCTGACCGATTTGGCCGATTCTGCCGATTTTTGGCCGATTTTTTTGCCTGACCGATTTTTTGGCCGATTTTCACTATTCTACAAGGTACTGGGCCGATTAACGATTAATCGGCCGATTCAGCCGATTTTTGCAACATTGATATTCATAGAATATTTATATGATGAGGCATGTGATTACTTAGAGATATCCTAAGGGTTAAGAAGATAAAATCTTCAGGGTTGTGAGGTTGGTGATAAGGTTCTAGTGGGGTTATCTCAACTTATCCTAGCTGTTCTTCGCTTGAAGTGTGTGGAAGGTGAGTGGGATACGGAAGCATTAGTAGTGTAGAACTAAGGTTGAAAGGTGTAGATAAGTTGGGAAGATAATGGATACGGAAGTAACCATACATATGGTGTGTTCAGTACCATGCGGAAGTGAAAGGGAAAAATCTAAGGAATCAGAAGATAGACAGAATCTATTCTGATAGGAGACAGTTCTGGTTCAAGACTACATTGAGTAGGTTTTGATAATGTTGGTGAGAATTGAAGACAAAATAAACTGTCTCAACAGACAACGGTCCTATGGTACCGTTAAATATAGCGGTACCGTCCCCTATTTAAGGGTGCCGTGACCTGCTGAGGTCACTTTTGACCCAGATTTAGATTTATGACAAAGAAATTTCACATATGTTGTGATTTTTCTGGACTTTAGATTAAAGGAATTTATACCAAATAAATTCTTTTATGAATGAATCCAACGGGATTTGATGTACGTTAATCGAGAACGAGAAATGACATTTAATTGCATTTTGCAAATTAAATATACTTTAAATATTTCGGATGAAATATTTAAGTTGTCATTGGAGTTTAAAAGGATTTTACGAATAAATATCGCTGATTTAGTGAGACTTTTCGACACGAGGAGATAATTTAATCCCAATAAATTCTTTGAACGGTACTGGATGAGAAGAGATGACCTTTAAATTTCTGAGGAAATACATAGGTAGTCATTAGAGCGATGTGAAGGATGACTTAATATTTCCAATGAAATATTTAAATAATCATAAGATTTATGGAATATGTTCCATCATTCCTAGACCTAGACGAAGATGGTTAGGCGATTCTCGGTTGAGAGGTTTGGTTGATTTACGGACTTCGATGTTCTTCACACACGAGTGTTTCACGAGGTTTTGAAGGACGTAGTGCTAGGATAATGGTGCTGATTCGCAGCAGGGTTTGAGGTCTTAAGAAGTGTATAATCACACGAGGATGAAAGGAAAATACTAATTAATTATATAGTAATTCATGAGTCCTTTGTCACCCGAGGCTTGATGTTAGCTTTTAGCTTTTGGATGAGCGTTTTAACATATGTTGTTAAAAGGCATGAATATGATGTTTCGAATATGACATTTAACAATTGCGATCGCAAGTTAAACTTACTTGAGTATTTCGGATGAAATATTTAAGTTGTCAATCCTACTCCGAGTTCTACAAGGTTTGTATCTAACCTTCCAATGACAAAAGGGTGCATAACTTAGAAGAAGGCGAAGTGATGACTAGGGAATTAGGGCAACTTCGTGGCTACTCTAACTTATAGGTTTTGACACTAGTGTATGAATCTATGACTTCTAAGGGTTCATAGTGATGGGCATACCTAATTCCTAATGTGACAAAAGGACATAGTGTGGGTGCAAACTTTACAAGCAAATCATGTAAAATGCACATAAGAAATAAATGCAAACATCATGCAAAACATGATAATCATTTAGCATTTAAGATCATGAAGTCATTTAATCATATCTTACGAGAACATGTTATCATTTTGAAACACGTATGTGGGATGCAAGCAATCTTGGTTTGCTAAGGAAGATCCTAATTACTGCTTGTTCAAAATGAAATCCTAACGGGAGATAAAGTTCACCTATGTAAACTGTCTCTAGTCAAATGTAGGAATGAAAAATTTTCTAGTTAGAGAATGAGTATGAGACTATCACTAGTGGTGCTCAATTAAGGCTAAACACGACCTTTTTTACGTGTTATACCACAAACCCAACTTCTCTCCTGGAAGCAATTCAACCGTTGGGTCAAATTGAATTTCTAGTGCGATAGGTTCTCCAGTAGTCATTCTCATGTTAGAAAAATTCAAATTCCTATATTTTCCTATTGAAATATAGCACATATGATATTAGCTTATTTCGCTAATACATGGCTTAATATGACTCAACTAACCATACTTTGAAAGTCGGTTAAGAGAATGACATGTCTTACATAACTCATAACAAAGGTAAGCGAAATGTTTTAATTTCGTGTTTGAGATTTAGAGGTTATTTGATGGAGATGGTGCATTTTATGATCTCTTGGACAACATCTTTGTTTGTTGAGTTGTTACATGTTATTTAAACATGATTTGGTTTCCTAGAACCAAGAGACACTCTACTGTGATACAATGTAGAATCTACTACATCGTGTGTGTTTCAAGAATGCTCCTTTGCATATCTGAGAAAAGAATCTAGTAAAAGTTATTTACCTCAATAGATCTTGTGAGCATTTTATTTGAAATGAGACATATTATATATTTCAACAAATATGCTTTTCTAAGAGGAAACTTATCACTCTTACGAATGCTTAGTGAAACAAGTATTTTAGTGTATGACCAATTTTACTTGTTTATGCAATGACAAATGTTGTATTAGGTTATTATTCAACTCTAATATCCTATATTTGTTAACAGGATGCAATGTATTCTCTTGTAACATAACCATTCATGTTACAAAGAAAATAAGATGCATAAGATATAAGTTATCTTTTGTCAATCTTTTGATAAGAGAAATACATGTGATATTCTCAAAGATTGATGACTTACATAATAGTTAATAACATATTATGTGTGACACTTGTGCTAGACATGTGACTTTGAGTGTTGAGTTGTTCATGAGCAAAGTTTGCATATGTTGTTTGGTTGCTCGTGTTTGGGATTTCGGAAGTGACACATTTACTAATTGCATTGCAATGTAAATTACTTGTATATTTCGGATGAAACATCCAAGTTGTCAATCCTACTTAGTTGTGTATTTTATGCATCTTTTAAACATATTAGTTTAAAGTTTGGAACATAACCATTGGAAAAGAAGACTCAATATGGCATCTTCAACACAAGTAAGAGTTATGATCTGATGCATACTATTTTCGTCTTGAGAGGACGTCATGATTTTCATAACAATCAAATGTGCTTGAGTATGTAGATTCAAAATAATACATTTCATCATATTTTGATGTTATCTTGAAGCTAGACAAATAATGACTCCAATTTCATGTCCACACTCGAAAACTTGTCAATTAGATTCGATAATGATATCAATCATAATTTGAATAATGAATTGATATGTACTCGAAATCTTTCTTGACCCTCACAATCACTCCTTTTTAAAAAGAAAATAAAAATTTAAGGGGTGTGTTCCATTTATTCTAATACTAGTTGTATGTGTGAGGTTAATGACATATTAAGTTACTACTTTAATATTTGTCATTTGTTTTTATTTGAGAAAGAATATTTATATTATTAAGTATAATATTCTTAGTTTTTCGACACCTCATTGGTATAAAAATAATTATCTTAACTATTTTTATACAACATACGAAAAATACTAAATGTTTAAAACATTTTGTATGTGTGTTAGATCAATTCAAGTTTAATACATTTTCTTTTACTTAAATACTAATGTATTAATATGATCTTTTATCTTGTTTAGACAACCCATGGTCAAGCAAGACAAAATGATGTAATGTTTTAGAGATCATGTTATGGATTTTATGAAAGTGTTAAGTATTTTGGGGTGATATACTTTTTACACTTAAACCCTTGAAAAAATAATTGTGTAAGACAATATCTTTCGACACACATGATCTACGAACTTAATTTCTATTCCTAAGAAAGTTACTAACCATTTTAAAATCTTGCAAAATATGCAAGAAAAATGGTCTATGCCTATATGCAATGCAAAATCAATTACGCAACTTAGTGCAGGAAGTCTAGTCTAAGTCCTATTGTCGCATAAGCCGAAAAACTAATAATCGACACATAGCAATAAGGCGTGAATGACACTTATGCTTATATATAAAATTATCTCAACTAAAGATAACAATAAGCATATAAAAATATTAACTAACAATACTAAGACACAAAGAAAAACAAATAGTCATTTAGCATAACAAAAAAAAATACGTATCGTCATTTTGTATATTAAGTATAACGATGTACACGTAGCTTGATTTTATTTGAAAATGAATTATTTTCCACCCCATTTCAAAATTTGATCAAGTTCAACACTTTTGAAAAATATGAATACATCAATGTGTGATGTTCTCTTTGTAATTTGACAAAAAATTATGTAATTGACATGACTGGAAAAGACTATCTGTTACGAATCAAATACTCTCATAAATTTTACTTTACAATCATTTTCTAAAAGTATTTTTAAATGAGAGTCAACTCAATTTCGTTTAAAACGATAGGTGGAACGACTCCTACGGACTTACGATTGATTTTATACGAATTTTTGAAAATTACCAAATTCAGAAAATCAGATGAAGGTACGGTTAAATTTAGCGGTACCGTCCATATTTAGTGGTACCGTACGTTATATTTAACGGTACCGTGACTGTTTTTACGGGTTTTGAACAAAACCAACCACATTACTTTACGACTCGTTCTATAGACATGACCGGACACTTACAAACTCTATTCTTTTAGTGTTTAAGAAAATCTTCAAGCTAGTATGACAAAGTATACATAACAACAAAGCTTGTAAGTATTAAGCAAGTAAATACTTTTCATATTTTATTACCTTCATGGGTAATTTGATACATGGATCGTACTCAATTTTAAAAACCATTTGTTTTAAAATTTTGAGCGACCTGGCTCTGGTACCAATTGTGGAAACCGTAGAAGGGGGGGGGGGTGAATACGTTTCAATTTAAAAACTTAAAAACTTTTTGTATCAAACACTCGATCAAGTGTGACGTAATATGAAATGTGTCAACTATGATCATATAGCTTCTAGAGATGAATATAGTAAACTACAACATATGCACAATCAAACCATGACACATACATAATCAATCATAACATAAGCAACTAGCCACACAAACATAAACGCAATGCAAATATAAATATAAAGCGATAAAGAATGAAATGAAAGTAAAGAGATAAGTAAGAAGGCGCAAACCGGACACGGTGATTTATAGTGGTTCGGTCACGAAGCTCCTCTTCGCCCTACTCCACACCCCAACTACCCAAATCGAGAGCTACTTCACTAATCAACAAGCTCCTTTCAGGCGGAGAAAACCGTACACGTCGCTTATCCAATTTCCGACACTAAGCTAAATGTCGAGTGCTAATCTTAGCTAGCACCAATCTACCACGATCTACCCGATCTACACCGTACACGTCGCTTATCCTATTTCCGACACTAAGCTAGATGGCGAGTGCTAATCTTAGCTAGCACCAATCTTCCATGATCTACCCTTGATCTACTTGATCAATACACACAAGCCCAATGGCTTCAAGAGATCTCCAAGATCTCGACAAGATCACAATGATTTACTCCCACTTGACTCGATCTACCCTATCTACCCTTGATCTTCTTTATCAATCACACAAGCCCAATGGCTTCAAGAGATAATCAATATCTCTATAAGATCACAATGATCTTGACTCACACTCTCACAAAAGAAAAATGATCTTGATGTATACTAGGATACAACAAGTGTGTAACAAATGTTACAACTTCCCCAACTACAACTACAACTCTTGTATCTTCTTGGATACCTTGAGTTCTTCTCTTGCTATTGAAGAGGAATGACAACACTTTGTATCTACTTGGATAATTTGTGTTCTTCTCTTGCTATTGAAGAGGAATGACAACACTTTGTATCTACTTGGATACTTTGTGTTCTTCTCTTGCTATTGAAGAGGATCTCTTGGTGGGATGAAAGGATCACTCTTAAACAAACTAAGACTCTCTAAATGATCAAAGAAAGTGCTCTAAGTGAGGAGGGATTAGACCAGAGAAAATTAACTGGAAAAATCAAGTTGGAAGTGTAAAATGGTCCACTATTTATAGGCAAGGGGAAAACTAGCCGTTACAGAGGCACGGCTCCACTAATTTTCAGACGGCTCCACTAAATTTAGTGGAGCCGTCGGTACTTTAGTGGTACCGTGGACACTTCTTCGTTTGTTTTTAGTGGGAAAGGTTTATTTGGGAATGCTTGGAGCTGTTTGGGGGGAAAAATTATAACACCACCATTTTCAAAACGCAGCGGAATACAACATGGGGTGCTATTTATTAGTCACATCGTACAAGCATAGTAAACGACTCAAAATAGAGACGTTTATAATAAAACATTCACATTCGATAAAATCAGAGTAAGCAAAAGAAGGTCCCAAAGTTCAACACAACACAAGTGTTTGAAGCAACATAAGTTTAAACATGGCATAAGTTTAAAAGTTTAAATTTCATCGAATGTGATTTTTAAAACATGGGCCATCATTTTCGATATCCATATCCCTGCGCCGCCCATCCAAGCTTTAACATATCATGGGCCTGGGATAAAACATGCTAAAAAAAGTCAACATAAAGTTGAGTGAAATCCATAGAGTTTAATAAGTAATAAGTTGAATACAAGTATCATTCATCGGGCGACAAGTAATGCATATACAAGTCGTGTAGTTTGATTATAGTTTGAGCTCATGGCACCGAACCTTAACTGTGATAAATAATGTCCCCCAAGTGGTAAGTTTGCCAATTTTACCAAGATCTTCTAAATATTATGCTACCCGTTTCAATATGAGCGCTACTCATCCGGACAGGCTTGTCAGGCCAAATATGCATATTCATAATACTAGCGTTCCCAACGGAATTAACGGTTCATGAAATTTGGGACTTTAAGCAGCAAAAGATTACTCAATAACTATAATCATGTATCGGGTCAAGCATACCAAAAGCTACTTGTATTCAGTTTTAAAAACTAGCATGTATCCCCCTCGCGAGGTTTATAAAACATTAACATGAGTAAAGGCGAGGCTATGAACTCACCATGAATAAAGGAAGTAGTATGAAACAAGCAAGTGAGGAAAATAGCCGCGAAGCTCTACGATGAACCTAAATAGATATACGCTTGTCTTAGGTTTTTGAAAATAAATATTGATGCAATTTAGCTATATATATAAATTATGATCTTAATTATGCTTGGTACATAATTTCTATATACTTAACAAGTTCTAATAAAAATGGTCTTTAAGTATGACATGTACATTTTTTACAAAAATTCAAGTTTATAGTCCCTTTTTATTCCTAAGTCCAAAATAAGTGCTAAAGGTCCAATCTAAGTCTAAGGGTTCAATTTAGTCAAAGGGGTCAATTCTTAGTCAAAAGGGTCAGTTTATGACTAAAGGTCCATATTATATTAGGTGGTTCAAAATGAAACTTAGGGGTCCAAATTCATAAGTTATTAAACTTTTCATAACTTTTAACTCAAAATCTGATGGAATTTTTATAACTTAACCATTTCTAAAAATTCATATCTCTCAAACCGTAAGTCGAACAATTATGTTCTTTATGTCCACGGAAAGGTATTCATCTGTACTAACTAGTTGTGTGGGGCCCACTAATTTAGAAATTTCGTAATAGTAGTGAATTTATTATTTTTCCCTTTTCTACCCAGTTCTGAAATCACCAATATCACAACAGTCCCACTAAAAATGCAATATCTTGAGTTCTACAAGTCCAATTAATTCCCCGTTTGCAGCCACGTTTAAGTTAAGATATTATCTACAACTTTTATGTTTTGAGTAATAGTGGGTTATTAAAAAAAAATGACTTTTATACGTTTCAAATCTGTTACTCAGAATGTAACATGTTTCACTAAAATGTTTCTAGTTTAATCATCGTAATGAGTTATTCAATGAAATACCCGTCAAAACGACCGCAAGACATTGATCTACAACTATATATTTTTAGTTTATGTCCAAAGTTCACTGATAAAATCAGTTTATTACGTCTTTACCCCTGATCAGAAACAACTGTTGCATGTCTAGTCCTTTAGTGTTTTTATTGTTTTCTAAGCTATGTACCAAGCCTAACCAAGCATAATAATTTATATAATATTCAAATACATCAAGATTTATAAGATTTACAGAAGTGAAAATAAAATAAAATGAAGTGTTTTTGAGGAGTTTCTTACAAAAGTAATGAACAAACTAAATCTTTCAAGAACAAAGATCAATGATCAACCAACTGACACCACCAAGGATAACTCTTGTAAGCTTGAAGGAAGATCTTTATAATGTCGTGTAGGGCTTCAACCTACAGCCACAAAAACATTTTGTGAGCTAAAAAAAATATAGGAAGAATAATGGTTCATAAAAACCTCCAAAAACGTGATTCAAACCACCATTCTTTGAGAGTATCTTCAAGATGATGTTGTATAGATGATTTTATGATAAAAATCAAGATGAGGTGAGTGTGTTTGTGTGTGATTTTTGGCAGAATTGGGAGGGGAAGAGAGGAGTTGGATGGTTAGGATAGATTTGCATGAAGAGAGGTGATGATTGAGTTTCTTGGAAAATAAAGAAAAGAAGAGTGTGGTTTTGGTTATAGTGTGGCCGGCCATAGGGCTTTAATGGGGGGTTTTATCATTTTTTTTCTAAAAAAAATTATTAGATAGGTGTAAATATGTATTGGTGAAATAAAAATGTAAAGGTTTAAACCTTAAAACGCGAATAGATGCTTAAAACTAACGAAATTGTGAAACGAAGTGGAAAATGTGAAAAATATATTTACTTGGTTTCTATGAGTAAATGAAGGAATATAGAATCACTTGAGACAAGGATCGGGATAGAAATCCTAAACACGACTCGAGAAAAGCTAAAAACGCGAAATTTGCTAAATCGGGTAAAAATTAAAAAGTAAATTTTTACTCAAGAGGAAATGAAATATATTATGGTTTAAAGAATGACTTGAATTTATGAAATGTCACATCACGTACCCCTTAAGAGAGCTCCGTCCCGGAGCTTAACTCGCTTAAACTCCCGATGGTTCATTTGCGAAAAGATGAGGATACTTGCTCTATGTACCTTTGAGCCTTAATACGAGATATGATTTTTAATTGGGACGCGTCTCTATCACCTTTGATTATTAGTGTTTTGTTGTTGTGAGGAATACGAAAAACTTTTTCACCACAGACAATAACCGCATTTCGATCGGATAACCAATCCATTCCAATGATTACATCAAAAGTTGCAAGGTCAATTGGCATGAGGTCAATACTAAATGGGTGGTTCACTAGATTTATGGTACAACCCCTTAGAATAGAATTTGTACTAACCAATTTCCCATCGGCTAATTCGACTTCGTAACTATAGCTTAACTTAACCGGGTTAATATCTATCAATGCACTAAAACTAGTTGACACAAAGCTTTTGTCTGAACCCGAATCAAATAAAACCTTAGCGTAATGATTTGTTAAGTAGAAACGTACCCGTCACGACATTCGGGCCTTGTTGCTCTCCGTTTCCCATCACATAAACACGACCACGAGCATTCCCAGCTTGATCATTCCCATTCTTCGGGCAATTGTTTCAGTAGTGCCCTTTTTCTCGACAACCATAACAAGTTACAATTGGCTGAGCATTAGCACCCGTAGCAATAGCCTTACCCTTACAGTTTTCCATGAGATGACCTTGCTTTCCGCAATTGTTACATTTCTCATAACAGTTGCCAGGGTGATGCATCTTACAACGATAACAATAAGGATGAAGTCCAGCGTACCTACCTCTTCCACTTGGGGCTTCAGTCATTGCCCTCACATTCTCTCATCTTCTATTCTGCTGCTGGTGATGATCATTGTTGCGGCCCTGGTTGTTGTTGTTGTTTCCCTTCTTCTCATCATCCCAGCTTCTCTTGTTTTGGTTGTTGTTGTTTGCATTATGTGTTGTCCCATCCTCCACTACTTGTGCCATCAGCTTTTGAGTAACACGAATGGCTTCTTCCAGAGTTTTTGGGTTAGATGTTGTCATGTCCCCCTTAATGCTTCATGGAAGACCTTTGAGAAAAGCTTCTAGCTCCCTTTCGAAATCAGGAACCATACTAGGACACAGAACCTTCAGCTCTTGGAACCTTCTGATATAAGTTTCGATCTCATAACCTTTCACCGATAGATTATAAAACTCTATCTCAAGCGTCCTTATCTCACTACGAGGACAGAACTTTTCGGTCATCTTTTTCTTGAGATCGGTCCACGTGGTTGCATGGGCTGCTTCAATCCCAATAGGTTGAACGTAAGAGTTCCACCATGATTTATCATGTTCCAACAGAGTACCAGCAGCGTACTTGACTTTGAAATCCTCTGAGCAGTTGCTGAGCATAAACGCGGCCTCACAGCTTTCAAACCAGTGAATCAAGGTAACCGCTCCCTTAGTTCGTTTAAATTTTATGGGTTCACAACCAAGAAACTGCTTGTAGGTACAACCTCGTGCCACAGCGTCACCGGCAGCCCCAGCGGCTCCAGCACCGCCACCGGCATTATTAGCTCTTGTAGCTCGATCCTCGACTAAAGCCGCGGCTACGCTGTCAGCGACTAACTTTCGTATAGCTACATCAGACATTCTCTTTGGTGGCATGATTCTATCACATACGAGTAAACCGAACATAAAAGAGATTACAACAATATAGAGTGGAATTAAGAAGTAGAAACTTCATCATTCATCACAAAGGATTAATACATTGTTGGTCGTATTACAAAACTTGATGAAGTCATCATAATTAACGATAATAGTTCTACTAACTGATACTTTCAGTTTAGTGATTACAAGACAAGGAAACAACGATGAAATACAACGAAAGAAAATAAAAGTACATAGACTACTGGGAGTCACGAGGGGATCCACGTGGCTCTGGTGGTGAGGTCTTTCCATAAACAGCTAATACATCAATAGCATCACACGGCCTCTCATCAACCATCCCCGCACGGATCATCTCATAAAAATCCTTCTCAAGGCTCTCCTTCCACATGTCCGCGAACATTAGAGCTAACTGAGTGTCCTCTAACTTATGCTTCAACCTCTTGTTCTCACCTTTGACACCCTCATCATCTAGTTCTCGGACACGTTTTCCCAACAACGATACCTCACGATCAGTCTTATCAACGTGGTGTTCCACCACACCCAAATCAAAATCTAGCAAATCCATACGTTTATGTCCAATTTTGTCTCTAGATACTGCACCAGCCCCCTCAAGTTCCCTAACACTCATTTGCCTCTCTAAAAGTCTAACTTTACCATGGAGATAGTTAATGTCTCTCCTCATATACCCAGGTACTAGATCCTCGAGTTCATAAGTGGCAGGAGTGGCTGAGGATGATCCACCCCTTTCATGAATACTCCTAGGAAATCTGCGTCCTGAGAGTGGTACCTGTCTAATAGTACCAACAGTAGCAGCTTCCTCCATTTCTGGCTCAGAGTCGGATGAAGTGTCAGGTATAGATGGTGGTGGATAAGGCGAACCTGGTGCCTCATAAGGATAGATCAGTTCAGATTCATCTTCGTCTGAACTCACATCTTGAAATATCAACACATTCTCTTCTTCAGCCTCTTCTTCTTCTTGCTCCTCTTCCTCTTATTCTTCTTCCTGTTCCTCTTCCTCTTCCTCTTCTTCTTATTCTTCTTGATTTTCAAGATCATCATTAGGAAAGTTGAATACATGATTAGGTGATGGAGGAACTGGTAGAGGTTCTTCTGGTGCAAGCTCGGGTTGAGCTGACTCGTCCTCCGGAATGTCTACCTCATGATCGGGTGGGAGTGGAAGTGCCATGATAAATCTGAAAAATTATATATACACATATAATTAGTTTTAGGAAAAGAAATATTATCGTGAAAATAATATTTGTGTAAGTAAGTGAGTAGTGATGCTTCATTAACAAGCAAGATGATCGATAAATATTTCATGTACAAATGATAATATTTATTTATTTATATGCATACGTATAACAACGGTGCAATCAAGAGGTGCGTATAAATTTTGGATAAAAATAAGAATAATAGTTATGCTTACTAGTAGCATAAATAATAAGAAATCTTGTGCATAAGGATTTTATATTTATCAAGTGATAATTCGTGGATTATCGAACGAGTTAAGAATAATTATAGTGCTTATATAATTATTTTCAATATAGCAAGATTAAGATATATATATACGAAGAAGAAACAGGAAGCTCGGGAGTAGGCGCACATGGATATCGGGCAAAATGATGGAAACTCATGATTTTTGAAAAAAATAAATGATTATAGTCTAGGTTTTTAAAATTTTGACCTAGTTCACTATAACATGTGCTCTGGTACCAATCTATAACACCCCCATTTTCGAAACGCAGCGGAATACAACATGGGGTGCTATTTATTAGTCACATCGTACAAGCATAGTAAACGAATCAAAATAGAGACGTTTATAATAAAACATTCACATTTGATAAAATCAGAGTAAGCAAAAGAAGGTCCCAAAGTTCAACACAACACAAGTGTTTGAAGCAACATAAGTTTAAACATGGCATAAGTTTAAAAGTTTAAATTTCATCGAATGTGATTTTTAAAACATGGGCCATCATTTTCGATATCCATATCCTTGCGCCGCCCATCCAAAAACGTGATTCAAACCACCATTCTTTGAGAGTATCTTCAAGATGATGTTTTATAGATGATTTTATGATAAAAATCAAGATGAGGTGAGTGTGTTTGTGTGTGATTTTTGGCAGAATTGGGAGGGGAAGAGAGGAGTTGGATGGTTAGGTTAGATTTGCATGGAGAGAGGTGATGATTGAGTTTTTTGGAAAATAAAGAAAAGAAGAGCGTGGTTTTGGTTATAGTGTGGCCGGCCATAGGGCTTTAATGGGGAGTTTTATCATTTTTTTTTAAAAAAAATTATTAGATAGGTGTAAATATGTATGGCTGAAATAAAAATGTAAAGGTTTAAACCTTAAAACGCGAATAGATGCTTAAAACTAACGAAATTGTGAAACGAAGTGGAAAATGTGAAAAATATATTTACTTGGTTTCTATGAGTAAATGAAGGAATATAGAATCACTTGAGACAAGGATCGGATTCGAAATCCTAAACACGGCTCGAGAAAAGCTAAAAACGCGAAATTTGCTAAATCGGGTAAAAATTAAAAAGTAAATTTTTACTCAAGAGGAAATGAAATATATTATGGTTTAAAGAATGACTTGAATTTATGAAATGTCACAAAAATGACTGTTGGGAGTTTTAAAACTTATTTTTCAAAATAAAACATTTCTTTTTAATTCAAAAATGATTTGTAAAATATATTTTTGAAAGAAATGTTTTGTCACATTAAAAATGTGAAGTTTAGAGAAAAATGTAATCCTTTGATCATTTGTCAAGTAGTAGATTTGTTTGTCCATACCTTGAGTGATTTATGTCGGGATGGAAATCTACGATTTTGTTGAAGCATACTTGAGACGTCGGGAGGTTTTGATGTAAGTATGCATTGATGATTTGTCTTTACAAGTAACTTGCATATTTTACGTTATGTATTACAAGTTACACGTTTGTCATTATTAAAACCGAAGAAACCATTTAGTTTAAATATCGTAATATTTGCACTAACAATCTCCCCCTTTTTGATGAATCAAAAAGGTAGTTGCCTCGAGCGCTTCCTTGAATTCACTCCCTACTCCCCCTTATTGCACTACTTTCCTTTCTCCCCAGAAAGGCGAGCTTGCATCATCCCAGTGAAGTCTTCTATCGCCACCATTAGAAAGACTCCGTGCTATGCATTCAAGTAAAACCCTAATTTTCCATTCATTTGATATTCCCATTTTGCCCCTCAATATTTTCTTGAAATTTTACAAGCATAAAATAAATATTACAAGCACAAGTACATATTTTAACCTAAGTATAAAATCTAACTATATGTCATTACCTCATAATTAAATTACACATTATAATTACTTTATGCTTTGAATGTAAATAAAATTAAAATAAATATCTTACAAATGAAAGTTTGATAGTAAAATATATACTGTATATGTGATAATTATCACCTCATAAATTCGAATCAATCTCTTCCCTAAATCACTCCAGGAAAAGTGGCTATCCCTACCTAATCACTATAATGATTTAACAAATCTTCTACCAATCAACTACCCAATAATGTCGACCCTTCCTAATTGGTATAAACCACCCTACCTATTTATTTAATAAATGAGATTCTACCATTGTATTCCGTTCCAGACTATCGAGAACAAAAGAGAGCACCCACATTTCAACTCCATTATACTCGGTCAATAAACAACCTCCTCCATATCCCATTATTTTGAACATTCTGTTAATCACGAATCTTATATATGCACCCATACTCACTCTTTTCAGCACCTCTCAAAATAAACAAAACCTAAACATATACTAACTCGTGGCTGCCAAAGAAAAAGAAGCAGGGAATAGCAGTTGTGAGTAGCAACTTGGAATTCTATTCGTGGGTGTTTATTTGGGGTAGCTTGGTGTGATCGCGAGGGTGATCGTGTAGCTTGGTGATCGTTGGTGATTCTATTTGGCTTGATTGTGGGTTTTGGTCCGAAGATGGTTCGGTTCTTGTTTTGTTCTTATAGTCCGACCAAAGGTACCCCATCTCCTTGTTTCTATATTATCGACACACATATAACATATAAGCTAATTACAGAACATATTATATACTCACGATCAAGTCATTTCGCTAAGGGATTATTTCATTAAAACTGTGAATGAATGACATATATATATATACTCAGCATTAAATCATAAAAGTATGAACAACTAATCTCATTTCTGATGTGGGATCCTTCGCATCTGCTGGTACATATGTCTTTAATCCGACTTTTCGACACTTATTTTCGATCTAGAATATACGTCTTGAAATCTAGAACAAGAACTAAACTAATGAATTAGAATACGTAGGTAATCAGTTGTGAGAGTGTGGCTTGCATTTCGGGATTCAATACATGTTTTGTTCCATTGTATTGGTGGTCATACGCAGCATGTGCTGCATGAAGTATGAAACCATAAAGTGATTTTATATATATTATAATGTGGCTGGAAACTTTCATAAATGAGAATATTAAACAAATATTACTTGTGTAAGAATACTATAAAATTACTCATATAAGTGTTAGATATATTAATGCTAAGATTAATTGGACAGTAAGTCAAGATATTAAAATATACATGTGTGCTTAGTAATCGTAGACTAAGTTAGTGTCCTTTGATTTAGGAAACAAGAAAGTTTACGAAACATGGGTCTACTGTATAGATAAAAAGGGCTTGTGTGTGTGTGTCGTGTGATAGTACATAAAAATAAAGGGACATGTTGAATTGATGACACTAACATAACTGATATGTAACGAAAATATTACCATTTCATTAATCACTCTAAAGATTCAAACCTAAAGCAACTAGTAAATAATTATTTTCTTTGACACTCGTTAAAATGAAAAGTATAGGAAAATTCTATATAAATATGTAATTTACATTTTAGGCTTTGAACCTTAATAAAATGACGGTCTAAACTTTAAATTATTGAAAGTTGTCATTATAAACATTAAACTAAAATATTGATCATGTTAAGTCTAAAAGTTATTTAATTGGCATCTTTAATCCTAAACGTTATTAAATCGGAAAGCTGCTATAAAAGGGAGAAGTTACTAAAAATGGAAAGCTGACTAAATAAGTAATTGGATATAAAATAAATTATTAATAAAACGATCATGAATTCGTGTAGATTCGCTGAAGAAGGAGTTTATTCCGATCCTTATGTTCTAGTGTGTGTTTCTCTGGCGGTTTAAGGTACAGATACTCTGCCCTTTTTCAGTAAGGGTTCTTATATTCTATACATTGATTTTGAGTTATGATTCAGTAAGATTCCCCAAGCCATTGCTATGTTCCCTTTGAATGAACCTTTGATATTACTTTTGATATGACTTTGAGATGCACCTTTTGATATATGACCTTGAGCTATGATTTTGAGACATGACTCTTAGTTTGATACCCGAGCCATTTTTGTCCTTTCCTAGCCAGGAAGGTAACCTGGCCATGTCTGTGATGCACCACTGGCATGACTCCTGTGTGGGGGAGTGATTTCTCACACCGTCCCTTTATATTATCTGCCGGCTACTTGACTTTGAGATTGACTTTGAGTTTGGGGGCGTATGGATTGCAATCCTAGGCATGTTTGTGAATTTGAGATGATGACTGTGAGTATGACTTTGAGGTGACTGGTGCTGTGTGCAATACACGCCTTTCACATTTCTGGGAACTGATCACTCCACTATTATGATACATGAGGACACCCCTCATATTATCTGGTTGCCTAAGAGGTATCCCCTCTGATTGTGAGACTATGATTTTGAGATGATGACTTTGAGATTATGACTTTGAGTTTCTGGGCTCGTGGTAGATGACTATCCTACTCTTCTCTTATTATCCATTTATTTCTTTTATACCTTATGACATTTCCCCATTGCCCATATTATATTTCTGTTTCGTTATTCTTTGCTTTGTATACGTATCTGTTCACTGAGCTTTTTAAGCTCAGCCGCACGTTTTCTTTTCGTGTGCGGCAGGTAATAAGCAGGACGACGGGTTTGGGTATGAGTGAAGAGAATTTTGGACGTAGAAGACTTTGATAGTGTTCTGAAGTAGAGACCATTAGAAGGAGTTGCTTTTGCAGACTTAGTGTTTAGTTTTTGTTTCCATTGCAACCATGTAAATTTCAGAATTTCTTTTGTAACCTTTGAGAATTTTTGTATTACTTGACATGTATGCTTTGTTTTGATCTGATGCGAAACCATTAGTGTGACATCTTTACCCTTGTCGGGTTGGGGTGTTACAATTATGGTATCAGAGCCAGGTTGCGACTCTTAATACATTTACCCTTGACCTGTGTAAGTTAGGACCACTAAGTTTTCCCCTGTAGGCGCTCGTAAGTCAACCTTTGAAAATTGCTTTAGGATTTCCCATAGGAACCTAAGTTTTGACCAGTGAGGAATGGGTAGACTATAAGGCATTTGTTTAAGTATCATTGCTTCCGCATCACTCTGATTCGTGCCTTGTTTTTGGTTAGATCCTGTTGATACCACATTTGGAAAGTGAAAGCGTATGCTTTGCACCACCTAAGATTTAAACCTGATTAAATCTTGAAGGCATTGAGAATTCATAATAATTGCCTGACACTATTTGATCCTTGTCTTCAGATTTTGACTCTGATCTTTGATCCTTTCGTTAATCATTTTGACGTCTCTTCGGGCACTTTGAGAACCTCCATGACTATGACGTACTGAATATGTTTTGTTAATTGTCTTTTGCTTTTGATAAGTAGCTATGAATCTTCCGACACTATTTGATTTTGTTCCACCCATCTCTGTCCCTACGAGAAGTCTTGTGGTGTTTAACCACGAGTACAAGAATGTTTCCCTCTCACTTTTGAACGATAAATTTTGCTATGCTGATCTGTCTTTCTTGGATAATTAACTTCAATTTTATTCTGACAAGGAATTGGTTGATTGAACATTCAAATATTGACAACTACCCTTTTTGTGTCTCACCTTTGACGTTTGCAACAATTTTGAACTCCCTACCATGATTACCGATTTTTAAACCCTTTGCTATCACTATGACTCTGGAGACTCGTGTATTGCTTTCGCGGTTATGAAGTTTTCCTAGAAACCATTTCGTACACTAATGAATGAATCTTACCTTGAGAGTTATTTGGCACCCTGAGTTTTCTAAATATGATTCTTGGCTGAACCACATATTTTTCCATCGGAGAGTGAAGAAGGATTTGACTTGATACCGAGAGATTTTCTAGTCACTAAGCGAAGGTGTCTTTCAGATGTTTCTAGGATTATATAAATTGATTTGAGCAACCGGGAAGAGCAACAACCGAAGACCAGGAAGTGAATTTATACAAGTGTATTTTCTGGGCGTGTTTTAGTTTCGTTCGCGATAAAGAAGGATGGTGACTGGAGATATGTATTGATCACAGGAAGCTGAACCGTAACACTGTTAAGAACCAATATTCCTCCACCCTGAAACGACTCTGTGTTTGTTTAATTTCAGAGCGAGAAGTTTTCTTCTGATAAATTGATTTTATTCTTGGAATCGCCTTCCGTATTCGTAAAAGACTGCTGTAACGATTAGTGACGCTAATAGTATTAGCTAAAGCTCTGATTGTTTTGCGAATTTGATAAATGATGTTTTCTCGTGAGTACTTGGACAAATGGTCATTGTATGACTTAATAGTATGATCGGAGACGAGGAAGAGCACGAAAATCATCTTTGCACTTCGTTAGAAAATTCGTCGGTCATTTGTGCATTCTGAGAGATTGATAATTGTAGAGGCAACGATGTTTTAATCAAGGATATCTCTTTAAATCCTGCAAGTTTTGAAAACTATCACCAAGTGGTCAAGACCGATGACAGAATGAAGAACTGAAACCTTTTTGAACTTTGCAGAAGAATTATGGACGATGTTTACAAGTTGCGACACCATTGAGAAATTTCGTGAACCGAGAGAAACAGCTTAGTTTGATTGAGGATGGAGTTTTGGAAAAGCTGAGATAGAAATTAGCTTCCATACCTCGGGCGGAACAATTTTAGGATATTTCAGAAAGAGACTCGGTGATACTCCCTTGCTGCACAGAAAGTTTTTGTATGCATCAGGACAACTAGAATCATATCAGAAGAATTACTTCAATACCTGACCTGGAGTTGACAACAACGGCGGCTACCTGAAGAGTGAAGACATTCCTTACAAGGTAGGAGCGTTGGCGATGCAGAAGAAGAAATTCTAGTTAAGATGGCGAACCTGGAGCTGATGAAGACATACAGCCTCACTTCCCTATTCATCTTAATTGTACTAAGATGAATTGAGAGCGGAAGCAGACTGGATGATGAAGAAATTTAAAAAGCGTGCCAGAAATTCACATGACTCCATCATTCCAAGAAGAACTGCAGGAGGCTCGACGAACCAGACACAAGTTCCCGATTTTGGTTTCACTTCCCGATTGACGGACAGACGAAGACAGATTAACCGGACTTGAGGAGATTGGATGTGTTGAATGAACGGATTTTAGAAACAGACCCTTTATGTTTAGAAGAATTGATTCTATGAAGGCCGAAGTTCTTGGCAACTAACTTCCAGTTCCGTTGACCCTCTTAAGTTTCGTTATATAGTAATAAGATCCTTTTATGATTTAAGTTCCCTAGAAGCATTTCAGTTTCGTATGTTCGGTGATGGCTTTGTTTTGAGAGATTTTGGCGAATTGTGGAAGATATGATGCTTGTGACGGCATGCCTCACTTTTGCTAGGCAATCTGGGATTTTGATACTCTTGCGAATAGTTTTGTTTTCCCTCTTGACTATGGCATTTGATTTTGTTGACCTCGAACTGTAGAAGTACTAGGTGGATTAAGATAGGTGGTTTCGATTACGACTTGAGATAAAGTATGACCATCATGAGGGCATATTTATATGATGCCAGTAATATGACGTCTGGCCAACGTGATAATACTTACATCATATAACGTGCACTTGTTGTGTGCATAGGATATCTTGGGGAGTACCTAAGAAGTTTAGAATTTGATCTCCGTTGGATTAACCATGATTAGTGAGACTTTAGGTTCATTCTACCTATGCGTATACTCTGTTTTCGTTCGTTAGGTATCGGGATGACTTTGGACTCTCGTTTTGCATTCCGTTGACCTCAGTTTTAAATCTTGAACTCTTTGTAGAGCTCTCTGCCGTTGAAACAGTTAATTTGATTTGAAATCTTGTTTGTATTCCATATGAGCTTTCTAGAAGATTCGCCTATCGTCCATATTATGTTGCATGGACCTTTTGATCACAATCAACTTATTTAGTCTCCTTCTGAGAAATTTGAACCCACCTCATTTTGATTCGAGTCATGAGAAACTATTTGGTCTGAAGATCTTTTTGGAAGAACCTCCTCGGGCGTGAGAATGTTTGTGACGACATTTTTCGGTTTGCTACGACTTCGTTTAACCTTGCGACTTCAAATTTTCGAGGACGAAAATTTTTTTTTAGAGGGGAAGAGTTGTAAAACCCTAATTTTCCATTCATTTGATATTCCCATTTTGCCCCTCAATATTTTCTTGAAATTTTACAAGCATAAAATAAATATTACAAGCACAAGTACATATTTTAACCTAAGTATAAAATCTAACTATATGTCATTACCTCAAAATTAAATTACACATTATAATTATTTTATGCTTTGAATGTAAATAAAATTAAAATAAATATCTTACAAATGAAAGTTTGATAGTAAAATATATACTGTATATGTGATAATTATCACCTCATAAATTCGAATCAATCTCTTCCCCAAATCACTCCAGGAAAAGTGGCTATCCCTACCTAATCACTATAATGATTTAACAAATCTTCTACCAATCAACTACCCAATAATGTCGACCCTTCCTAATTGGTATAAACCACCCTACCTATTTATTTAATAAATGAGATTCTACCATTGTATTCCGTTCCAGACTATCGAGAACTAAAGAGAGCACCCACATTTCAACTCCATTATACTCGGTCAATAAACAACCTCCTCCATATCCCATTATTTTGAACATTCTGTTAATCACGAATCTTATATATGCACCCATACTCACTCTTTTCAGCACCTCTCAAAATAAACAAAACCTAAACATATTCTAACTCGTGGCTGCCAAAGAAAAAGAAGCAGGGAATAGCAGTTGTGTGTAGCAACTTGGAATTCTATTCGTGGGTGTTTATTTGGGGTAGCTTGGTGTGATCGCGAGGGTGATCGTGTAGCTTGGTGATCGTTGGTGATTCTATTTGGCTTGATTGTGGGTTTTGGTCCGAAGATGGTTCGGTTCTTGTTTTGTTCTTATAGTCCGACCAAAGGTACCCCATCTCCTTGTTTCTATATTATCGACACACATATAACATATAAGCTAATTACAGAACATATTATATACTCACGATCAAGTCATTTCGCTAAGGGATTGTTTCATTAAAACTGTGAATGAATGACATATATATATATATATATATATATATATATATATATATATATATATATATATATATACTCAGCATAAAATCGTAAAAGTATGAACAACTAATCTCATTTCTGATGTGGGATCCTTCGCATCTGCTGGTACATATGTCTTTAATCCGACTTTTCGACACTCATTTTCGATCTAGAATATACGTCTTGAAATCTAGAACACGAACTAAACTAATGAATTAGAATACGTAGGTAATCAGTTGTGAGAGTGTGGCTTGCATTTCGGGATTCAATACATGTTTTGTTCCATTGTATGTGGTCATACGCAGCATGTGCTGCATGAAGTATGAAATCATAAAGTGATTTTATATATATTATAATGTGAGGATAATGTGGCTGGAAACTTTCATAAATGAGAATACTAAACAAAAATTACTTGTGTAAGAATACTATAAAATTTCTCATATAAGTGTTAGATATATTAATGCTAAGATTAATTGGACAGTAAGTCAAGATATTAAAATATACATGTGTGCTTAGTAATCATAGACTAAGTTAGTGTCTTTTGATTTAGGAAACAAGAAAGTTTACGAAACATGGGTCGACTGTATAGGTAAAAAGGGCTTGTGTGTGTGTGTCGTGTGATAGTACATAAAAATAAAGGGACATGTTGAATTGATGACACTAACATAACTGATATGTAACGAAAATATTACCATTTCATTAATCACTCTAAAGATTCAAACCTAAAGCAACTAGTAAATAATTATTTTCTTTGACACTCGTTAAAATGAAAAGTATAGGAAAATTCTATATAAATATGTAATTTACATTTTAGGCTTTGAACCTTAATAAAATGACAGTCTAAACTTTAAATTATTGAAAGTTGTCATTATAATCCTTAAACTAAAATATTGATCATGTTAAGTCTAAAAGTTATTTAATTGGCATCTTTAACCCTAAACGTTATTAAATCAGAAAGCTGCTATAAAAGGGAGAAGTTACTAAAAATGGAAAGCTGACTAAATAAGTAATTGGATATAAAATAAATTATTAATAAGACGATCATGATTTCGTGTAGATTCGCTGAAGAAGGAGTTTATTCCGATCCTTATGTTCTAGTGTTTGTTTATTTGGCGGTTTAAGGTACAGATACTCCGCCCTTTTTCAGTAAGGGTTCTTATGTTCTATACATTGACTTTGAGTTATGATTCAGTAAGATTTCCCAAGCCATTGCTATGTTCCCTTTGAGTGAACCTTTGATATTACTTTTGATATGACTTTGAGATGCACCTTTTGATATATGACCTTGAGCTATGATTTTGAGACATGACTCTTAGTTTGATACCCGAGCCATTTTTGTACTTTCCTAGCCAGGAAGGTAACCTGGCCATGTCTGTGATGCACCGCTGGCATGACTCCTGTGTGGGGGAGTGATTTCTCACACCGTCCCTTTATATTATCTGCCGGCTACTTGACTTTGAGATTGACTTTGAGTTTGGGGGCGTATGGATTGCAATCCTAGGCTTGTTTGTGAATTTGAGTATGACTTTGAGTATGACTTTGAGGTGACTGGTGCTGTGTGCAATACACGCCTTTCACATTTCTGGGAACTGATCACTCCACTATTATGATACATGAGGACACCCCTCATATTATCTGGTTGCCTAAGAGGTATCCCCTCTGATTGTGAGACTATGACTTTGAGATGTTGACTTTGAGATTATGACTTTGAGTTTCTGGGCTCGTGGTAGATGACTATCCTATTCTTCTCTTATTATCCATTTACTTCTTTTATACCTTATGACATTCCCATTGCCCATATTATATTTCTGTTTCGTTATTCTTTGCTTTGTATATGTATCTGTTCACTGAGCTTTTTAAGCTCAGCCGCACGTTTTCTTTTCGTGTGCGGCAGGTAATAAGCAGGACGACGGGTTTGGGTATGAGTGAAGAGAATTTTGGACGTAGAAGACTTTGATAGTGTTCTGAAGTAGAGACCATTAGAAGGAGTTGCTTTTGCAGACTTAGAGTTTAGTTTTTGTTTCCATTGCAACCATGTAAATTTCAGAATTTCTTTTGTAACCTTTGAGAATTTTTGTATTACTTGACATGTATGCTTTGTTTTGATCTGATGTGAAACCATTAGTGTGACATCTTTACCCTTGTCGGGTTGGGGTGTTACAATTCAAATACTCCCGAGCTCCCCCTAGCTCAATGCTCCCCTATGGTGATATAATATATAACAGTATAGGAGCAACGTTATAGGGATAGAATACACATAGCAAGACATGCAAGGGTTAAACTATGTTAACACGTAAGTGTCACAACCTGACTGACAACCTAAGGTGTAATTGTTCAATCAATCACACTAATCAAGAACGAGATTCGTTCGTTGACTGACACACTAAATGACTTCTTCCAAGTTGTCATTGGGAAGGCAAGTTCTAACAAACCTTTTGAACAACATAATCATCTACCTAAGATGATTGGTGTTGGGATGGTTTAGATTAATATATCGTTTGCACTGACAATGAGATGCATGATATATTTCATAAGAAAAAAAAATGTGCATGTGATCCTAACAGGTTTGGGGTGGATATCTCTAATGGGGTTGAGGTAATGAAGTTCTAGACATCTAGTTTGGATGATCCTAGGTGTGTGTCAGAGAAAATTTGGTGTATGAAGGGTTTCGTGTGATTATAAGGATTGAAGGTTGATTATGGAGTTGGCATGGCATAGTCCAATGGAGTTATGGGTGAGAGTGTGTAATCCATTGAAGATGGTATAGTGTTGAGGGAAGGAGATGATGAAGATGTTGTGTAGGTAGAGGATGTTTTGGAGGGTGCATTAGGTGGAGATGGTGAGTTGGGAGTAGCGTGGGAAGGTGGTGTCATTGCTTCATCATCTTTTGTAAGATCCACAAAGAGTGGTTTTGAAGGTGGTCTTACGGTTATCCTAGATTTATTTGAGATGTGGGTGGTGGATTCTTGTGTGGATGACATGGTGTTTGGGTGATGTGAGGTTGAAGATGAAGTGAGGAATAGTTGTAAGGTTTGAGTGTGATGATTGATGGGTTGAAGGTTCTTAGACTAACTATCACTGTCAAGAGTGAAGTGTAGCTAAAAGGTTTGAGTGGGATTGATATAAGGATTGAGGGTTTTGAAACTAAATATCACTGTCAAAAGTGAAGTTTAGTTATAAGGGTTAAGTGTGATGGAGTTAGTGTGAGAGCTAAAGATTGTGGTGAACTTGGTGGAGGTAAGAATGTGGGGATTCTTGTGGTGGTGTGAGGAGGTGCTCAAGGTAGGAGAATTGAAGGCTCAACTCATCTCTAAGGCAAATGATGAGGTGTTGGTTGTGGTGACAACAATGACAACTTAAGGTATGTGGTTGTAAGGGATAAAGAATGGGATGACCCATTAAAGGTTGTGGTGATGGTGATAGGGATGAGGATGATGTGTTAGTCCCAAGTTCAAAAGGGGTTGATGGGGAATGAGGAATAATGTTAATGTAAGGTTTGAAGATGAGATGCAAGATAAGCTTGCAATGGTGATGCCTTATAGAGGCAAGAGTTGTGGGATTCGAACTAAAAGTTGGTGATAGTGTCCTATGGTGTAGTGAGGGAGTCCTAGGGTGTATGTGAGTTTGCAAAATCTTGCAGGTTTGAGGTTAGGGATGCAGGGATCTAGAGGGAACAGTGAAAATTCGTCAAACATAGGCACGGTACCACTGAATACCACACGGTATCGTTAAATTTAAAGGTACCGTGGACTATTTAACGGTACCGTGACCTGGAAGTCACGAATTTTCCTGTGCAGCCTAGTTCTGGGCAGCTAAAGGAAAGTTTTCTAGGGAATAAGAATCACATTTGTGTGTTCTTGAGAGTGTTTGTTGAAAGGGTATGTGAGTGTGTTTTAGCTCCCCCATAATCTATGACCATCCGGACAAGATGTAAAAGATAAAGTGGAAAACAAACGTTGACGGAAGCGATGAGCTTAGTAACGTCATGACAAGTGGTGGATAGCATACGATAAACTTCACCTTTGAAGTCACGTAGCTCTTCTCAATCATTTTGAATATTCATAGAATATTTATATGATGAGGCATGTGATTACTTGGAGATATCCTAAGGGTTAAAAAGATAAAATCTTCAGGGATGTGAGGTTGGTGATAAGGTTCTAGTGGGGTTGTCTCAACTAATCCTAGCTATTCTTCGCTTGAAGTGTGTGGAAGGTGAGTGGGATACGGAAGCACTGGTAGTGTAGAACTAAGGTTGAAAGGTGTAGATAAGTTGGGAAGATAATGGATACGGAAGTAACCATACATATGGTGTTTTCAGTACCATCCGGAAGTGAAAGGGGAAAAATCTAAGGAATCAGAAGATAGACAGAATCTATTCTGATAGGAGACGGTTCTGGTTCAAGACTACATTGAGTAGGTTTTGATAATGTTGGTGAGAATCGAAGACGAAATAAACTGTCTCAACAGACAACGGTCCTACGGTACCGTTAAATTTAGCGGTACCGTCCCCTATTTAAGGGTGCCGTGACCTGCTGAGGTCAGTTTTGACCCAGAATTAGATTTTTGGCAAAGAAATTTCACATATGTTGTGATTTTTCTGGAAGTTAGATTAAAGGAATTTATACTAAATAAATTCTTTTATGAATGAATCCAACGGGATTTGATGAACGTTAATCGAGAACGAGAAATGACATTTAATTGCATTTCGCAAATTAAATATACTTTAAATATTTCGGATGAAATATTTAAGATGTCATTGGAGTTTAAAAGGATTTTACGATTAAATCTCGCTGATTTAGTGAGACTTTTCGACAGGAGGAGATAATTTATTCCCAATAAATTCTTTGAACAGTACTGGATGAGAAGAGATGACCTTTATATTTCTGAGGAAATACATAGGTAGTCATTAGAGCGATGTGAAGGATAACTTAATATTTCCAGTGAAATATTTAAATAGTCATAAGATTTATTGAATATGTTCCATCATTCCTAGACCTAGTCGAAGATGGTTAGGGGATTCTCGATTGAGAGGTTTGGTTGATTTACGGACTTCGACGTTCTTCGCACACAAGTGTTTCACGGGGTTTTGAAGGACGTAGTGCTAGGCCTATGGTGTTGATTCGCAATAGGGTTTGAGGTCTTAAGAAGTGTATAATCACACGAGGATGAAAGGAAACTACTAATTAATTATATAGTAATTCATGAGTCCTTTGTCACCCGAGGATTGATGTTAGCTTTTAGCTTTTGGATGAGCCTTTTAACATATGTTGTTAAAAGGCATGAATATGATGTTTCGGATATGACATTCCATTTGTCAACACCTTTTCAACAAAACTTAATTTTTAAACACCTCTTTTATGTTAATTGGTTTATATATTTTTTAGCTTAACAATTGCGATCGCAAGTAAAACTTACTTGAATATTTCAGATGAAATATTTAAGTTGTCAGTCCTACTCCGAGTTCTACAAGGTTTGTATCGAACCTTCCAATGACAAAAGGGTGTATAACTTAGAAGAAGGCGAAGTGATGACTAGGGAATTAGGACAACTTCACAGCCACTCTAACTTATAGGTTTTAACACTAGAGTATGACTCTATGACTTCAAAGGGTTCATAGTGATAGGTATACCTAATTCCTAATGTGTCAAAAGGATATAGTGTGGGTGCAAACTTTACAAGCAAATCATGTAAAATGCACATAAGAAATAAATGCAAACATCATGCAAAACATGATAATCATTTAGCATTTAAGATCATGAAGTCATTTAATCATATCTGTTGATGCAAATAACGTTCTAAAAACGTTATTTATATCTTTCGATTACTTCACGTTTTGAGGATGACAAAATGTGAACCCACGTTACGTTAAAATTAACGTTAACAAGTTTTTAATCGGAAGATCCCGTTTCTACGCAAATCACTCTTGAACAAAGTTACAACTTGAACTAGTGATCAAAGAAGTGAATTCATGTTTTGAAAATTCACATTTTAAATGGGACAAAACATTTTTTCAAAAATACACATGACAAATTATTTTTGAAATATTAAGAAATGTTTTAATGGAAAAATAAGTTTGAAAATCACAACAGCTATTTTCCCCCCAAAAATCAGCTCCAACCTTCCCCAAATAAGTTTTCACCAGAAAAGACAAAATTTGGAGCGTCCTAGTCTACCACGGCTCCACGGTACCGTTAAATTTAACGGAGCCGTGGGTCATTTAGTGGAGCCGTCCGTACCATTTTGAATTGTAACGTTCAGATTTTCTTTTCCTATAAATACCCACCTCTTTCACAATTTTAGGCACCCTTCACACACAGAAAAATCCCTTAGTAAAATCCTCTCACACCTTTCACTTCTTAGGGTCATTTAGATTAGTTTTTCTTTGTATCAAGAGTGATCCAATCATCCTTCAAGTGATCCTCTTCATACCTCTTCACAAGCAAGAGAAGAACACAAGTATCCAAGTTGATACAAGGTGTTGTCATCCCTCTTCATTAGCAAGAGAAGAACTCAAGTAATCAAGAAGATACTAGAGTTGTAGTTGATAGGTTTTTGTAACACTTGTTACAACCTTGTTGTATCTTAGCATACATCAAGTATATTTCCTTTTTGTGAGTGAGAGTGAAGATCAAGTGTGATCTATAGAGATAGTGAACATCTCTTGAAGCCATTGGGCTTGTGTGATTGATCAAGAAGATCAAGGGTCATTAGGTTAGTGTTAGTTGAGTAGAGTGAAGTGAGTGTTGATCATTGTGATCGTGTTGAGATCTTGGTGATCTCTTGAAGCCATTGGGCTTGTGTGTTTGGTCACGTGGACCTTGGTAGATTGGTGCTAGCTAAGATTAGCACTCGACATCTAGCTTAGTGTCGAAAATAGGATAAGCGACATGTACGGTTTTCTCCGCCTGAAGGGAGGTTGTTGATATAGTGTTTGAAACTCTCGAGTGTGGTACTCGGGGAGTGGAGTATGGCGAAGAAGAGCTTCGTAGCCGAACCACTATAAATCCTCTGTCTCGGTTTGATCTTTCCAACTCTACTCTTTAATTTTATTTGTTATTATTACGTAGCTTAGCTTGTAGTTCATATTGGTGTTGTTTGATTACACATAGAGTTCGAATCAAAGTTTCCAATAGCATACTTTTAAAACAAGATTTTTAAAAGAAGTTTTTAAACCGGTAAACTATTCAACCCCCCTTCTAGTTTCCCACAATTGGTATCAGGAGCCACGTCAGTCAAGTTTTTAAAGTATATTGTATTTTAAAGCTTGAACCGATCAATGGATTCCGACAAATATCTAGAAGGGCAATCTATGCAAAGACCACCACTTTTCGAAACCGATTGTTTTATTTATTGGAAAACAAGATTCTAAATGGAGATCAAAGGTCACCGCCATAGAAGAGTCAAAGGACTTGGCGGCATTGTCACTCGATGAACTTATAGGAAACTTGAAAGTTCACGAGATGATCATCAAGAAAGACTCCGACATTGTCAAAGGCAAAAGCGAGAGAGTTAGATCTCTAGCATTAAAAGCCAAGAAGGAGTCTAGTGATGAGGAATGTTCGAGTTCCGATAGTGAAGATGAAGAGTACGCACTAGCCGTTAGGAACTTTAGAAAGTTCTTTAGGAGGAAAGGTAGATTTCCTAGACAATCTCGAGATGAGAAGAAGTCATCCCAAAGAAATCATGATGAAAGAAAAGGGACAAGTGATAGGAGATGCTTTAGATGCGGAGATCCTAATCACTTCATAGGAGAATGTCCTAAGCCACCAAAATCCAATAACCAAAGAGCCTTTTTAGGAGGTTCTTGGTGTGATAGCGGTGAAGAAGAAGAGAAGAAGCCTAACGATGAAACGTGCTTAATGGCTCAAGCTTCTAACGAGGTACACTCCGACTCTTCTTATTATAGTGATAATAATTCGTCAGTAGATGACAATGAATTACATGACGAATACAACAAACTATGCGTAGTTAGTACTAAGATCTTAGGTAGAAACACAAAGCTAAAATTAAAATTTAAAGAACTAGAACTACAAGTCTTAGAACTAAATGATCAAGTCAAGAGACTTGAGAAAAACAAGGAAGTAGATTTAGGATGCGGGTCATGTATTAGTCTTCAAGTAGAAAATGAAAAACTTAAAGAAAATGCTTTAAGAATCATTAGGTTTGATGAAGGAACTAAAAAGCTTAATGATATACTTGAAAATATTAGATATAGTGAACATGACCGTTCGGGTTTAGGATTTGACCCAAATCAGGCTTCTACCAGTAGTACTAAACAAATAAAATTTGTAATGCCTGAAAAGTCCATGTCTGAAGGTGACGACACCATTAAAGATACAGACAGAACCACTAAATTTAATGGTACCGTGGTACCGTGTGGTGCTGAGGACAAAACTGGGTCAATTCTGAAAAGTAACTTAAGTCCTAAACCAAGTCAAGTAGTTGTAAATAGAACTAGAGTGTCTACTCCAAGTAGAGAGGAAACCAAAGGCTTTAACAAACCATTGTCATCTCCCGAACATGGATTTGTAAAGCGTGACACTAGGTCAACTACTCCTCCACCTAGAAAGGTAAACTCTCCCAATCCTCGGTCTAGAACTCCTCTACCGAGAGGTAACTTTAGAAGACAAAATCATCCAAGTAACTTTCCCGTAACTTGGAATGATCGTCCACCACAAAGTTACTTACCATGGGAAATGTGTCCTCCATTCTCACATCCTAAACTAACGCAACAAATGCGTAGGATGTTTAACTCTAACAACTTTGGACCCATGAGATATTGGGGACCAGATGTTTGAACATTTGTTTTGCTAGGAAAACATGAGTGTAAATAAACTTTGGAGTATAACAAAAGGAGTATGATGCGTTATCAAGCATACCCGGTGACGCAATAGTCAAGTCGTGTCTTTCATGCTTAACATTCAACAAAGGTACCCTAGTCTTCTAGTTTTAAGAGCAAACACCTCAGGCACAGGTACGCTTTCTTAAAACACCCTTTGTTAGTGTAGTTAGAATCTAACATAGTGTAGTTAGAATCTAACATGGTAGGCACTATAACACAGAAACTCTATTCACATCTCATCATGCCAAATTCATCTTGTCCAGAAATGTTCGATGATCGCTTGAAGATCATGCGTGACAAGTTTGAATTAAGCATTGATGAGTGAATCAAGTTCCCTTCCTTGCACATACGTAATCTTGCCTAAATGAAGTATCCCTGTAAACTTATGTATACTATATGTATGAGATACATAGTTTAAGTAATAGTCTTTATTGACAATAACGCCCATATCTGCAAATGCGAAACTCACAAGAGACGAAGAAGGTGAGTGCGCGGATATAACTAGGTTAGGGGCATAATAGGTAAAGTAGTTTACCTAACGGCAAGTAGGTCCATTATCATGAATAGTGTTGGCTTTGTGCCCACATGTAAGAAGTATCCCAAAACTTCTTACATCAAAGTGTTTAATGTATCATACCATACATTAAAGATACTATACACTTGAGATTACGATATCTTGAGGAGATTGATGTAGAAAATGTTTCTATACCAACTCTGATAATGTGAGAGTTAATGTGGGTTGAAACATAATGAGTAATGTTTGTACCTTCATAGGTTGATTTACAAACATCTTGGTTCCCCAAGAAAAAAACTACTCTTATTGTCACCACGACCGAAACCGAGTACGTAAGCGCCGGAAAGGCATGACAACAAACACTATAGATGAGACAACTCCCTGTGAAGAGTAGCAGTCAAGATGCCATTAGACTTGTCCGGGAACCCTATAGTTTGCTCATGAACGAAGCTCGTCGAAGTACGTCATCTCCCCGCGGAAAGACATCTCCTCCATCATGATAACTTCGAATGAGAAATCTTTTCTTTGAAAAGTATTTCTTCTCACCTTAACCTTTACATTCTCGTCAAATGACCTCTTAATACTCCATTGGAATTATTAATGTCATTTCTCACGTCTCATCATATGACTTTTCAAGTCATTCCTTATATCCCGCTCATGACTATTTCAATATTTCTATGGAAATATTAAAGTCATCTCACACATCCATCCTATTCTCGACTCATGACTCTTGAATATTTCATTGGAAATTTCAAGTCATTCCCTAAGCCTCATCCCATGACTTCGTAATGTTTCACTGGAAATATTAACGTCATTCCTCGCGTCTCGTCATATGACTTTTCAAGTCATTCTTCTCATCCCGCTCATGACCATTTGAATATTCCTTCGGAAATATTAAAGTCATCCGTCACGTCATACCTCATAACCTTTCATCCCTTCTATGACCTCTCGAAAGTTTCGCGGGAAACATTGAAGTCATTCTCTACAAATCGCTCATGACTTTTTAAGTCATATCTTTCACTCGTCACATGACTCATGAATATTTCACGGGAAATATCTAGTCATTCCTTGTGTCGCGTACTCCGACTAATTAAATATTTCATGGGAAATATTATAGTCATCCTCCTAAACACAACTCATAACTTCTATTTATTTCACGGGAAATACTAGAAGTAAATCCTCATCCAATGACATCTTAGTCAATTTCCTCGGAAACACTAAGGTCATTTCCGGTCATCCCATTTAATCATCTTTCGTCAAAAAGTTTATTAGGTATAAACTTTTTCCTCGTGTCAAAAAGTCTTACTAAATAAGTAAGATTAATCAGCCAAAAGTCAAAACAGAAGAAAAACTGGACCATCAGAGCCATGGCTCCACTAATGTTTAGTGGAACCGTGGAGCCGTGCATCTGAAAAACGCGCCCAGTCACTCTTTTCTTCTGCACAAATTTTCCAAACACACAAAACCTCTTCCACTTTCTGTCAAAATCGAACCATAACACCATAATTCAACTAAACTCTTGCAAATCAAGATTGAGGCATTGGAATTAACAAATCCTAACCACAACATCATCAATTGTAAGTAATTCACTCTTATTTTCTTTTAATTTGAGTCTAGGGTTTGTTCTTGAGTATAAATTCGAATTGGGGATTTTCAAAATTAGTTAAACCCTTGTGAAATTAAGACTAGGATTAGACAATGTAGTATTCACATGATTCCCTAAACCTAGGATTTCCAAAAACCCATTTATGTTGCAAAACCTAAATCCGAAATTAATCACTAAATTCGGATTATGATTGATTATTTGTAACGGAATCATGTTTAGGATGATTAAAATTAGATTAGGAACGTTCTGCATTAAAGCTTTTCAATCTTAAAGATTGTTGGCACCATGTTGAGGCATTTGCCAAACACCCCAATTCGATCATTTTTCTAAAAACTTCACAAGTCTAGGATCATGAAACCTTTTTCATACATTGTTGATGCAAATTAAAAACGTTTTTGCATGCATACATGAACTCTCAAATATGGCTCGAAGTACATAATTGATATGTATTGTTCGACATATTTGATTGAGCAAAAGTGAAGTTAGGAGCGTTTGGGTAATCTTTTTAGGATAATTTTAGAGTCGAGATTGCCGCACCTCCACATTGTTTGCATTTAGGCATACACACTAGAAGTATAATCATTAAAATGCAACGAACTAACATATACAAAAATATTTTTTTTGTAGACAAACAATGCCTCGAAATGATTATCAAGACACCAAACCCTGCATTCTTAGCACTCTTGAAAATCTAAACATTCCCGATGAGCAAAGAGCTTATCTCGCTAAAGTCCAAAATCGATACATACACGAAGGGCGTGTAATCGATGCACTCTATGTCACGACAGACAACATAAATGCCTGTTTCCCTTCTATCGAGTTCGATTTTTTATACAAAATAAACGATCAAGTCTGTCCCCGTTTTATTCTCGAGTTCTATAGTCGTATCCGTACCTACACCGATCTTGATGGAAACGTCTTCCTTGATTTTTGGATTCGACACCAAAATATCATATTGTCTGTCACCGAGATTGGTCACATTCTCGGTATTCCCTCGTATGGTCAGTGTGCATTCACTAACGACCATTCTCTAGAGTCTCTTTACTACAATCTTGAGAACGACGGTGCCTATTGTACCAAAGTTCCCGACATTGAAGTAATTAAACAAGTAATTCAAATCCTTCGAGTCACCAACACGTATCAAAAACGTGATGGTTCCATCTTCTAACTCGACCCAAACAAAATATACCGCAAGGAGCTCCGTCCCGATATTAGAAATTGGGAACTTCTTCTGCGTGAGAACGCGTTAAGCCTTGCAGGCAACCGTGATCACGTTCTGGCAAGTCTTGCCCACATGCTCTACTGTCTTAGTATCGAGGAACCTTACAACCTCGCATACTACATGGTCAAACGGATGGCCAGTATTCATCGTCGTTCCGATGAGCTCATGCCATACGGCATGTTGCTTACTCGTTTATTCAGGTGGGTTATGCAAACCTACCCATCTCTCAATGATGTCGACTATGTCCTAGTCAATCCGGTTATGAAACCTCTTGGTGGACCACAACGTCGCACAAAGCAATGTAAGGACAAAGGGTCCAAACGTGGTCGTAAATCCACTTCCGATATTCCCCATTCATCCTCCTCCTTCAGTCACGAATCATCATCTGAACCCATGGATGAGGACGATGATGAGGTGAACGAAGAAGGAACGTCTAGTTCTCAAGTCCCTTCTCCCGACACCTACTTTCGTAACCTTGATACCTTATCATTTCGACGTACAACCGACGTCGAAAACGGGATGGTCAACCTATCCTACATGATGAGAAGGCAAACTACAATGTACAATAGACAAGTGGAGATGCATGAGCAAACTGTCGGGGGTTTCAAGTCTATTGGGAAGGCACTAAAAGGGATCGGGAGCAAGCTGAAGAAGTTGGGGAAGAAATGAGACTAGTTAGGATTAGCTTAAGTAGTACTATTAACCTAAGTATTATTAAGCTATTATAAATAAAGACATGACATTAACTTGCTTGATGTGTTTCCTTTTAACACTTGAACATGATTAATTCTCTTGTTAATTAATCCTCATGTTGCTTCTTCTTGCATGTTAGTTTATTTTATTACATGCACTAGATGTTAAAAATGCTTGAATTCATGCATGCTTAATAGTTGCCTAAATACATAGATGATCACATGATCGTGTTAGTTGCTAGTTGAAACTAGCTTTAGGAATTCTATGTGTTTAGTAATTTGAGGCTTTGAGATTTGCAGCCAATGGATTCCCCAGAAATTTCCCCATTTAGGCTGCCTAAAACCTGCAGACCTGGAAAGAAGGTCAAAAGAGCCCACGGCTCCATTAAATAGGCCACGGCTCCACTAAATTTAGTGGTGCCGTAGCACCTTTAATGGTGCCGTGCCTCTGGAAGACGAAAACTGCTATTCTCTTCCACTTTTTGACTTCTTTTCCCTGAAAAACTGCAACCATAACCTGATTCCCATGCACCCAAATCCAACATTTCAAACTTGCATGCTTATGTTTTGGCTATTTAAGCTAACATTATGCATTGCCATCCTTACACCCATCCTTACACCTTCACACTCACCATATCACCATCATGGGACCAAGGGTATTCAAGAAGCAAAAATTCTACATCAAATCAACAAATGAAACAACTCAAATTGATCAATGGATCAAGAGTACTCACACATCACATATCTCACCAAACACCAAAGAGACAATTTTCATTGATCTCACCTTGGATGATGATGATGATACACACACACCCATAGCCTCAACCAAATCATCATCTTCTTTCACTACACCCCATGCTCCATCCAAGGCAACATCAACCAAACCAACATCCTCATCCTCCACAACCTTTAGAACCAACACACCTTTAACCTTCACCCCATCATCTTCACCATCACCACAACCTTTAGCCCTCACACTAGCCCTATCACCCATATCACCTTTTGAACTTACCACCAACACATCATCATCTTCCCTATCACCATCACCTCAACCTTTAATGGGTCATCCCATCCTTTATCCCCTACAACCACACACCTTGAGTTGTGCTTGTTGTCACCACAACCAACTCCTTATCATGGGCCTTAGAGATAAATTGAGTCATCAATTCTCCTACCTTGAACACCTCCTCACACCACCACAAGGACCCATCATTTTACCACCTCCACCACCACATAGCCCATCCAACTAAACATAGTCATGTTTAGTCTTTCCCAATAAATACCTAGGAACCCTTTTGAAGTTGGAAGCAAATCTAGAAGCCTCATGTTACTTTAGAAGTTTATGTGTCTTCTTGTTAGTTTAATTTGCTTTCCTAATGTAGTCATACTTATGTATGACATTTAATTTATGTTTATGTAATGGGCTTTTCATTTTGACTACTTAGCCATAATTCTTTTATTGTGGTTGGATATTTGTCTTATGTGCTACTTGTTAGATATTGTATATTTTTCGTCTAACTTTGTTTTGTAGCACGATCCATTGCTCGATTCCTTTGTGTTCTCCAAATGAGGGGGAGTACACATCAAGGGGGAGCCTTAACCACCTTTTTGATTTGACAAAAAGGGGGAGAAATGAGAGTAAACTCATTAAAAACTTGTTAAAACTAATTTCAACCTAAAATGAGTTTATATTTTGTCATCATCAAAAAGGGGGAGATTGTTGATGCAAATAATGTTCTAAAAACGTTATTTATATCTTTCGATTACTTCACGTTTTGAGGATGACAAAATGTGAACTCACGTTACGTTAAAATTAACGTTAACAAGTTTTTAATCGGAAGATCCCGTTTCTACGCAAATCACTCTTGAACAAAGTTACAACTTGAACTAGTGATCAAAGAAGTGAATTCATGTTTTGAAAATTCACATTTTAAATGGGACAAAACATTTTTTCAAAAATACACATGACAAATTATTTTTGAAATATTAAGAAATTTTTAATGGAAAAATAAGTTTGAAAATCACAACAGCTATTTTTCCCCCCAAAATCAGCTCCAACCTTCCCCAAATAAGTTTTCACCAGAAAAGACAAAATTTGGAGCGTCCTAGTCTACCACGGCTCCACGGTACCGTTAAATTTAACGGAGCCGTGGGTCATTTAGTGGAGCCGTCCGTACCATTTTGAATTGTAACGTTCAGATTTTCTTTGCCTATAAATACCCACCTCTTTTACAGTTTTAGGCACCCTTCACACACAGAAAAATCCCTTAATAAAATCCTCTCACACCTTTCACTTCTTAGGGTCATTTAGATTAGTTTTTCTTTGTTTCAAGAGTGATCCAATCATCCTTCAAGTGATCCTCTTCATACCTCTTCACAAGCAAGAGAAGAACACAAGTATCTAAGTTGATACAAGGTGTTGTCATCCCTCTTCATTAGCAAGAGAAGAACTCAAGTAATCAAGAAGATACTAGAGTTGTAGTTGATACGGGTTTTTGTAACACTTGTTACAACCTTGTTGTATCTTAGCATACATCAAGTATATTTCCTTTTTGTGAGTGAGAGTGAAGATCAAGTGTGATCTATAAAGATAGTGAACATCTCTTGAAGCCATTGGGCTTGTGTGATTGATCAAGAAGATCAAGGGTCATTAGGTTAGTGTTAGTTGAGTAGAGTGAAGTGAGTGTTGATCATTGTGATCGTGTTGAGATCTTGGTGATCTCTTGAAGCCATTGGGCTTGTGTGTTTGGTCACGTGGACCTTGGTAGATTGGTGCTAGCTAAGATTAGCACTCGACATCTAGCTTAGTGTCGGAAATAGGATAAGCGACGTGTACGGTTTTCTCCGCCTGAAGGGAGGTTGTTGATATAGTGTTTGAAACTCTCGAGTGTGGTACTCGGGGATTGGAGTTAGGCGAAGAAGAGCTTCGTAGCCGAACCACTATAAATCCTCTGTCTCGGTTTGATCTTTCCAAGTCTACTCTTTACTTTTATTTGTTATTATTACGTAGCTTAGCTTGTAGTTCATATTGGTGTTGTTTGATTACACATAGAGTTCGAATCAAAGTTTCCAATAGCATACTTTTAAAACAAGATTTTTAAAAGAAGTTTTTAAACCGGTAAACTATTCAACCCCCCTTCTAGTTTCCCATAATATCTTACGAGAACATGTTATCATTTTGAAACACGTATGTGGGATGCAAGCAATCTAGGTTTGCTAAGGAAGATCCTAATTACTGCTTGTTCAAAATGAAATCCTAACGGGAGAAAAAGTTCACCTATGTAAACTGTCTCTAGTCAAATGTAGGAATGAAAATTTTTCAAGTTAGAGAATGAGTATGAGACTATCATTAGTGGTGCTCAATTAAGGCTAAACACGACCATTTTTACAGGTTATACCACAAACCCAACTTCTCTCCTGGAAGCAATTCAACCGTTAGGTCACATTGAATTTCTAGTGCGATAGATTCTCCAGTAGTCATTCTCATGTTAGAAAAATTCAAATTCCTATATTCGCCTATTGAAGTATAGCACATATGATACTAGCTTATTTCGCTAATACATGGCTTAATATGACTCAACTAACCATACTTTGAAAGTTGGTTAAGAGAATGACATGTCTTACATAACTCATAACAAAGGTAAGCGAAATGTTTTAATTTCGTGTTTGAGATTTAGAGGTTATTTGATGGAGATGGTGCATTTTATGATCTCTTGAAAACATCTTTGTTTGTTGAGTTGTTACATGTTATTTAAACATGATTTGGTTTCCTAGAACCAAGAGACACTCTACTGTGATACAATGTAGAATCTACTACATCGTGTGTGTTTCAAGAATGCTCCTTTGCATATCCTGAGAAAAGAATCTAGTAAAAGTTATTTACCTCAATAGATCTTGTGAGCATTTTATTTGAAATGAGACATATTGTATATTTCAACAAATATGCTTTTCTAAGAGGAAACTTATCACTCTTACGAATGCTTAGTGAAACAAGTATTTTAGTGTATGACCAATTTTACTTGTTTATGCAATGACAAATGTTGTATTAGGTTATTATTCAACTCTAATATCCTATATTTGTTAACAGGATGCAATGTATTCTCTTGTAACATAACCATTCATGTTATAAAGAAAATAAGATGCATAAGATATAAGTTATCTTTTGTCAATCTTTTGATAAGAGAAATACATGTGATATTCTCAAAGATTGATGACTTACATAATAGTTAATAACATATTATGTGTGACACTTGTGCTAGACATGTGACTTTGAGTGTTGAGTTGTTCATGAGCAAAGTTTGCATATGTTGTTTGGTTGCTCGTGTTTGGTTTTTCGGAAGTGACACATTTACTAATTGCATTGCAATGTAAATTACTTGTATATTTCGGATGAAACATCCAAGTTGTCAATCCTACTTAGTTGTGTATTTTATGCATCTTTTAAACATATTAGTTTAAAGTTTGGAACACAACCACTGGATAAGAAGACTCAATATGGCATCTTCAACACAAGTGTGAGTTATGATCCGATGCATATTATTTTCTTCTTGAGAGGACGTCATGATTTTTATAACAATCGAATGTGATTGAGTATGTAGATTCAAGATAATACATTTCATCATATTTTGATGTTATCTTGAAGCTAGACAAATAATGACTCCAATTGGATGTCCACACTCGAAAACTTGTCAATTAGATTCGATAATGATATCAATCATAATTTGAATAATGAATTGATATGTACTCGAAATCTTTCTTGACCCACACAATCACTCCTTTTTAAAAAGAAAATAAAAATTTAAGGGGTGTGTTCATTTTATTCTAATACTAGTTGTATGTGTGAGGTTAATGACATATTAAGTTACTACTTTAATTTTTGTCATTTGTTTTTATTTGAGGAAAACTATTTATATTATTAAGTATAATATTCCTAGTTTTTCGACAAGTCATTGGTATAAAAATAATTATCTTAACTATTTTTATACAACATACGTAAAATACTAAATGTTTAAAACATTTTGTATGTGTGTTAGATCAATACAAGTTTAATACATTTTCTTTTACTTAAATACTAATGTATTAATATGATATTTTGTCTTGTGTAGACAACCCATGGTCAAGCAAGACAAAATGAGGTAATGTTTTTGAGATCATGTTATGGATTTTATGAAAGTGTTAAGTATTTTGGAGTGGTATACTTTTTACACTTAAACCATTGAAAAAATAAGTGTGTAAGAAAAAATAATACCGTGACTGTTTTTACAGTTTTGAACAAAACCAACCACATTACTTTACGACTCGTTCTATAGACATGACCAGACACTTACAAACTCTATTCTTTTAGTGGTTTAAGAAAACCTTCAAGCTAGTATGACAAAGTATACTTAACAACAAAGCTTGTAAGTATTAAGCAAGTAAATACTTTTCATATTTTATCACCTTCATGGGTAATTTGATACATGGATCATACTCAATTTTGAAAACCATTTGTTTTAAAAATTTGAGCGACCTGGCTCTGGTACCAATTGTGGAAACCGTAGAGGGGGGGTGAATACGTTTCCATTTAAAAACTTAAAAACTTTTTGTATCAAACACTCGATCAAGTGTGACGTAATATGAAAATTGTCAACTATGATCATATAGCTTCTAGAGATGAATATAGTAAACTACAACATATGCACAATCAAACCATGACACATACATAATCAATCATAACATAAGCAACTAGCCACACAAACATAAACGCAATGCAAATATAAATATAAAGCGATAAAGAATGAAATGAAAGTAAAGAGATAAGTAAGAAGGCGCAAACCGGACACGGTGATTTATAGTTGTTCGGTCACGAAGCTCCTCTTCGCCCTACTCCACTCCCCGAGTACCCAACTCGAGAGTTACTTCACTAATCAACAAGCTCCTTTCAGGCGGAGAAAACCGTGCACGTCGCTTATCCAATTTCCGACACTAAGCTAAATTTCGAGTGCTAATCTTAGCTAGCACCAATCTACCACGATCTATCCGATCTACACCGTACACGTCGCTTATCCTATTTATGACACTAAGCTAGATGTCGAGTGCTAATCTTAGCTAGCACCAATCTACCACGATCAACCCTTGATCCACTTGATCAATACACACAAGCCCAATGGCTTCAAGAGATCTCCAAGATCTCGACAAGATCACAATAATTTACTCCCACTTGACTCGATCTACCCTATCTACCCATCATCTTCTTGGTCAATCACACAAGCCCAATGGCTTCAAGAGATAATCAATGTCTCTATAAGATCACAATGATCTTGACCCACTCTCTCACAAAAGAAAAATGATCTTGATGTATACTAGGATAAAACAAGTGTGTAACAAATGTTACAACTTCCCTAACTACAACTACAACTATTGTATCTTCTTGGATACCTTGAGTTCTTCTCTTGCTATTGAAGAGGAATGACAACACTGTAACATCCCAACCCAGCAAGGGTAGAAGTATCACATTAATGGCTTCATAACAGATCAAACAAGGCATACATTCAATAGTAATACAAAGGTTCTCAAAGGTTACAAATGAAATACTGAATACACAAGGATACAAAGGAAACAAAAACTAAATACTAAGTCTGCAAATGCAATCCTTCTAATGACTCCTACTTCAGAATAACTATCAAGGTCTTCTAAGTCCAAAAGTCTCTTCACTCTTACCCAGCTTCCAACTAAAACCTGCCGCGGGAAAAGAAACGCGGCTGAGCTTAAAAAGCCCAGTGAACAGATATAAAATAAACGGAAACAAAAGCAACGGAAATGAACAGATACATCAAAATGAATGAGATATAGGAAAAGGTATAAAGAGTAAAGGTTTAGGACAGTAATCCACCACGAGCCCAGAATCAAATCATATCATATCATATCATATCTTCATAATCATATAGAGGGGAGACCTCTCAGATAATCAGATAATATGAGGGGTGTCCTCATTCTTCAAATCAAATAATATGAGGGGTGTCCTCATTCTTCAAATGGAGTAGCTAGCTCCCAAATTTTGTGAAAGACGTGGATTGCACCCATCATCAGTCACCAAATCATATCATAACATATCAGATACAGAACAAATCTAGGATGCATCCATTCGCCCCCCAAACAAATCATATTGGCCATATCAAATCATATCAAAGTGAGCTCATATCAAATCAAATGGGGACGGTGTAACCAAATCACTAGGGCTACACACTAGTCATGCCAGTGGTGCATCAAAGGCACGGCCATGTTACCTTCATGGCTAGGAAACAAATTTGGCTCGGGTATCAAACTGGGGTCAAAGGTCAAAGGTTCATATCAAAGCAAAGGTTCATATGGTCATAATCATAGTCCAAATATCAAAGTTCATATCAAAGGGTTCATATCAAAGGTTCATATCATAGGGTTCAAATCAGAAGTCAAGAGACCGAAGGCACCTTATTAGAAAGGGCAGAATATCTGTACCTTATTCGAATCAAAAGCAAACAACGAAAGAAGAGTCACGAGATAAGGTATCACTCCCGCTTCACGAAACCTATACGAATTAAATATCAAGTATTACTTTAAGTTCAATGAATTTTAGTATGTTTTCCCCTTTTTGTTTTGTAACTTTCTAACTTTAGTAATTAGTAAGTTTTCTAGAATTAGCCAAATTAGTATTTATCGTTAATGTTACCATTTAGTCCCGTTAAATTCGTTAAAATGACAAGATACATGAATTTGGGTTTATTGTTATAATGTAAGTCAGTTTAAGGTCTTATTGTGTCTAATTAATGTACTACGGGTTAAAATATGAAAATAGTGGAAAAGGTTACAATAATTATGCTACATGTGCCTACCATATCCCATGATCAAATTGGTCCACACATTACTGTACCATGATTTAACAATTCGAATATATGACCAAAGGAAAGAAGGAAAATATGACCATGCTTTATTATCTCTACTGACAATGCTACTTTTATTTATAACCATTCTTTCATTGTACCAAAAGCAACTGATTTACTCTTATTATATTTAGCTTCGAATGATAGGACCAAAAAGAGAATTCATGCATGCATACCCACGCCATTTTTCCTTTCAAAACTCTACTTGTACTCACGCATGAAAGAGCATACTCACACAATACCACATGAGACCCTCGCATGCCTACCCTTAACTCGACCTTATATACATACGTAAGACTCTCTTGTTTTCAGCCATATCGACACACCCAGCACAACCAAACAGACCCTAGTTTAACCCATGCAAATTTTATGACGTTTAATTTCGACATATAAACAAACCCATGACTTCGACATTTATATAAACTTTCATGCGACACAAAACAGCCCCTCGACACACTATATACACACAGAAACAGCCCACCAAAACCACATAAAATCATGGCCTTAAAACCCTCATATCGACACATATATGACTCACAACATACATGTATGAATCTGATTTTTAACTGTCCAGTTAAGAACTCATTTGAATCCTTTTATCTCCTTTTTAGATCGACCCAAACTCACCACTTCGACCCTTGGTCTCCAGCCAATCGACACACCCAAAAACGACCAAAACCAACCCTCGTTTCTACCCACAATACCACACACTCGACACCCAAGACACACACCATTCACACATAAAATTCCATCAACCAACCCTAGTCTTTTCCCAGGTACAAGCCTCACTTCACAGGCCATAACCAACCCTTCCTATTCCTTTTTAACCCGGCTCAACTCCACCATTTCGACCCTTGTATAAGACCCTCACACTATCAATATAGTCCCATTTTATACGACAATATTTTCTAGATTTCACAGTGTCCTCTTAACTCGATATATACCTCACACACATACACGCTAAATTCTCAGATTATAAGCCTTCATACACACATATATATATTGGTTCGTTATTTCATGTACAATGAAGATCAAATTTTTATGCAACGCTATATCGGATCCAATAAGGTATAAAACGATCTCTAGTCCATCATTCTATGAAATCAAGTTCATTATTTTATGTGACTTATTAACATTTACATTTATTCTATTTTTCATACGATTCGAAGAGATGAAAACGAGAGCAGAAAGAAAATGATACCTCAAGGACGAATGTATGGAAAGAACAAGAACAAGAAGACCCAAGCATACAACCCTGATCAAACCAAAACTACCCTCAATGAATCTGTTATGTCCCACGACCAGAACTACACCTCGTACGCCTTAATGGAACCACGTTGAACTCGACTTAAAGAAGAAGAAGACCAGTGTGCCGCCACCAGATTTTGTGCTAGGGTTTCTTGTGTTTATGATGGTTTTGTAACTATGGAAAAAAAAATGATTGTGCATATATCGGTATAAAAAGAAAACCGTGTGATGGAGTTTTTAAATTTTGGTAGTTTGCTAAATTTATGGGCTTGATTGGGGGCCCTACTTAATGTTAATATATTTTAAAAGTGCCACACGATTTACATAAAGTTGTGAATTTCGGTTATGGTATTATTATTAGGCGTGTGATGACACTAAATATGTAACATTTGTTTATCATAAGTCTTATTATCGCGTTACTTCATTTGTTCAATTATTAGCCGTTAGATACTTAGGTTATGTTCGGAATGAAATGTCTTTTATAAATTTGAGATCAAAGGGTATTCTGGGTATTTTACGTGTTCAGAAATTTTCGGGTTTTACAACTCTTCCCCTCTAAAAAAAAAATTTTCGTCCTCGAAAATTGAAGTCGCAAAGTTAGACGAAGTCGTTGCAAATCGCAAAAGATCGTCACAACATTCTCACGCCCGGGGAGGTTCTTCCAAAAAGGATCTTCAAACCAAATAGTTTCTCATGACTCAAATCAAAACAAGGTGGGTTCAAAATTTCTCAGAAGGAGACAAATTAGGTTGATTCAGAACAAAAGGTCCATGCAACATAAAATGGACGATAGGTGAATCTTCAGAAAGCTCATATGGAATACGAACAAAGTTTCAAGTCAAATTAACTGTATCAACAGTAGAGAGTTCTACAAAGAGTTTAAGGTTTATAACTGAGGTCAACCGAATGCAAAACGAGAGTCCAAACTCATCCAGATATCTAATGAACAAGGGCAGAGTAAACGCACAGGTAGAATGAACCTAAAGTCTCACTAATCACAGATAATCCAAACGGAGATCAAATTCTAAACTTCTTAGGTACTCCCCAAGATATCCTATGGCACAATGATTGCACGTTATATGGTGTAAGTATTATCACGTTGATCAGGCGTCATAATACTAGCACCACATAATTATGCCTTCATGATGATCATACTTTATCTCAAGTCGTGAGCAAAACCACTTATCTTAATCCACCTAGTACTTCTATAGTCTCAAGGGTCAACAAGATCAAATGTCATAGTCAAGCGGGAAAACAAAACTATTCGCAAGAGTATCTAAATCCCAGATTGCCTAGCAGAAGTGAGGTATGCCGTCACAAGCATCATATCTTCCACAATTCGTCAAAATCTCTCAAAACAAAGCCATCACCGAACATACGAAAAATAAACACGAATTGAAATGCTTCTAGGGAACTTAAATCATAAGAGGATCTTTTAACGATATAACGAAACTTAAGAGGGTAAACGGAAACGAAAGTTAGTCGTCAAGAACTTCGGCCTTCATAGAATCAATTCTTCCAAGCATAAAGGGTCTGTTTCAAATTTTTGTTCGTTCAGCACATCCAATCTTCTCAAGTCCGGTTAATCTGTCTTCTTCTGTCCATCAGTCGGGAAGCGAAACCAAGATCGGAAATTTGTGTCCGGTTCGTCAAGCCTCCTGCAGTTCTTCTTGGAATGTGATGGAGTAATGTGGATTTCTGGCACGATCTCTAAATCTCTTCATCATCCAGTCTGCTTCCGCTCTCAATTCATCTTATTACAACCAAGATGAATGGGGAAGTAAGACTGCATGTCTTCATCAGCTCCAGGTTCGCCATCTTGACTAGAATTTATTCTTCTGCATCGCCAACACTTCTGTCTTACAAGGAACACCTTCACTCTTCAGGGTAGCCGCCGTTGTTGTCAACTCCAAGTCGGGCAGTGAAGTAACTCTTCTGACGTGCTTCTGGTTGTCCTGGTGCATACGAAAAACCTTTTGTGCTGCAAGGGAGTACCACCGAGTCTCTTCCTGATTTATCCCAAACTTGTTTCGCCCGAGGTAAGGAAACTAACTTCTATTTCAGCTTTTCCCAAACTCCATTCTAAATCAAACTAAGCTGCTTCTCTCTGTTCACAAAATTTCTCAATGGTATCATAAGTTGCAAACATCTTCCAGAATTCTTCTGCAAAGTTCAAAGGGTTTCAGTTCTCCATTCTGTTGTCAGTCTTGACCACATGGTGATGGTTTTCAAAACTTGCGGGATATAAAGAGGTATCCTCGATTACGAACATCGTCGTCTCTGCAAATATCACTCTCTCAGAATGTAGGATTGATCGACGAATTTTCTAATGAAGCGCAAAGATGATTTTCATGCTCTTCCTCGTCTCCGAACGTACTATTAAGTCATACAATGACCATTTGTCCAAGCACTCACGAGAAGACATCATTTATCAAATTCGCGAAACAATCAGAGCTTTAGCTAATACTATTAGCGTCACAAATCGTCATAGCAGCCTTTTACTCATACTGAAAGCGATTCCAAGAATAAAATCAATTCATCAGAAGGAAACTTCGCGCTCTGAAATTAAACAAGCACATAATCGTTTCAGGGTGGAGGAATATTACGGTTCAGCTTTCAGAAATCAACACGCCCAGAAGATACACTTAAACCAACTCACTTTTGATCTTCGGTTATTGCTCCTCTCGGTTGCTCAAACAAACTGGTAGGATCCCGGACACATCTGAAAGACACCTTCTCTTGGTGACTAGACAATCTCCCGGTATCAAGTCAAATCCTATTTCACGCTCCGATGGAAAATTTTGGTGGTTCGACCAGGAATCATATTCAAGATTCAGGGTGCCAAATAACGTTCAAGATAAGGTTCATTCATTGGTGTACGAAATGGGTTCTAGGAAAACTTCATAACCGCTAAATTAACACAAGAGACTCCAGAGTAATAGTGATAGCAGAGGGTTTATCAATCGGTAATCATGGTAGGGAGTTCAAAATTGTTGCAAACGTTAAAGGTGAGACATGGAAGGGAAATTGTCCATATTTGAAAGCTCAATCAGCCGATTCCTTGTCAGAATAAAATTGAAGATAACTATCCCAAGATAGACGGATCACAAATCAAATCTTTATCATTTAAAAGTGAGGAAGGAAACATTCTTATACTCATGGTTACACACCACAAGGTTTCTTATAAGGACAGAGATGGGTGAAACGAAATCAAATAGTGTCGGAAGATTCATAGATACTTATCAAAAGCAAAAGACAATCAAAACATATCCAGCACATTATCGCCATGGGGGTTCTCAGAGTGCCCGAAGAGGCGTCAAAATGATTAACGAAAGGATCAGAGTGCAACGTGGGTCTTTATCAAAATGATCAACGAAAGAAATCTGAAGATAAGGATCAATTAGTGTCAGGCAATTATTATGAAATTTCTCAATGCCTTCCAAATTTAATCAGGTTCTAATCTTAGGTGGTGCAAAGCATAAGCTTTCACTTTCCAAAAGTGGCATCAACAGGATCTAACCAAAAGCAAGGCACGAATCAGAGTGATGCGGAAGCGATGATACTTAAACAAATGCCTTAATAGTCTACCCATTCCTCACTGGTCAAAACTTACGTTCCTATAGGGAAATCTTAAAGCAAATTTTCAAATGTTGTCTTACGAGCGCCTACAGGGAAAGCTTAGTGGTCCTAACTTACACAGGCCAAGGGTAAATGTATTACGAATCGCAGCCTGTCGCTCTGATACCATAATTGTAACACCCCAACCCAGCAAGGGTAGAAGTATCACATTAATGGCTTCATATCAGATCAAACAAGGCATACATTCAATAGTAATACAAAGGTTCTCAAAGGTTACAAATGAAATACTGAATACACAAGGATACAAAGGAAACAAAAACTAAATACTAAGTCTGCAAATGCAATCCTTCTAATGACTCCTACTTCAGAATAACTATCAAGGTCTTCTAAGTCCAAAAGTCTCTTCACTCTTACCCAGCTTCCAACTAAAACCTGCCGCGGGAAAAGAAACGCGGCTGAGCTTAAAAAGCCAGTGAACAGATATATAATAAACGGAAACAAAAGCAACGGAAATGAACATATACATCATAATGAATGAGATATAGGAAAAGGTATAAAGAGTAAAGGTTTAGGACAGTAATCCACCACGAGCCCAGAATCAAATCATATCATATCATATCAAATCTGCATAATCATATAGAGGGGAGACCTCTCAGATAATCAGATAATATGAGGGGTGTCCTCATTCTTCAAATCAAATAATATGAGGGTGTCCTCATTCTTCAAATGGAGTAGCTAGCTCCCAAATTTTGTGAAAGACGTGGATTGCACCCATCATCAGTCACCAAATCATATCATAACATATCAGAAACAGAACAAATCTAGGATGCATCCATTCGCCCCCCAAACAAATCATATTGGCCATATCAAATCATATCAAAGTGAGCTCATATCAAATCAAATGGGGACGGTGTAACCAAATCACTAGGGCTACACACTAGTCATGCCAGTGGTGCATCAAAGGCACGACCATGTTACCTTCATGGCTAGGAAACAAATTTGGCTCGGGTATCAAACTGGGGTCAAAGGTCAAAGGTTCATATCAAAGCAAAGGTTCATATGGTCATAATCATAGTCCAAATATCAAAGTTCATATCAAAGGGTTCATATCAAAGGTTCATATCATAGGTTCAAATCAGAAGTCAAGAGACCGAAGGCACCTTATTAAAAAGGGCAGAATATCTGTACCTTATTCGAATCGAAAGCAAACAACGAAAGAAGAGTCACAAGATAAGGTATCACTCCCGCTTCACGAAACCTATACGAATTAAATATCAAGTATTACTTTAAGTTCAATGAATTTTAGTATGTTTTCCCCTTTTTGTTTTGTAACTTTCTAACTTTAGTAATTAGTAAGTTTTCTGGAATTAGCCAAATTAGTATTTATCGTTAATGTTACCATTTAGTCCCGTTAAATTCGTTAAAATGACAAGATACATGAATTTGGGTTTATTGTTATAATGTAAGTCAGTTTAAGGTCTTATTGTGTCTAATTAATGTACTACGGGTTAAAATATGAAAATAGTGGAAAAGGTTACAATAATTATGCTACATGTGCCTACCATATCCCATGATCAAATTGGTCCACACATTACTGTACCATGATTTAACAATTCGAATATATGACCAAAGGAAAGAAGGAAAATATGACCATGCTTTATTATCTCTACTGACAATGCTACTTTTATTTATAACAATTCTTTCATTGTACCAAAAGCAACTGATTTACTCTTATTATATTTAGCTTCGAATGATAGGACCAAAAAGAGAATTCATGCATGCATACCCACGCCATTTTTCCTTTCAAAACTCTACTTGTACTCACGCATGAAAGAGCATACTCACACAATACCACATGAGACCCTCGCATGCCTACCCTTAACTCGACCTTATATACATACGTAAGACTCTCTTGTTTTCAGCCATATCGACACACCCAGCACAACCAAACAGACCCTAGTTTAACCCATGCAAATTTTATGACGTTTAATTTCGACATATAAACAAACCCATGACTTCGACATTTATATAAACTTTCATGCGACACAAAACAGCCCCTCGACACACTATATACACACAGAAACAGCCCACCAAAACCACATAAAATCATGGCCTTAAAACCCTCATATCGACACATATATGACTCCAACAAACATGTATGAATCTGATTTTTAACTGTCCAGTTAAGAACTCATTTGAATCCTTTTATCTCCTTTTTAGATCGACCCAAACTCACCACTTCGACCCTTGGTCTCCAGCCAATCGACACACCCAAAAACGACCAAAACCAACCCTCGTTTCTACCCACAATACCACACACTCGACACCCAAGACACACACCATTCACACATAAAATTCCATCAACCAACCCTAGTCTTTTCCCAGGTACAAGCCTCACTTCACAGGCCATAACCAACCCTTCCTATTCCTTTTTAACCCGGCTCAACTCCACCATTTCGACCCTTGTATAAGACCCTCACACTATCAATATAGTCCCATTTTATACGATAATATTTTCTAGATTTCACAGTGTCCTCTTAACTCGATATATACCTCACACACATACACGCTAAATTCTCAGATTATAAGCCTTCATACACACATATATATATTGGTTCGTTATTTCATGTACAATGAAGATCAAATTTTTATGCAACGCTATATCGGATCCAATAAGGTATAAAACGATCTCTAGTCCATCATTCTATGAAATCAAGTTCATTATTTTATGTGACTTATTAACATTTACATTTATTCTATTTTTCATACGATTCGAAGAGATGAAAACGAGAGCAGAAAGAAAATGGTACCTCAAGGACGAATGTATGGAGAGAACAAGAACAAGAAGACCCAAGCATACAATCCTGATCAAACCAAAACTACCCTCCATGAATCTGTTATGTCCCACGACCAGAACTACACCTCGTACGCCTTAATGGAACCACGTTGAACTCGACTTAAAGAAGAAGAAGACCAGTGTGCCGCCACCAGATTTTGTGCTAGGGTTTCTTGTGTTTATGATGGTTTTGTAACTATGGAAAAAATGATTGTGCATATATCGGTATAAAAAGAAAACCGTGTGATAGAGTTTTTAAATTTTGGTATTTTGCTAAATTTATGGGCTTGATTGGGGGCCCTACTTAATGTTAATATATTTTAAAAGTGCCACACGATTTACATAAAGTTGTGAATTTCGGTTATGGTATTATTATTAGGCGTGTGATGACACTAAATATGTAACATTTGTTTATCATAAGTCTTATTATCGCGTTACTTCATTTGTTCAATTATTAGCCGTTAGATACTTAGGTTATGTTCGGAATGAAATGTCTTTTATAAATTTGAGATCAAAGGGTATTCTGGGTATTTTACGTGTTCAGAAATTTTCGGGTTTTACAACAACACTTTGTATCTACTTGGATACTTTGTGTTCTTCTCTTGCTATTGAAGAGGAATGACAACACTTTGTATCTACTTGGATACTTTGTGTTCTTCTCTTGCTATTGAAGAGGAATGAAGAGGATCTCTTGGTGGGATGAAAGGATCACTCTTAAACAAACTAAGACTCTCTAAATGATCAAAGAAAGTGTTCTAAGTGAGGAGGGATTAGACCAAAGAAAATTGACTGGAAAAATCAAGTTGGAAGTGTAAAATGATCCACTATTTATAGGCAAGGGGGAAACTACCCGTTACAAAGGCACGGCTCCACTAATTTTCAGACGGCTCCAGTAAATTTAGTGGAGCCGTCGGTACTTTAGTGGTACCGTGGACGCTCCTTCGTTTGTTTTTAGTAGGGAAGGTTTATTTGTGAATGTTTGGAGCTGTTTGGGGGGAAAAATGACTGTTGGGAGTTTTTAAACTTATTTTTCAAAATAAAAAATTTCTTTTTAATTCAAAAATGATTTATAAAATATATTTTTGAAAGAAATGTTTTGTCACATTAAAAATGTGAAGTTTAGAGAAAAATGTAATCCTTTGATCATTTGTCAAGTAGTAGATTTGTTTGTCCATACCTTGAGTGATTTATGTCGGGATGGAAATCTACCACTTTGTTGAAGCATACTTGAGACATCGGGAGGTGTTGATGTAAGTATGCATTGATGATTTGTCTTTACAAGAAACTTGCACATTTTACGTTATGTATTACAAGTTACATGTTTGTCATTATTAAAACCGAAGAAACCGTTTAGTTTATATATCGTAATATTTGCACTAACATAAGGTACATTCCGACTCTTCTTGTTATAGTGATGATAATTCGTCAATAGATGATAATATACTATATGATGAATATAATAAACTATGTGAAGTACGTTTTTAAATCATTACTAGAAACAAAACACTAAAAGTAACATTGCATGAACTCGAAGTGCAAATTTTAGAACTAAAAGACCAAGTAAAAAGACTTGAGAAAAATAAATGAATAGATATTGGATGTAGGTCATGCATATGTCTTCAAGTAGAGAATGAAAAACTCAAAGAAAATGCCGTTAAAATCATTAAGTTTGAAAAAGGAACAAAGGCACTTAATGACATGCTTGAAAACGTTTGGTATAGTGAACATGCCAGAGCGGGCTTAGGATTTGACCCAAATAAAGCTTCTACAATTGAAACTAAACAAGTAAAATTTGTAAAATCTGGAGAATCTGAAATAGCAGAGGACGGTACCATTAAAGGTACAGACGGCACCACTAAAATTAGTGGTACCGTGGTACTGTCTAGTGCTTAAGTCAGAACAGGTTCGATTTTAAAAAATAACTTAAGTACTAAACCGAGTCACATAGTAGTTAATAATGTTGAAGTACCTAGCACTGGTAAAAAGGAGGTTGAAATATTTTACAAACCTTTGTAAACCCCCGGACATGGATTTGTAAAACCCGATACTAAATCAAAAACTCCTCCACCTAGAAAAACAAATATTCCTAAACCTCGATAAAGAACTCCTCAATCGAGAGGTAACTTTAGAAGACAAAGTTATCCAAGTAACTGTCCAGTAACTTGGAATAACCGTCATTTGCAAACTTACTTACCATGGAAATTTTTCCTCTATTCCAACATCCAAACCAAATGCAAGAAATGCATAGATTGTTTAACACTAACAACTTTGGACCCATGAGATATTGGGGACCAAATGTTTGAGTTTCAGTCTTGCTAGATTAATATGATTGAGAATCGACTTGGAGTCCGACGAATGGATTATGATTAGTGAGTGCACTAATCTCATGATGGATAATCAAAGTCTAGTCTCATCCTACTTTGCATACAACGATGGTAAAGTCACGTTTACTAGTTAATAGGCAACATCTCAGGCTAAGGTAAGCTTTCTCAAAACTTCCTTACTATTAGATATATTATGCATGTAGAGTTCTTAGAATCCAACTTAGTGAGCACTAACATAATGGAAATGAAAAGTGAATCCCTAAATGGTTTTTCAACAAGGAGGTATATGTAGTACAACCTCTGGGATTTGTTGATCTATAAAAACCATATTATGTTTATTGACTCAAGAAAGCACTCTATGACCTTAAACAAGCCTCCACAACTTGGTAAGACATATTAAAGGATTTCTTGCTTAAACATGAATATACCATGTGAATGGTTGATAACACACTTTTCATGAAGAAACGAAGTTCACATCCCATCATTTCTCAAATAGTTGTCGACGACAATTATATTAGGCTCAACTTGTCCAGAAATGTACGATGATCGTTCAAAGATCATGCGTGACAAGTTTGAGATGAGCATGATGAGCAAATTAAGTTTCTTCCCTAGTCCCCATATAATATTATTTGAATATAGTATCTTCTTAAATCTAATTATACTAATATATATATATATATATATATATATATATATATATATATATATATATATATATAATTTATTAAAATATTATGAAATTTAGCTTAAAACAATCCTAACCGATGAAAACGCATATGTCTGCAGTGACGAATCTCACAAGAGACGATGAACCTGAGTACGCGGATAGTACTAAGTTTAGGGGCATTATCGGTAGTTTACTCTATCTAACGGCAAGTAGGCCCGATATCATGTCTAGTGTCTACCCTTGTGCTCGCTTCTAAGAAGGATCCTAAAACCTCTTACCTTGAAGCGGTTAAGTGTGTCTTCCATTGCATTAAAGACACTATACACTTGGGATTGTACTGTCCCAAGTGGATTGGTGTAGAAACTATTGTGTATACCAACTCTGATAGTGCGGGAGATCATGTAGATCAAAAAAGTAAGAGTGACGTTTGTACCTTCATGGGTTGTTGTCAAACTTCTTGATTCCCCAAGAAACAAATGACTCTTGTTGTCTCCACGACCGAAGCCGAATACGTAAGCGTCAGAAAGGCATGTCAACAAGCACTATGGATGAGACAAGCTCAAATCGACTGTGACATTTATCTCGATGACATTCCTATGAAGTGCGACAACCAAGGTGCAATTTACGTGACCAAGAACCCCGTGCAATGCTCGTGTTCGAAACACATCGAAATACGTCATCACTTCCGTCGCGGTATTGTTCAAAAAGGAAACATTTCTATCTAGAAAATTCTTTTACTAGACAACATCGTTGATATCCTAACCAAACCTCTCAAACGAGAATCTTTTAACTATCATCGTCTAGGTCTAGGAATGATGGAACACATTCCGTGAATTTCACAATTCCCATGTGTTCATATACATCCTTTAAATCCCTCTTATGACTACTTAAATATTTCACTGGAAATATCGAAGTCATCACTTATGTCTCGTCTCATGACTTTTTAAATATTTCACTGGAAATATTAAGTCATCTTTCACATTCCTCTAATGACTATTTGCGTATTTCCATGGAAATATCAAAGTCATCCTTTCACGTCTGGCTTCATCGTTCAAATCCCAATGGACTCATCTCTTAAAAGAGTTTATGACTATCTAAATATTTCATTGGAAATATTAAAGTCATACCTCGTATCAATCTAATGACTACCTACATATTTCCTCAAAAATATTAAAGTCATCTCTTATCGTCTAGTCTAGTTCCTTTCTTTAAAAGAGTTTATTAGGTATAAAATCTATCCTCGTGTCAAAAAGTCTCACTAAATAAGCGAGATTTATTCGTCAGAAATCATAATGGGACAAAAATCAGTCTCAGCAGTACACGGCACCACTAAATTTAGTGGCATCGTGGTACCGTGCATCTGATAGTCCTCATTTTCTTCCTTTTTCCCTCTGTTCACTCATTTAAAACAAAACACCAACTTCTCTTATTGTTGTCAAAACCGAATATTACACCTTAATCTAGTTACACTCTTGCCAATCAAGATCGAGGCATTCCATTTAAAGTTTATCAATCACTACACCTTACCCAACATCGATTGTATGTAAATTAACTTTAATTTCTTTCTAATGTGAGTCTAGGGTTTGTTCATATTTATAAAATCGAATTAGGGCTTTTCAATTTTGATTGAATTTTTATGCAATTAGGACTAGGATTAGATAATGTATAACTTATATGATTCCCTAAACATAGGATTTGCATAAACTCACTTATACTATATACTTTAGTCCGAATTTTACTAGTTAAATTGGAATTAGATTAAATATTTTTAGTGGAATCATGTCTAGGATACTTAAAATTGGATTAGCAGTTATTAACATCGAAGCTTTTCAACTTTAAGATTTTTGGCGCCAAATTGTTGCATCTGCCAAACACCCCAATTCCATTGTTTTCGAAAAATTTCACACAACTAGGATCATAAAACATTTTTCGTGCATTGTTGATCCAAACTAAAAACGTTTTTGCATGCATACATGATCTCACAAATATTGATTGAATTACATAACTAATATGTACTCTTCGACATATTTGTTTGAGCACAAGTGAAGTTAGGAGCGTTTGGGTAATCTCATTATTTTTGTTTTAGAGTCGAGATTACCGCACCTCCACGTTGTTTGCATATTGGCACACACACTAGAGATGTGATCATCAATAATACAAAAGTTAACACATATATACTTATATATTTTTGTAGGTAACAATGCCTCGTAATGATTACCAAGACCCCAAATCCTATATCCCTTCACTAATCGATGATCCAAACATTTCTGATGAGCAAAAAGCATATCTTCAAAAAGTCCAACATCGATACATACACGACGGTCGTGTAGTCAATGCTTATTTTGCTCCTTTGGATGGCATAAATGTATGCTTTCCAACAATCGATTTTGATTGTTTATATAAAATAAATTATCAAATTTGTCCTCGTTTCATCCTTGAGTTCTATAGTCGTGTTCGTACCTTCAATGATCTTGAGGGTAATGTCTTCCTAGATTTCTGGATTCGAAATCAAAATATCATTTTGACCATCACCGAGTTGGGTGACATTCTAGGTGTTCCTTCCTATGGTCATTGTGCCTACACAGAAGACCATTCCTTAGAGTCCCTTTACTATCATCTTGAAAGTGAAGGTCCATATCTAACCGAAATTCCCAATCCTCAAACCATAACGCACCATGTACAAATCCCTCATGTTGCCAACATGTACCAAAAACGTGATGGTTCAATAGTCTACCTTGACCCAAACCGTGTCTATCTCCAAGAAATTACTCCCAATCTCAAAAATTGGGAACTCCTTCTTCGTGAGAATGTCTTGTCTCTTGCGGGTAACCGGGATCATGTTCCGGCAAGTCTAGCCCACATGCTCTATTGCCTTAGTAACGAGGATCCATACAACCTCGCATACTATATGGCAAAAAGAATCACTAACATTCATAGTCGGTGCGATAAGCTCATGCCATATGGTATGTTTCTTGCTCGTCTCTTTCGTTGGGTTATGGCTAATTACCCACACCTAAAAAACATCGACTACTTCCATGTTGATCCTATTATGAAACCCCTTGGTGGACCACAAAGTCGCACAAAGCAACGTAGTGACAAAGGGTCTAAACGTGGTCGTAAATCCACTTTCGATGCTACTTTCTCTTCCTCCTCCTTCCATCATGGATCATCATCTCAACCTATGGATGAGGATGATGTTGAAGTGATTGAAGAAGGAACCTCTCGTGCTCGTACTCCTTCACTGACACATTCATTCGCAATCTTGACACGTCAACCTTCCCACCAACAGCCGACCTTCCTTACAACAACAACTTAAGTGCGGTAATGAGAAGGCAAACGATGATGTACAATCAAAAAGTGTCCATGCACGAGCAAACCATCGTGGGGTTCAAGTCAATTAGGAAGGCACTCAAGGGCATTGGCAACAAGATCAAGAAGTTGGGGAGAACGAGAGATTAAACAATGTTTTAAACTACTACTTAATTAGTATTACTAACTCAAGTATTATTAAACTATCTCTCATGGGGTCTTGGCTACGGCCATTTGACATTAACAAGCTTGGCTTAACCATAACTTAGAATTACTAACTTGGCATGGGTTGCTTTGGGTGTTTAATGAAGCTTAATTCTTGATTATATTTAGCTTATGAGTTTTATTTAGTTCTTATCTTTTATTTTAGCTATTTCCAATTTTTTCTTGCATGATGTAGATGATCATATTACTTGCTTGATTGCATGCTTAATAGTAGCCTATATTTAGATAATCACATGTTTTTGTTTGTTGCTAGTTGTGGCTATTGTTATGAAAACTCTGTGATTATTCTTTAGTGAATTGAGGCAATAGGATTTGCTGCAAATAGTACCCCTAGAATTACCCATTTAGGCAGCCTAAATCCTGCAGAACTGGTAAAAATGTCAACTGCAAGTTACGGCACCACTAAATTTAGTGGTACTGTGGGTGATTAAGTGGTACCGTCCCCTGGGAATACGTTTTTAACTGTTTGCTTTCACTTTTTGACTTCCTTTCCTTTAGATTCTGCAAACATGAGCTAATTTCAACACTCCCAATTCCCTAAACTCACCATCTACCAATCCATGCATGCCTTTGATTTGGCTATTTAAGCTCTTATCATGTATTCATCTTCCTCACCATCATCATAAACTCACCATGTCTTCTACCATTGCTACCACCTCACACAAAGCAAAGAAACCAAGACTCAACATAAAACCACCCAAGGAAATACTTCTCATTGATCTTACACTAGATGATGATGAAGACATTCATACACCATTACCCTCCACCAACTCAACCTCATCAATCTCCACACCATTTGCTCCTTCCAAAGCCATTTCTCCAAGGCCAACCTCATCATCCTCTTCCACAATTAGGACAACAACACCCATGCTCCCACCTAGTCCTCCTCAACTTTTGGCATTAACATTCACACCATCACCAACAATTCCTCTTGAGCTTAGGTCCAACACATCATCATCTTCCACTTCTCCAACGCCACAACCACTAATGGGTCACCCCATTCTCTACCCACTTGAACCACATAGCCTAAGTTGTGCATGTTGTCATCACAACTGAAACCTCATCTTTAGCCTTAGGGAAGAATTGAACTTCATGTTCTCATACCTTGAACACCTCCTAACACCACCACAAGGGCCCATCATACCACCTCCTCCACCAACCAATAGCCCAAACAACTAAACATTTTCATGTTTAGCTTCCAAAAATAAACGTCTAGGATCCCTTTTGGAATTGAAGCAAATCTTAGGGCCTCTTGGCACTAAAGATTTATATGTGCTTCTTGTAGTTTATTTTTATGCTTATGTTGTAGTCATACCTTATGTATGTCATTTCTCTGATGAATAGATAGGGTTATTGTATGGTTGTTTTTTCTTTTATGGTTGTTGGCTTCTTAGCCCTTTGCTTAGTTTATGGTTGAATATCTTAGTTTCTTTATTTTATTTTGTCATGGTTAGATATTTGTCTTGATCGCTACATTTTAGATATTGTATATGTGTCATCTAACCTTGTTTTGTAGCAAGAACCATTGCTCGATTCCTTGATGTCCTCCAAACGAGGGGGAGTATACATCAAGGGGGAGCCTTTGCAATCTTTTTGATTCGACAAAAGGGGGAGAAATGGGATATAAACTCATGCTAAAAACTTTTTAAAATTAATCTTTCACTTAAATGAGTTTATGTTTTGTCATCATCAAAAAGGGGGAGATTGTTGATGCAAATAATGTCCTAAAAATGTTATTTATATCTTTTGATAACTCCACGTTTTGATGATAACAAAATGTGAAAACACTTTACGTGAAAATTAACGTAAACAAGTTTTTAGTCGAAATATCCCGTTTCTACGTAAATCACTCTAGGTATTAACAAACAAATTTACAACTTGACTAACGATCAAAGAAGTGAATTTCTGTTTCAAACTTCACATTTTTATTGTAACAAAATATTTTTTTCAAAAATATACCTTACAAATTATTTTTGAATTATAAAGAAATGTTTAATTGGAAAAATAAGTTTAAAAATCATAACAGCTATCCCCCCCCCCCCCCAAATCAGCTCCAAACTTCCCCAAATAAACTTTCACCACTAAAAACAAAAAATGAAGCGTCCTTGTCTGGCACAGTACCACTAAATTTAGTGGTACCGTGTAGTATTTAGTGGTACCGTCCCACTATAACGGGAAAATTTTTTCTGCCTATAAATACCAGTCCAATTCTCAGGTTTTGGGTATCCTTTTTCACACACAACTTTCTGAGTTTAAAACTCTTATCACATTTACTCTCATTTGATCATTTAGTTAGTTTTCTTTTTTTTAAATAGTGATCCTATCATCCAACCAAGTGATCACCTTCATTCCTCTACTAGTGCAAGAGAAGAACACAAAGTATCAACAAGATACAAGGTGTTGTAGTTATAGTTAGTGTACTTGTAACATATTGTTACATACTTGTTATATCCTAGCATACACCAAGTTGAATTTTCTTTTATGTAGTTTGTGAGAGTGGATCATTGTGATCTTGTTGAGATCTTTGAGATCTCTTGTAGTTTGTGTGCTTGAGTGTTGATCAAGTGGATCAAGGGTAGATCGGGTAGATCGTGTAAAGTGTGTTGATTGTGTGATTTAGTAAGGATCGTGTGGATCGTGGTAGATTGGCACTAGCTAAGATTAGTACTCGACATTTAGATTAGTGTCAGAAATTAGGATAAGCGACGTTGTAAGGTTTTCTCCACCTGAAGGGAGCTTTGTTGATATAGTGCTTAGAACTATCGAGTTAGGTACTCGGGGAGTGGAGTAGGGCGAAGAAGAGCTTCGTGACCGAACCACTATAAATCTCCTTGTCTCAGTTTGATATTTCCATCTCATTTCTTTATACTTATTGTTTATATTAGATAGTTTAGCTTAGTATTCATATTGGTGTTGATTGATTTGACAAAAGAATCGAATCAAAGTTTTTCACAAATAAACTTTTATAACTAACGAAAAACCGGTAAAACTATTCAACCCCCCCTTCTAGTTTTCCACAAGGGGCACTCAGCTACCTCAGGCTAGTGCTAGTATGGATGCAGATGAGGCTACCCATCAGGAGTTGGGAGGTAGTTTGGAAAGGGCTACCACTACTGTTGCTAGCTTAGATGCAGCACAAGACAGTGGCAATATAACTATGACCCAATCCAGGGCAACTTCTAATGAATCAAGTTCCCATGGAACTGATTCAGCTGAAGGAAACCCCAGGCGCCAAGAAACCATGGGAGGCTCAAGTGCTCAAACTAGGTTGGGGGCTGAGTCTAGCATTCCTAATGATGCACCAATCGGGAGAGGTAACACACTCCGAAGTGCTGAGGGTAGAATTGAACTTATAAATGAATTGATGGCAAAATGTACAAAACTGTCAAAAGATGTTCTTGACCTCCAGAAGCTTATTACTTCTCATGGTTCTCATATTATCATTTTGAAGAGAATGGTTAGGTATTTAGAAGGAAAACAGAGGTCAAGAACACAAACACACAAAAGGTTATACAAGGTTTGTACTACTTCCAGAGTTGAACCTTCTGAAGAAGCATAGAGTTTGGAGGAGGATACTCCCAAACAGGGGGGAATACAAGTGTGGAAAACGTAGAGGGGGGGGGGGTGAATACGTTCCCGTTTAAAAACTTGAATCTTTTCGTATCAAACACTCGATCAAGTGTGACTTAATATGAAAAGTGTCAACTCTAGTCTTACAAGAACTAGAGATATTATAAAGCAACAAGTAAGGCATGTCTCAATAACACAAGCTTAGACATATTATAAATAACATGCCATGACACAAACACAACTAACACAATATAAGCAAACAACCACACAAATATAAATGCAATGCAAAGTATAAATGTAAAGCGGTAAATGAAAAAATAAACGTAAAGAGATAAGTAAAGAAAGCGCAAACCAGACACGGTGATTTATAGTGGTTCGGTCATGAAGCTCCTCTTCGCCCTACTCCACTCCCCGAGTACCCAACTCGAGAGTTACTTCACTAATCAACAAGCTCCCTTCTTGGCGGAGAAAACCATACAATGTCGTTTACAATATTTTCCGACACTAAACTAGATGTCGAGTTCTTCTTCTGGTACAACCAAACCCGTTATGTTTTATGGCCCAACATAACAAACCTTGTGTCTTGAGGCCTAAACACATAAACCGCGTCGCTTATATTATTTTCCGACATGAAGCTAAATGTCGAGTACTAATCTAGCTAGTACCAATCTCACTCATGATCTACCCGATCTTCACAAATCACACAAGCTACAAGATCCACATGATTTACACGCGATCTACCCGATCTACTCACGATCTGCCCGATCTACCTTATCTTCACACGATCTACCCGATCTACTCACTATCAACACAAGCTACACAAGATCTCCCCGATCTCTACAAGATCACAATGATCCACACAAATAAACTAAACAAGATGATTGACAACTTGATGTATATCAAGATACAACAAGTGCGTAACAAATGTTACGAGTGCACTAGACTAACCCTACAACACTTTGCATCTTCATGATACGGTGTGTTCTTCTCTTGAACTAGTAGAGGAATGAAGGTGATCACTTGAATGGATGATTGGATCACTATTAAACAAATATAAACTAACTACATGATCAAAGAAAGGGGATTGGAGTGGGTGGATAAAGAACAAAAAGTTCTGTGTGAAAAACCTTACCAAAATGTGTAAAATGGTCCACTATTTATAGGCAAAGGAAAAACTAGCCGTTATAGACTGACGGTACCACTAAATACCCGACGGTACCACAAAATTTATTTTTAGTGGGGAAGGTTAATTTGGGGAAGTTTGGAGCTGATTTAGGGGGAAAATAGTTGTTGGTGATTTTAAACTTATTTTTCAAATTAAAACATTTCTTTTTAATTCAAAAATATTTTGTAAAATGTATTTTTGAAAAAATGTTTTGCCACATTAAAAGTGTAAAGTTTAGAGAAAAATATACTCCTTTGCTCATTAGTAAAGTTGTAGATTTGTTTGTTCATACCTTGAGTGATTTACGTCGGGATGGAAATCTACGACTTTGTTGAAGCATACTTGAGATGTCGAGAGATGTTGATGTAAGTATGCATTGATGATTTGTGCTTACAAGTAACTTGTGCATTTTATGTTAGGCATTACAAGTTACATGTTTTTTATTACTAAAACTGAAGAAACCGTTTAGTTTAAATATCGTAATATTTTCACTAACAACAAGCACAGCTTCAGGGGAGGAAACTGGGGTAGAAAATGATGAGATGGTTGCACAAATGGTTGATGAATTTGTGGTAGCTGAAGTGACTTTGAATGAAGCTGCTAAGGTTGTTATGGAAGAGCAGGTGGAACAAGTTAATACTGCTAGTGACCAAGTTAATGCTGCTAGTGAAAAAATTTCAGCAATTGAGCCAAAAGTTACTACTGCTGCTACTATTGATGATGAGCTCACTTTGGCTCAAGCTATGATTGACTTAAAGAAGACAACACCAGTCAAAGCAAGTTCAAAACCCAAAGCCAAAGGTGTGATTATCAGGGAACCAACTTCAACAACAACAGACACAACACAATCACTACCACAACCACAGGGCAAGGGCAAAGGAATATTGATTGAGGAACCTGTGGTTAAAACTTTATCAAGAGAAGCTCAACTCTTTGCAGATGCTGAAGCTGCTAGATTGTTACAAGAAGAGTATGAGGAAGAAAATAGGATAATTTCAGAACAAAGAAGAATCAAAGCTGAGAAAGAAGCAAAGAAAATTGCACTTATGAAAAAATGGGATGACAATGAAGCAAAGTGTGAAGCTGATTATCTCTTAGCACAAAGGCTACAACAGGAAGAAAGAGAACAATTTACTGAGGCAGAGCAAGCTAAACTGCTTATGGAAGTTTTAGAACAAACGAAAAAATTCTTTGCACAAAAGAGAGCAGAAACTAAAAGGAACATGCCACCTACCAACATTCAACAAAGATCAATAATGTGTACTTACTTGAAGAATATGGATAACTAGAAGCAAGATCACTTCAAGCACATGAGTTTTGAAAAGATCAAGGAAGTTTTTGATAAAGTCTTCAAGAAGGTAAATACATTTGCTCCTATGAAAACTGAGGTGGTAGAAGGTTCTAAAAGAGCTGGAGAAGAATAAGGAGTTGAAATCAGCAAGAAGCATAAATTAGATGAGCAAACTGAGCAAGCACAAGAGCAAATAGAGCAAGTACATGAAAGTGATGCAAAAGAAACAGCTAATCTACAACAATTGATAGAACTTGCAAGTGATCATGATGAAGAAATTGTTGTGTTCCTTTGAAGACTAACGTACTTATCATAGATTGGAAAACTGGTTATTGTTGAAAGACTTCTTGGTGGGAGATAATCAGAGTTGGTGGACAGTCTCAAAGGTTTGTCACTTTTTCACAAATTCTCAGAAACTTTGACAGGGAAGATTTGGAGACCTTATGGGCATTAGTCAAAGAAAAGTATGGAGATCCTAGACCAAAGACATTTTGGATAGAGTTCTCTGGGGTGACTTGAAGGTTATGTTTGAAACTTATCATGAAGATAGAGTTTGGCATGATCAATATAAAAATAAAGTTGTGCTTTGGAAGCTTTTCAGTCATGTGGAGTTCATACTGTGATGATGAGAGGACTTCAAATCTACATGTTAGTGGAGAAAGACTATCATTTAGCTAAGCATACACTTGACATGATGCTCAATGGTACTGTCAAACTTCAAGTTGATCATTGGAGTGAAATGGTATATCAGCTTCTCAAGAAAATGGAGAAACAACTTTATGCGGCTGATTTTAAGAAAAAGAGGGAATAGTGTTTGGAAGCATCCTCCTGGTGAAGGATTATACTTTGAAGGAAACTTGATGATTTTAGATGAAAATATCAAGTTTAGGGGAGGATTGTTGGGAATTAAAGCTTCCAAGATGTTAATACTACTCAAAGATGGATAAAGCTGCTCATGAGATTACAACTGCTCAGGTGATTAAAAAGAAATTGCTCTAAGTATGTTTCTACTACTGGTTATAGAGTTACTGCTGCTAATGAAGGTTAAGACTGCTAGTGTATAGTACAACTGCTGCAAGATTACTACTGCTAGAGTTATAATTAAGACTGCTATAGTATTTAGTTAATACTGCTCATAAGATAAACTTGTATAGTCGGTTAGATAATTATAGAAAAGATTCTTTAAAGATTTATTTTGTATAGAAAGTTATTGTAAGCAGACTAGGACTCATTAGCCTATAAAAGGAGGTCCTAGGACATTGAGTTCGATACACATTATTCAAAACTTCAAGGTTGTAAACCCTAATACTTAAAGAGTATTCGTATTAATAATAATGAAGTTGTTGATTTGTTTACAATTGTGTTAACTGTTCTTCTTAATACTATTGTTTAGATTCCGCATAAACCTTAGTAATTCAACACAATTTATATACCTAGTTGTGTAAATTCATCTAGCATAACTAAACCTTTACAAGCTAACGGAGTCGATCAAGTGTGTAGTTGGGATCAACAAGCACATAGTACTGCTATTATCAATAAATATTTTGGTATGCATAAAATTGTACCCATAATCCAAAAATTAATTCTGAATCCAAAGCACTTTTCCAAAGCAACTTGAAGCAGCCATATATTCAGCTTCTGTTGTGGAATTAGCAACCACGGTTTATTTCTTGCACTACCATGAGATCAATCTACACCCTAGGAATTGACAACCTCCTGTTGTAGATTTCCTATCTAAGCTTGCTCCAGCATAGTCACTATCAGTGTATGCTACCAAATGAAAAGGTGAATCTTTTGGATACCAAAGGCCCAATTTAGGTTGACCTTTTAAGTACCTAAAAATTCTTTTCACAACATGAAGATGTGAAACTTCAGGTGTGAGTTGGTATCTAGCACATGCATATACTGCAAACATGATGTCAGGTCTTGAAGATGTAAGGTACATCAATGACCCAATCATTGATCTATACAAATGAACATCCACTTCACCATCTTCATCCTTGAGCAAAGGCTTGTCAGTGACCATGGGTGTGCTTGCAGCCTTGACATCTGTATACCCAAACTTCTTTAAGATCTCGGTCAGATACTTATCTTGGCTGATAAATATGCCATCCTCCTTTTGCTTGAGTTGTAACCTTAGGAAGAATGTGAGTTCTCCCATAGAACTCATCTGAAACATTTCATGCATCAATTTCTCAAACTCAATGCATAACACCTTGTTTGTTGATCCAAAGATAATATCATCAACATAAACTTGAACTAGCAGAATATCATATTTGTGTCTTCTGATAAATAAGGTCTTGTCAATCTTCCTTCTACTAAAACCAATGTCCAACAGGTATGCTGACAATGTGTCATACCAAGCTCTAGGAGCTTGATGTAAACCATAAAGTACTTTTTCCACCTTGTATACCATATCATGAAAGTCACGATCTTCAAATCCAGGTGGTTGAGAGACATATACTTCTTCTTCAATTGTCCCATATATAAAAGCACTCTTCACATCCATTTGATACACCACAAAATCTTTGTATGAAGCATAAGCCAAGAACAACCTTATAGCTTCAATTCTTGCAACTGGGGCAAAGACTTCTCATAGTCAATCCCTTTTTCTTGTGTGTATCCTTGAGCAACTAATCTTGCTTTATTCCTCTCCACAATACCTCTTTCATCTTTCTTACATCTAAAAACCCATTTAGTACCAATTGCCCTTTTCCCATTAGGCAAATCAACCAGTGTCCAAACTTCTTGTAGCTTGAATTGCAAAAGCTCCTCTTGCATAGCCTCCATTCAGTTTGGATCCTATAATGCTTTATGTGCATTCTTGGGTTCTACTTGTGATAAGAAACAAGCAAATAAACAATTTTGAAGATCTTTGTGACTATTTCTCTGCTTAAGATATCTAGCAAAGAAACCTTGTTCCTACAAATCCTTAGTCATTCTTCTTGTTTGAACAGCAGATTTCATATCTCCAATTACTTGCTCTTTAGGATGATCCTTGTGAATTCTGGTAGTTGGAATAGGACTGACCTGAATAGTATCATCCATATTGTTTATGTCAGCCTCTGCACCAGCTTCTTCATAATCAGTATTTGCATATATCTTTTCCAAAGGAGGCATGTTTGGATCAATTGGATATTCATCCTCATTATCAGCAATGCCATCCTTGTCAGTAGTATTAACAGTGTTATCTTTGGTAATGTTGTTTTCATCACCAGCAGCATTAACTTTATTAGAACTACTAACATTATCATCCTTCACTTGATCACCAAATTTAGTTGGAGCTTCATCATCCTGCTTTTCATTATCACTTGAAGACTTAACACCATCTTCGTTATCATCTTTTGAATCTTCATCTTGATCATCCGCTTAAGAACTCTTTGGAACATAGGTTGAGATAAGTGGATCAGCAGTCCATATAGGTAGCAAGACATAATCTTTTCCAGGTCCTATCTCCTTATTAGCTTGACCTATACTTTCACTTGTGTTTGTACCTACAAAATCATTAGACTGTGTACCTGCAACAACTGGCTCATAATTCATTGTATTGGTTAGTGCATCAATATCAAACAGCCAGTTTGGTCCACTCCCTGCAACATTAGGTATACTCTCACTAAACCTAATATGCAAGTTCGCTTCCACTAACCTGGTTCTACTATTTAACACTCTAAAAGGTTTAATATTCAGTTAGTATCCAACAAAGAATCCTTCATCAACCTTTCCATCAAACTTGCCTAAGTGATCTATGGTATTAAGGATAGTAACAGGACACCCAAATGGTCTTAAAAAGCTTAACAATGGTGCTCTACCATATAAAAGTTCATAAGGGGTCTTGTTATGAGGCTTAACTACTAAACTTTTATTTTTCACATAACAAGCAGTATTAACTGCTTCAGCCCAAAAAGTAGTTGGTAGCTTAGAATCAGCTAACATTGTTCTAGCAGCCTCAATTAGTGTCCTATTTCTCCTTTTAGCAACACCATTTTGTTGAGGAGTTCTAGCTACACTATACTATCTCATAATACCCTTCACCTCACAAAACTGATTCATATCCCTATTCTTGAATTTAGTTCCATTGTCACATATTATCACCTTAACCTTATGATTAACTAGGTTTTCTATCCTGGTAATGAAAGACTTAAGGATTCCACTGGTTTCATCCTTAGTTTCTAAAAAGAAAAACCAAGTAAACCTACTAAAATCATCAGTGACAACTAGGCAATACATCTTTTTCATCAACCTTTTTACAAAGGTTGGTCCAAATAAATCCATGTGTAACATATGTAAAGACTGACTTATAGAGTTCACTGTTTTGGTCTTACAAGAGGCTCTATGTTGCTTTCCCTTCTGACAAGCAATACAGGTTTCATCAATTTCAAAAACTTTTGAAGGTAAACCTCTTACAAGATTTCCCTTAACTAATTTATTCATTGTTTTGAAATTGAAGTGTCCAAGCCATCTATGCCAAAGCTTAGATTCATCAGATGTAGCCTTTGCAAAGAGACAAGTCACACCTCCTTTGCGAATCATGTTCTCTAAATCAACACTGTAAATATTGTCTTTTCTAGGAACCTTAAGCAAGACATGACTTTCATCAGTTAACTTAAAGTCAGGAGATAAGACAAAACATTCAGTGTCAGTAAAAAGAACACTGTTCTTTTTGTCACACATTTGTGAGACACTAAAGAGATTAAACTTAAGCTCTTTTACAAAGTACACATTTTTAAAATCTAACTCACCAGTTTTGATTGTACCTTTCCCTGTGATTTTCCCTCCTTTGTGATTACTTCCAAAGGCAACATATCCTCCATCAATTGGCTCAAAATCTATAAGATAGGACATGTTTCCATTCATGTTCCTTGAGCATCCACTGTCAATAAATCCTTGATCTTGTAACTCCACATGTGGATTTCGCTAAACATAAAGTAAGAAAATCAGTTTCTCTTGGGGACCCAAGCCATTACTGACTTCGATCTGCCTTGTGCATCAATATAATCAAATTTCTTTAAGACAATTGATGCACTGTCATATTTGGAAACATGATCTAAAACTTTTATTTTTGGTTTCCAAACCCAACATGTTGAGTCCTTAACAGCATAAAAATGATCCCCACAAACAGTATTAGTTACTACTTTTGGCTTAGCAGTATTAACTACTGCTTTTGCCTTAGTAGCACTAAATGTCGTATTCCTTTGAATGGGTCTTGTTATAGATGAATGTTCCATTTTTGAAAACTGTAACCTTGATTTAGCACCATTCACTGTTCTCTTAGTGGGAGAAGTATCAACTTGTCTAGCAGTATTACTTAATACTGCTGTTTTAGAAACATTTTGCTTGGCAGTATTAACTGATACATACCCAGATTTCATTAACATTGCTCTTGGAACTATATTTCTCTTAGCATTTGGGTGAGTATTTTTAGAAAAACTTTGGTGATTTACCCTCCTAGCATAGTTCCAAACAAGTTTTTAATAGTTATGACAATCTTTTTGCAAGTGTTCAAAACTACCACAATAATAACAAGCTTTATTGAACATTTTCCAATCACTTCATAGTCTTTGAGATATAATGTTATTCCAATTCCTCTGATTCCCTCTAGGACTGTGTGTGTTATTCCTAGGTTGCTCAACTTGATCAACAATTTTCCTAGTCAACTTACTACCAAAGTCAGGTTTAACAAACTTTATCTTTTCTACACTAGACTTAACTGTTTTTCTTTCAACCTTAGGTATAGAGTCAACCTTATCCTCATCATCTGACTCCCATTCTTCAATAATTGGTGCATCAGAATACTTCCTATCAACTGTAGACCTTTCCTCATTAGGCTTAGAATTACAACTCTCACCAACTCACTGATTAGCAGACTCAACTAAACAAGACAATTCTTTCATAGGAGGCACAAATTTCCCTGTAATGGGAGGGGGAACTTCATTATAGCCTATGCCACTACCTTTCCTCATAAGTTGGCGCTCTATTATCTTGTTTACTCCTTCAGATGCATGTTCAAGCCTATTTACTTTACATTGAAAGTTATCTTTTTCCTGTTGAGCTATATCTTTTTCTTTCTGAGCTACATCAATCCTTCTTCTAAGTTCTGTGATAAGCTCATCTCTTACATAAATCTCACTCTTTAAAACATTAATCTTTTCAACTAACTCAGTTTCATTTGTTTTAAAGAATTCTAGTCTTTTCTCTACAGACTCTTAACCTACTTTATAACCTAAACAAAGCAACTCATACTTTCTTAAATCATCTATTAGTTGATTATTTTGTGCTTTAAGTGACTCAATAGTATCTAAGTAAGATTTATAAGAACACCCAGATTCATTAGATACCTCAGAGTCAGAGCTTGAAGAGAAAGATGAATAAGCCATGAGTGCAAAGTTTGGTCCTTCTACAACTTGGTCACTCCAATCATATCCACCCAGGCCATCACAAGAAACTAAAGCTGTGGAGTTAGTTGCTTTTACTGGCACAATTTTTCTTAAGCTTTCTCCATTCTTGTAGTCTTGGCTCCTTGGTGCCCTGCATTCCCTAGGAAAGTGTCCCTTTCTGTGACACTTGTAGCATTCAACCTTGAACTTATCAAACCCAATGTTGTCATTCCCATTGACCTTGAGTTGTCTTCCTGTATTCTTCAAGAATCTCCTTGCCCTCATTGTTAACATAGTCATCTGCCACTTTAGATCCATCTCTTCAAGATCATCTGGATGAATCTGTTCTAAGTCCTCATGTACAGTCTGAGGATTATTAGATTGACTAGACAAAAATGCATAGATAACAGCATCACTCAAGTTCTCAATGTTTGTAGAACTAGAAGCATTAACCTGAGTGCTAGCAATAGTAACCCCATGTGCAGTAGTAACTGCTTCATTGGTACTGCGAGAGTTGTTTGAGGAAGACACAAAAGCCATGTTTTATGAATTAGTACTTGAGCTAGTCCCTTTGACATCTAGTTCATAAACTTTGAGGTTGTTGTAAAGATCATCCAAGCTCATTGTGTCTAAATCATCCTTGTTTCTCCACACAACAACATGTGTGCTCCATTCAGAGGATAGGCTTTTTAAAAACTTTTGATTCTTATCTTCTTGAGAGATCACTTCACGCAACATCTCTGATTGACTTATAAGTTTTTGAAGTGGATCAAAGGTTTGATATAGCATCTTAGAACCTTGAGCAGAAAAGTTATCATATTGCTGTTTCAAAATATTTTTCTTTGTCTTCTTAGTTGCAACATTACCTCCAAACCTCTTTTCAATAGCTTCCATCAGAGATTTAGTATCTTTAAGGGAGTTGAACTTCAACTGATGCTCATTATGAATTGCCATCATCAACATACTTCTTGCCTTAACTTCAAGTCTTCTTTGAGCTTTTTTCTTAGCAGTTGTAAGAGGCACAACAGTAGTAACACCTTCTACAGATACTATCATTTTTGGGTTTTCGTTTCCATTCTCAATGATATCCCGGAGTTGGAAATCAATCATCTGAATATACTGCTCAATTCTCATTCTCCAGATCTCATATTCATTAGCCTTGAGCATTGGAACCTTTGATGCAGTAACCATATGTGCAGAGTCTGAATCCATGTCTTCAGTAAGATCTAAACAATCTCGAGCTTAAACAGATTCTTCTTGATCACAGCTTCTAGATCACAAGATCTGATACCGCTTGTTGATCCCAATTATATACTTGATCGAATTCCCTTAGCTTGTAAAGGTTTAGTTATGCTAGGTAAACTAACATAACTAGTATAGAAACTGTATTGTATTTACTAATGTTTATGCGGAATCTAAAAAATAGTTTTAAGAAGAATAATAACACAAGAATAAACAAACCAACAACTTCAATATTATTAATACGAATACTCTCTTAGTATTAGGGTTTTACAACCTTGAAGCTATGAATAATACGTATCTAACTCAATGCCCTAGGACCTCCTTTTATAGACTAAGGAGTCCTAGTCGGCTTACAATTACTTTCTATACAAGATAAATCTTTAAAGAATCTTTTCTATACTTATCTAAACATTCTATACAAATCTAACCGACTCTAATACTCCAGCAGCACTAATAAACACTTAGCAGTACTAACTCTGTACTCTGGCAGCCTTAAGTCTTCAGCAGTTGTAACTTAGTAGTAGCAGCACTAAGTTTTCTTCTAGCAGCATTAACTACTTAGTGTATATTTCCTTGATGTTCTCAGCAGTTATAATATACACTAGCAGTCTTAACCTTCATAAGCAGCAATAACTCTATAACCAACAGCAGTAATGACTTAGAGCATTTTCCTTGCAATACCTGAGCATTCTAAGTCACATGAGCAGCATTAACACCTTGGAAGTTTTAATTCCCAACAGATCATGTTGAGCTAATTTCTGTTTCTTACGATTCTTGTTCTTGTGATTCTTTGAATTTTTGGGTTTCTTTTCTACTGGGGGAGGAGTCAAAGAACGCATTGGTGCATCTATAGGCATATCCTTACTAAGTAATGCTTGCTTCCTAGCTATTTCTAACTCCTTGTAATGAATTATGTCATTTGAAACACATGGTTCTCTAGTTGAAGTAGATCCAATTTGATACATACCGGGAGCAATTACTTTAGGATTAGATAAAACCTCTTTTTGTTTTGGCTCAAGAATATGAGTTTTTTGTTTTTGATTTGCCAAAAAGGTTGGTTGGTTTGAAAAATATGAAATTTTTTTATTATCCAACTGGCGTGAAGCAACAAACTCATTATTCTTGTTTTTCATCAAATAAAGCACTTTAGATTTGAGTTCCTCATTCTATTTTGAGATTATTTTCAAAGAATTCTCGTAGGAAAGCTTGTCGTATTTGTTTTCTTCAATTTTTCGCTTCCAGTCTGCTTCAAACATAAAAGATTATTTTTCAAGTTTCGTGCAAGAGTTTTCAAATTTGGCAGTACGACATGACAATTCCTTGTTCAACTCAACATTCTTTTGCAAACATTCTGTTAGACTCTCTATGAGTAAAAGGTTTTCCATTTCTAAAAATGTTTGTTTATTTTCCATGTCTTCAATTTTCTCCACATTTAAAGCAAATTATGGTTAGAGTGATTTCATTTGATTTAGAAAATATTCTTTTTGAATGTCCGAGTTTAGACTGAGAAGGTCATATTCATCTTCAAGAGATGTGACGTAAGTTAAATCAGTTTGCATTTCAGACATCAATGCCTCTTCAAAGGCTTTCAATTTATCGTTAATTTTATTCATGGGAGGCTCGATAAATGTTTTTATCTGTTTCTTGACTTCCCTTAAGATATCCACTTCATAAGAATTGGATCTCAAAAGTTCATCCGTTTGAAACTGTTGCTTTCCGCGAATAATAGATAACGATCCATTGATTTGATTTTTGAGACTACAAAAGGTTTTTCTCGCTAAACTCTCATATTTGTTAGAATCATATGGGTTGTCAGAAATCTGATCCATGTGATCTTTAACATTTGTTGGTTTTCTTGAAAGAGCATTTTCCTTGTTAATCAAACGATAATCGGCACTAAAGTAGGAAAAATTGGTTTTCTTTTGATTAACTTTTAAACTATTTTGGATTTCCTCTTGAGAGATGTCATTAGGAACAAACATGTAATCTTTGAATGTATCATGTCTCATGTAATCAGCATTATACAAACTTGGTGTTTGACGTTTAACCATATCAAGATAAGATGGTTTAGTATAACCAAGACCCTATTTTAGATCCATAACAGAATCTGGTTTGGGAAGTAACATGTACATAGTCTGAGAAGTCTGATTGGTGGTGCGAAGTTTAGTTTCAGCTTTAGTTAATCGTTGAATACAATTAGCTTTTTCTTCTTTAAGTTTAGAAACTTCTTCTTCAAAATTCTTTTTGATGTTTTCAAAATTTGAAATATTTCTTTTGAAAAGAAAATTCTCATTTTGTAAATCTAGAATTTGACATTTAAGCACTAATGGTCTTTCAGACTGCTCTTCATATAACATGTCCTTGATTTTCTTTTTTAAAGAAGCACTTTTATCTTGTTCTAGTTTTATCAAGTGAGTATAATTTTGAATTTGAAATTGAATAGTGGCATAGTTTTGAAGCATATCAACATGATCTTGACTTGTTGATGCATGATTGCAATCGGTACTATTAGTAGATAACTAAAGAGTAGCACTTGTAGATGTTTCACTACGTATATTAACTTCAGTTGGCTTACTAATGGTACGAATGTGACCATGTATGAATTCATCAAGATCATCATTATAACAAGCATCTGATGTGTGTACCTTGTTGACAAGAGTGTCATCTTCTTCAGCATCAGTGTCATAGCTTGGAGTTGCATCCTCTTCTTGAGCTTCAAAAACATCCACCTTCTCTAAAGAAGCCATGTACACCATGTTTGTTTCCAGTATCTCACCTTCTTCATCCGTGTCCACCATGAAATCATTTTCATCAGCACTAAGCAGTTTACCCTTTTCTTCCATGTCAGCTAACAACATTTTCTAAGATTGTTGTTGGTTGGACGTCTGTGGTAAGCTCTGTTAGGCACTTTCCCATTTGTAAATTTCCTTGCAAAGTGAACTTGTTGACCATAGCCAAAGCATTTTGGTTCTTGATTGTCTTGAACAGCATCATTCTTGTCATTCTTCTGAGTACCTTGCCTTATAACTTCACCCCTTGGTGGGATATCTTGTCTCTTGTTCATTGCAATAGGTGTAGAAGTTTTCAAAGATTGTTGTTGGTTGGACGTTTGTAGAAAGATTTTTGAATCTGTTTTCCATGTAATGCTAGGTTTTGAACAATTTTGGTAAGTTCAACAATTGCTTCGTATTGAGTAGAATCAATTGCATCGCCAACAGGTGAGTAGTGTGTGTCGTTGTTTCAGTTGAAGGAAGGTTGATTTTGGTGGTATGAGGAGACCAAAGCAAGTGGATCAATAACTGGTGGTTATGTAGAAAGTTGAGCTGGGAGTTCTTTTTCTTTCTCTTTTCTTTTCTGTTCAAGGATGTCATTGACTTCAACCTGATTGTGTTTCAAAAGATCAAACAAATTGTTGGTGTCTTTCAGAGTTAGGTCTTGATTCTGTCTGATAGCAATGGTGAAACGTCTCCATTCAGGTTGTAGGTTTGTGAGAAACATAGTGTTGTGTTCAATGTTTGATCTTTTGAGGTTATGACGATTCATTTCATTGATAAGCTTGTTGAACCGAATGTATGCATCTTCAAGACTCTCCTCAGGCAATTGCTTGAAAGACTGATAATTCCGCAGAGCCAGAGTCTGTTGTGTTTGTGTGCCAACATCTGCACCTTGCATCAATCTTTCCAAAGCTTTCCATAAGTCATGACCAGTGAGATTGCTGTCACTGGCATTGTAAATGTCATTGCTTAATCCATATAGAATTAAATTCTTGGCATGGATGTCAGCTTCAAATTGAGCAAGTTCATTAGGACTCAAATCATCTTCAGTTTGTAGCCGTTTTTGTCCCTCGTTAGCAGGGTCATCAATCTCTTTCATAACATAAGGACCATGTTTGATCGAGTTAATCAACAGCTTACGCTCTTTGTAGCCCATGAGAACATTCATAAACTTTGAAGACCATTGAACATAGTTTCCCCGGTACACATGGGAGGCCTTGCATCGCTCCCCGCAGCCAATGCATCTTGAGTAGTAGACATTGTGATGGTGGATCTTTAATATGAGATGTTGTTTGTTTAAAGTGGTGTTTTAGTTGGTTTAAGTTTAGATGGTTGGGTGTTTGAAAGTTTTAAATTATGATATTTAAATGATTAAAGTCTCTTAATAATTTTTTAATCTTTTTAAGGGATTTAAAATTGAATAAAAGTCTTTAAGTCAAGATATCGCAACAAAGTCTCATGAATAGTAACTATCGCAACTTTTTGGTGAAAATTGGGCAGAGTTTTCTTTCGTAAAACGTAGGTAACAGTAAGTCTCGGAAGATTAGGTGTCGCAAAACTTGTGCTATCACAACAATACAAGAGCTATCGCAACAATTTCTTGCGACTTGGGCAGAGTTTTCTTTCATAAACAGTGGGTAACCAAAAGCTTCGCAAAGCAAGTATCACAACAATTTCTATTGCAACCCAAACTACTGCTATCGCAACTCAAACCAACTACTACCGCAGTCACCTATCGCAACCAAAGACAACTATCACTACTGTTTGTAAGCCAAGTGTTGCAACAAAACCCTCGATTTTGCGAACAAAATTTCACGAGCAAAATGCTAAACCCTATTTATACGAGAAAAAGTACACTTTTTCAAAAACCCTTAAACCACGATTTCAGCCTAAATCTTCACCAAATTCATAAAATTTTTGTATAGAATGATAAAAGCTCTTTCTTTTTCCACAAATATGTAATCCTAACACACGTTTTATAAGATTAAACACGTTTAAGAGTAATCTTTATACTATGTATGAGAGTAAATATATTCTAGAGAGAGAAAGTTCTTTAATTCTATAAAACCAAAACTTTTACTACTAATGAAGATTAAAACAACACTAAAACACATCTACGTGAAACAACGAATCATATTTGGCTCTTTATACCAATTGTTGTTCCAATAATATCACGTCTACTCTAATAATCTTAGTGAGATAAAGTGGGTGTGGCCACTTTAGTTTAGAGAGAGAAACGAGAGAAAAGAAGGAAAGTCTCGCATTAATACTTGAAAGAATACACACCTCATAACCCATGAGGTTGGGGGTACTTATACCCATACATAGTCAAACATACTATCAAAACTATACAAGTGTTGCGATAGTGTTATGCTGTCATAACTACACAATGTTACACAACATACCCTATACTAATACAAAAGATAAATAGAAGTCCATGCACTAATGATTTACACTTTTTGTGTTCCAACAAGTTGTGTTCTTCCTTTATCTCTTGTCTTTACATATTACTATTGTGTTTATAGATTTCACATAACTATTGAATCTAACAGTTTTTCAAAAACAACTTAAAAGAACTAAAAATCTTTTAAAACGTAATTCTAAACGGTGAAACTATTCAACCCCCCCCCCTCTAGTTTCTAACACACTACTTTGTACCAAAAATTATTTTAAATTAATTCTTCTAGAATTACTTGGGCACAAAGGGACTAATTAAAATTAGTTTTTATTTATTTTATTACATGATTAAATTGTCTTGTTAATTTTATTGACTGTAATTTGTGTAATTTTTTTTTAAATGTGTTTAAAAATGTTTTAAGTGTGTTTGAAAATATTTATTTACTTGGTCTCTTTGATCATTCGACGGACGTTATAATCACATTATTCATACCTGAAGTGATATACGTCGGAATGTAAACTAACAACTAATAACTTGGATACGCAAACTTTCATGTCGTATAAATTTATAATTGTTATTATCAAAACGTTGAGAGACCTTCAAATAAAAATAACGTTTTTACATGATATTTGTATTAACAATCTCCCCCATTTTTATGATGGCAGCATATAAACTCACATTTAATAAAAATATAAATATGCAAGTTTAAACTCATATGTAACCCTTCGGCATTTTCGTGAAGGTAAGTTGTGAAAGCTTGTTGTGTTGTTTGCACATGATGAACTCAAATAAGTACATTTTATTACTATCATTTATCCTAATTATTTGACTTGTTTTATTATATTATGAATGAGGATTGATACTTAATCGTTTACTTCTGTAATTCTCAGGTAAAAACAAGCATTTGGTGAAACTTGGCGATTTTGGACTAATTATGGAGCAAAACATGCAAGAAGTTAAGAGTCTACTGAAATGTACAAGATCAAGACATTCTGCTCCAGATGCGCCGCATCTTGCTTATCACATACGGCGCATCACTATCCAGATTTCACCAGATACGATCCAAGATACAAGAGGACATGCGCCGCATCCACTTATGGAGTTACGCCGCATCTTCTGGCGGTGTACGAATATTCCTAAATATTATAATCTTGGACCCCACGCGAAGTTAAGTCAATGCGCCGCATCTACTTACTACATGCGCCGCATCTTACCCTCAGATGGTAACTATAAATACCCCAAGAACAGACGAATTTAAGAGAGTTTTTTAGTTCCGAAGTTTCGATAGAAGACCGAAGCACAGAAACCTAGGACAAATTCAGTCGATTAAGGCAGCACAAGACACACCCAAACGAAGATACAAGAGCTGTAAGAAGGTGCTGCATGTGTTTAATTCATTAAGTAGTTTTGTTTTATTGTGTTAGTAAACTTTAATTCATCAAGATTGGTGGCTTGTGTAATGTGACAACGGAAAGATTGCACTCCCTTAAAACTGCTTTCTCATTAATTAAAGTTTATATGTTGATGTCTTTGTTGACTTTTATTAGTGCATTGATAACCTTTGTGTCTAGCTGAGCGTTGATCGGGTCGCCATGCCTCTGCCCTCGCCTATTTATTAGATCGCCTATGCATTCTATCGTCTGTAGAAAAGTAGGAAGAAAGATAAATAGGATAGTCATAAGTAATCATTAAGGGTTTACTCGCCGATAAGATTAGAACCAACGAGAAAGGACTTAATCTCGGTGCGTTGCATCGAACTATACACTTCATATAAAACTAGCAATAAAACAAGTGACAAACTACTTATCTATCAGGACAGCCTTCTTATTGTCTCGAGTATTTATCTGTGTACGTGTGTGCTATTCGCTGATTCGTGCCTATTGGTTTAGTTTATTATTTAATTGCAACCAAATCGTGCCAGTCTCTCAGGCTGAACCCCCTTTGCGTTAGATTAGGTTGTATAGCTAACTTAATATATTAAAATACTGATTAGAATAACTAGATAATACGTTCCACTCTTAGTGATCGACACTCTACTTACCATTATATTCATACTGACCGGGTACACTGCTCGTTAAGTGTGTGTGTTATTGATAAGTCAGCTAAATATAAATTTAAAACTTGATTAGGCATTAATACTGCTAAACCGCAACGACATACACGCGCATCAAGTTTTTGGCGCCGCTGCCGGGGAGTGAATTGTTATTATCTGTTAATTTGATTAGTATTTTAATTAGGTTTTTAATTTTTTTTATCTAACCGCTAATTCTGTTGTGTATTAGATTAATTTGCATTCATTGTAATATTTTGCATATTTTCTGTTTTTGTGTGTTATTTGTTTGCTTTTATTTGTGTTTATTTTCGTGTGATTTATTTGTTTTTAATTTTTCTTATTTTTTGTGTTCTGCTATCGTTGTACTGAGCTAAATCAAACGATACGGCGCATCTGATTTCTCAGATACGGCGTATTGCGTTTAATTTTTATAAAATACAACGCGTTTAATTAATTCGATACGACGCATCTTTTCCCCAAGATACGGCCGTATCTGTTTTTGATAAAAAAAATTTCTAAACGATAACGCCATATGACGCATCTGCTTTAGCAGATACGGCGTATCTATTTTTTTCATTAAAAACAGTTTTCGAATTATTAAACAGATACGGCGCATCGATCTCTTTCGATACGGCGTATCTTCTGAATCAAAAATCTTATATTTTGAAACGTAACGAAGATACGGCGCATTAACTTTTGTTAATACGACGCATTTAATTTTAATAAATATCGATTTTTGATAATTAAAACAGATACGGCGCAATCTAATCTATAAGCGGCGTATCTATTTTCTGAATAAAAGTCTGATTTAATTTTAACGATTATAAGATACGGCGTATCCAATTTTCTGGATACGGCGCATCGTCTGCAGATATCAGTAACTTTAATTTTTTGTATTCCGTTTTCGTTGTTAATTTTCTGATATATTACTTTCTCGAGCATACCCTACTGATATTTTTGTGTTGATTTCAGGAAGTGCATGACCAGGAGTTCTACGAAGAACTTGATTCAACCTTTCGAAGATCCTGAATGAGTCTTTCATTCGCTTAAAAGGCTTTTCAACACAAAAAGCTTTGATACTTCAAGTTCATTCGAGCTTGATTATTTTTCTGAAGAGAAAGAGGAAGAAGTAACAGAAACAATGGGCGAAAACGCAACTATGGAGGAATACATGAACAAAACCCGTGCTGATTACACTTCAGGAGTTGCTAGACCAAAGTTTGATGATAAGTCAAAGTTTGAATTGAAGGGTCAGTTTCTCAAGGAGCTGAGGGAAAATGCTTTCAGTGGATCGGAACATGAGGATGCTAATGAGCATGTTGAAAAGGTCCTCGAGATTGCGGATTTGTTTACTTCAGAAGGAGTGACTGACGATCAACTCATGCTAAGAATCTTTCCACTCTCACTAAAAGGAGCTGCTAACAAGTGGCTAAGGAATGAACCTGCTAGTTCAATCACTACATGGGAAGGTTTGAAGAGCAAATTCCTGAAGAGATATTGTCCACCTGCTAGGATTGCTAAAAAGATGGAGGCTATCAACAGTTTCAAGCAAGAGCTGATGAAACTCTTTATCAAGCTTGGGAACGATTTAAAGATTTACTGGTAAAATGTCCTCAACACTATCTAACCCCTATGCAGGAGATAATATTGTTTTATCAAGGATTGGACGTGCCTACTAGACAAATCTTGGACGCTAAGGGAGCTGTGCCTCAAATGAGTGCAACCAATGCTAGGAAAGCAATCCAAGATGCTGCTGATCATTCTCAAAAATGACACGATGGGACCTCTACTAGATCTAAGAGCAGCACTAATTTTGACGGGATTGCTGCTATTCAAGCTCAATTGGATAAAATTAGTAAAGAAATGAAGAAGCGTGATGAAAGAGTGTATGCTGCCCAAGTTGGATGTGAAAAGTGCGAAGGACCTCACTACACTAAGGATTGCCCGAATAAGAATGAAAGTGAGACGTTTGAAGAAACATATTACACCCAATTTGGACAACCATTCCGACCTTCAGGAAGATTTAGGGAAGCTACCCCGGGATTCTATCAAAAGAACAACTTCAATCCCGCTTATCAAGAAAGGAGGCAAACTTTAGATGACACTCTAAAGCAAATTATGGCCGATGCTGCTAAAAGACATGAAGAGAATACTGCTATGATCAAAGAAATCCGAGCTTCAACGGACACTACTACAAGAAATCAAGGAGCTTCGATCAAAGCATTGGAACAACAAATTGGTCAAATGAGCAAAGTTCTTCAAGAAAGGGGATATGGAAGTTTACCTAGCTCAACCGAAACCAACCCAAGAGATCATGTCAAAGCCATAAGCACCAATGAAGAAGTCACTTCTTACTTACCTAGAAGATCGATGAATGGTAATGATGGTGCAAGACCCGAATTTTTCTTTAATTCTTCAATCAGTTTAAGGAGACTACTCAAAGAAAAGACAAAGATTAAAGAAGAGATCAAGGCTACGATGAAAGAAGAGAGCTCTGCAACCGACTTAAATGCCTTGCCTCATAAAGAAAAAGACCCAGGAAGTTTTACTTTGCCTTGTTCAATTAATGATATATCTTTCAATAATGTGTTAGCTGACTTAGGAGCTAGTGTCAGTGTTATGCCTCTTAAGACATTCACTACCCTAGGACTAGGAAAATTAACACCAACTAAGTTACTTATTGAATTGGCTGATAAAACGGTAAAACGACCTGAAGGGATTTCTAATAATGTGCTAGTTAAGATTGAGAAGTTTATTTTCCCTGTAGACTTTGTTATATTAGATATGCCCGAGGATGTTAAGATTCCTTTAATCCTTGGAAGACCTTTCTTGTCTACTGCCCATGCTAAGATTGATGTGTTTAAAAGAAAGATCTCGTTAAGGGTAGGGAATAATAAACTAGTCTATAAGTGCCAAGATCCTGTTAAAAGCATAATTAGAGGTGTCTATGTGCTAGGATTAAGAGAGCGTATGGACCTCGATCTTGAAGCTAGGCTTATGGGGGAAACATTGATTCAAAACAACTCAACTAATCCTAATCATGAGAACTTTGAGGAATTTATTGACCTTAATGTACCTACCGAACTTAGACGCGATATTGTTAATGATTCTGATGATGAGTGGTATGACTGCGTAGTAATTAACAAACGTAGGAGAATAGTTGAGAAAACAAATTTGAATAATGATGTGTTTATTGAACTACCACCCCACCTTGCTTATTTATGCCTATATGATAATAAAAATTTCCCGTCTATCATTTTGTCATCTCTACCCGAAAGGGACAGAACTATATTCATACAAATATTAAAGAAGAACGGCGTGGAAATTAAGGACGAGCAAGGAGTGTTCAATATAACTGAATTGGCGATGAGGGAGCGCGATGTTTCCGACTCCTTCAATGATCGATATTAATGAGCTGAACGTGAGTCTAACTTGAAGACTCTGGAATAAAGACAAGTGCTGGCCGGGAGACAACCCGGATTTATCTTTTAATTTTCTGTTCTGTGTCGAGTCAGTCAGGCCGCAGAGGATACGGCGCATCTCAACTCTGAGATGCGACGCATCTCCTGCAATGGTCATATCTTTATTTTTCTGCATTTTTTATTTTCGACTTTAAAACTTTTTATCAGTTTATTTCAATGCGGCGCATCCCTGGTTAAGGATGCGGCGCATATTTTACTCTGATCCGTAATTATTCCAGGCTCGATACGGCGTATCTTCTTCCATAAGATACGGCGCATCGACTGACCTGATGATTTTCATTTTTAATTTTTATGTTTTATTTTTTTTTTATCTAACTACTAATGTGTTATGCAAGTTGAACCTTTCTTAACTTAGGTGTGTTTTAAAGCCTTGGTGGTATTATAGATTCCTGCATTTCCTGTGGATACATCTAATATGAAGCTTAAACGTTCTCATCCACAAGAAAGATGATTTTTGCTCTTATACAAATGGAGGATCATACCGAGCAACTCTCAGGGGAGTTTTTCTGTTCTAATTATTTTATTTTCCAGTTTTTAACCTTTTATACAAACAACGAGGACGTTGTTTAACTTAAGTGGGGGGATTGGAGAATTAGAACACTTAACACTTACTTGTCCTAAACTTTTCAAAATATGCTTAAAATCTGCTTAATATATCAAAATTTAAAATTTTTTAGCATGTTTTTGTTTAAAGTCTAAGTTGCATAGCTGCACACATGACGTTATTTTCAAAAATTGTGATTTTTCAAAATTCACAAATCTATGAGTGTGCCGGTGACTTGTAAACTTTAGAACTTGGCTTGTATACTATTCGAGACCACCATAATAAGTATTATTTATATAATTGAAATGACTTGTCTAAATTGGTAAATTTCTAGGATTACACCCAAACAGCCTTATATGTTATGTGTTATTAGCTAACTACACTGGTTAGTTAACCCCCGTATAAACCCTTTTGTTACTCTCATTTTTAGAGTAAGATACCCCTAGAAAAACACTCAGAGCCATTCCTTTCGTTTCTTACACCTTTGTTAAAATGTTTCATTACACCCTTACACCTTAGCCTACCCTGTAGATTAAAATCCGTGGTTGGTTAATTGCTATAGGCAAAGTGTGTTTCCTTACATTACCTGTGTTCGCGTGCGTAATTCATTATCTATGGTTAGGTCGGGAAATTGCACAATGCAATTGGAGTGAAAGTAAATATTGTATATCTTTGAGTTTATTTTTTTTCGTGTGTTTACTACTTTCACTATTACCGTTATTTCTGAAGTCATGAAAAGTATGGAAAAATTATCCAGAATTATCATTATAGTGATGTGGTGAAATTTTACACATCTATGTTTATGTTTTTAAAAAAAAAAAAAAAAAAAAAAAAAAAAAAAAAAAAAAAAAAAAAAAAAAAAAATGAAAAAGGAAAAGAAAAAAAAAAAAGAAGAAGTTGGATGTTTGTTTTAACCAACGATGTAAAGTTATGTAAGTGGTCGATATCACCACTAATTTTTGTACTATATCTATGGATTGAATGGGAGTTGGCAGTTATGGGAACGCCAACTAAGGTTTATTCTTTGATTAAGATCTTGTTGAGTATAATTTGTGTCTACCTAAAGCGTGTGTTTCAAGTGTTAAAGCGTGAGTTATTCTATGATATGAGTCTTATTCATGGGATGGTTGGGATAGTGATTAACCACACTTAGGATTTTAATTTATTTGTTTTGTTTATTTATTATTTTACACCAATTTGTATCCCAAATATTATCCATACCCTATATTATTCTTGATCCAAACCTTTGATTTATTGAGATTAGGGATTTGAGCAATCTTAAGTATCGTAGTCGTGGATTCGACTATGTATTTATGATTTTGTCGCCCTTTTTGATATAATATTATTGGTAAAGATTACTTGGTCCTATCTTTAGCCTATTCGAGTTAAGGATTTGAGCAATTGCAAGTATCATGTTCGTGGATTCGATCATGTATTTGTGATTTTGTCGCCTTTTCTGGAATTTGAGATCGATAGAGATTAAGGAGAATAATTAACCCTTTAAGCCTCAAAACCCTTTTTATCGCTTTAGACTTGTTATTCCTTGGCTTTAGTGGGGGAGATGTGTATACTTGCCAAGCTTATGATAGAATATTCGTCACGACTGGACAGTTAAACGATTAGATTTGCTTTTATCAAATTATTTTATTTAACTTCTAATTCGTTAAGTGTTTAGTTGTGTGATTATGACAAAAATGAATACATGCTTAAATATAAAAATAAATCCTAATATCTTTTAGGATACATTTTCATAAGATTAATTCTAAGGTTTACTTTGGGACAAGTAAAGTTCAAGTGGGGGGATATTTGATGAACTCAAATAAGTACATTTTATTACTATCATTTATCCTAATTATTTGACTTGTTTTATTATATTATGTATGAGGATTGATACTTAATCGTTTACTTCTGTAATTCTCAGGTAAAAAGAAGCATTTGGTGAAACTTGGCGATTTTGGACTAATTATTGAGCAAAACATGCAAGAAGTTAAGAGTCTACTGAAATGTACAAGATCAAGACATTCTGCTCCAGATGCGCCGCATCTTGCTTATCACATACGGCGCATCACTATCCAGATTTCACCAGATACGATCCAAGATACAAGAGGACATGCGCCGCATCCACTTATGGAGTTACGCCGCATCTTCTGGCGGTGTACGAATATTCCTGAATATTATAATCTTGGACCCCACGCGAAGTTAAGTCAATGCGCCGCATCTACTTACTACATGCGCCGCATCTTACCCTCAGACGGTAACTATAAATACCCCAAGACCAGACGAATTTAAGAGAGTTTTTTAGTTCCGAAGTTTCGACAGAAGACCGAAGCACAGAAACCTAGGACAAATTCAGTCGATTAAGGCAGCACAAGACACACCCAAACGAAGATACAAGAGCTGTAAGAAGGTGCTGCATGTGTTTAATTCATTAAGTAGTTTTGTTTTATTGTGTTAGTAAACTTTAATTCATCAAGATTGGTGGCTTGTGTAATGTGACAACGGAAAGATTGCACTCCCTTAAAACTGCTTTCTCATTAATTAAAGTTTATATGTTGATGTCTTTGGTGACTTTTATTAGTGCATTGATAACCTCTGTGTCTAGCTGAGCGTTGATCGGGTCGCCATGCCTCTGCCCTCGCCTATTTATTAGATCGCCTATGCATTCTATCGTCTGTAGAAAAGTAGGAAGAAAGATAAATAGGATAGTCATAAGTAATCATTAAGGGTTTACTCGCCGATAAGATTAGAACCAACGAGAAAGGACTTAATCTCGGTGCGTTGCATCGAACTATACACTTCATATAAAACTAGCAATAAAACAAGTGACAAACTACTTATCTATCAGGACAGCCTTCTTATTGTCTCGAGTATTTATCAGTGTACGTGTGTGCTATTCGCTGATTCGTGCCTATTGGTTTAGTTTATTATTTAATTGCAACCAAATCGTGCCAGTCTCTCAGGCTGAACCCCCTTTGCGTTAGATTAGGTTGTATAGCTAACTTAATATATTAAAATACTGATTAGAATAACTAGATAATACGTTCCACTCTTAGTGATCGACACTCTACTTACCATTATATTCATACTGACCGGGTACACTGCTCGTTAAGTGTGTGTGTTATTGATAAGTTGGCTAAATATAAATTTAAAACTTGAGTAGGCATTAATACTGCTAAACCGCAACGACATACACGCGCATCAGCACACATAAATCCTTTCAATAACATGCAGCGGCAGACTCACGACAACCGGGCTCTTCAGACAAACTTCACAAAGATACCAGTAAAAATAAAAGCAATTTTTCATTAAAACTAAACAGGTCTTCACTTATCATGAGTTTGAAACATGGCCTGATGATAAGATTGAATTGTATAAGGCTATGATACGTGATGATGTTTATGAGATTTTGGATGCTAAGCTTCAAAAAGTTAACCAGGAGAACTGTGATGAAGATGTTGCTAATGCGACTACTGGGAGTGCTCAATTTATGGACCAAGACATGGTGACCAATGTTGCAGGCTGTGATGCTAATCAGGTGCAAAATGATAATGCATCTCAATCTTCTTAAATTTAATTTTTATGTTGATACATACTGCTGCTTGGAATATTAAAGGAATGTGTAATTCTCTTAAGCAAAAAGAAATCAAAAAGTTAATAAGAAACAATAATATTAGTCTGTGTGGCGTTATTGAAACTCAATTAAGGAAGAAGTTTACATATTCTGTGTGCAGTTGTAACACCCTCAATTTCGTGATACGCATCGGAATTCAAACTGGGTGTTACTCGATGGCACAACAGTTATAATAATAGAAAACGGTCTCGAATTGAGTCGTTTTAAAAGTTTTATCATTCGAATATCAGAGTTTACAAAATGAGGTCCCAGTAGTTTTAAAGTTTGTTAAATAAGCTTCGAATGATAATTAGATTTTAGACATCTATCAGTATCCGTGCCTCTCCGTGCCATCCTCGTTCATTATGGACCTGAGATAAACATGCTAAAAGTGTCAACACAAAGGTTGGTGAGTTCATAGAGTTTATAAATAAAACAGTTGATTTCAATAGTTTCAAGTTTGGGCGATAATTGTAATAAATACAAATATAAGAAAAACGAATAGTGGGTTACGTTCTTATACACCCATAGTTTGTTTGTTTGCCCTAATGGGGTCAAAGATTGTGTGAATCCATAGTTTTTGTATAATAATCAGTTGAACACAAGTTTCAAGTTTAATAGATAGTGGGCCCCGTTGTTGCACCCATAAATTCAGTAGTGGCAGTACCGTATCATTACAGTACCATAATATTGCTCTAAGCTTCATGACACGCAAACGTTAATAGTAGGAAATCACAAGAGTGATGTTAATTACTGATATAATTAAATATAGTAATAATGCCCTTGGGTAGGAGCTTTCCATTCTCCTATTTAATCTGAAATAAAGTGCATTTGTCTATCAATCCGGCTAGCATTAAAGCTATCTATCCGGCTAGTACAAATGGGTCGTAAACCTCCAATAGATCTATTCAATATATTCGCGTTCACTCGCAAGTGATTAATGGCTCATGATATAAGGGTCTTTTTAGTGGCAATAGTGTTAGCTTAGGCAGTATCAATCAGGATAGCATACAGAAAAATACTTGTGTTCAGCATGTATTAGTTTCAATAAACAAATAGAGTGTTTCATCAACTGAGTAAATTGTTTATGATAAATGAGTAAAATTCGTAAGTAAGACGAGCATGTATCTCCCCCAAAGAGTTCAAATTAAGAAAAAGAGGGGCTATGACTCACAGTAATATGTAAAAGTTTAGAGTTCTTGTGAAAGTAAAAGTAATTAGTCGAGCATGTATCTCCTCGAAAGATAGTCCGAAATAATTGAAAATATGGGCCACGAACTCACCTTAGCGTGTAGTGGCGTAAGTATTGCAAAACAGACTCAAGTAGGAAAGCACAACCGTATATAGTCGGCACGACCTAGAGGATAATATCTTATCTTATAAATATGTCACGCGAAATTCAAGTAATGTGTATGAGTTAAAAGATGTTGTATCATTGCATTCGTATCATTGTTCGTAAAAAGTTTTGGTATCATCGTTCGTGTGGTGGTTTGAATGTTAAGACTCAAGTACACATACCAAAGTATAAAACATATAGCACACGTATGAAAGGAAATAAACATGTAAGGATGAAGTAGAAATTAATTGAGAGATAAGTAGATTAGTTAAGTTTAACTAATAACTAGTCTTAGAAGTTTCAATTTATATTTATTGGTTATTAGGTTTTTTGGCCCGATAATAGTCCAATGTCAATACAAGTTTATTGAGTCTACTATTTTTAGTCTGGCGCAAGTCTAAATAGTCAAAATCACTTACGAGTTCAATATGTCCAATGTATACTTAGTTCGATAAATATTCCATGTTTTTATCCCGTTAACGATTCAAGTTTTAAAATAAGCAAATAAATAAACATCTATATCAACAAAAATAAACAAATCAAACACACCCTCGGCTGTCCTGTTTTGACCGAGACAAATTAACACCAAGCACATCCTTTCGAGGGATGAAATAAGCAAAACAAACACCTTGCGATGTAAACTAACTAAACCAAACCCAACACCTTGCGATGTGGGCTGGAAAAAAGCAAAACCAAACGCTCCTTATGGCTACTGTTGGGCTGGACAGAAACAACAAACAAACAGCCCCTTTGGCTATGACAGCAACCAGACGAAACGCGCCTTTAATGGGTTGCGGTTTGGTGTGCTTAAAACCCACGAGCACAACACAAATTTGGCATGGCTGTGGTCGTGAATCAAGACAAACAAACACCCCCTGTTGCGCAGAAAATAAACAAACAAAATGCACCCTTTTGGGGCTGGAATAAGCAGGTATAAAAGCCTATTTTTGTGCAGAAAATAAGCAGGCAAGCGCACCCTTTCTGTGTAGAAAATGAGCAGACAAACACATCCCATGTTGGGGCTGTTTTGCAGCCAACAAACGCCCGATGTTGGGGCTATTTTGCAGCCAACAAATGCCCGCTGTTGGGGCTATTTTGGGGCTGTTTTGAAGACAACAAACGCCCGTTGTTGGGGCTATTTTGGGGCTGTTTTGCAGCCAACAAACGCCCCCTGTCGGGGCTGCGTTGCAGCAGACAAACACCCAATTTTGTGCAGAAACTAGGCAAACAAAATGCGCCCTTTTTGTGCAGAAAAATCAGCAACAAACCGCACCCTTTAGGGGATGAAATAACCAGGTATAAATGCCCATGTTGGGCTAAAAATATACAGAACCAAACACCCCGAGTTGGGGTTACGTTTGTAGCAAACAAACGCCCACTGTTGGGGATGTGACACGCAAAAATAAACACCCTCTTTGGGTTGTATTTCCAGCCGAGCAAACCAAGACCACCACCCCTTGTTGGGTGGTTTGTTGTATAACAACCCAAAATTTTCCACGTCAACATTTAATTCTAAACTCTAAGTCAATACTTTAAAATTTACAAGAATACTTTTTAAGTATAACTTTTTAGTTAAATAAACGTAAAACTAAGAACAACCCCTTGTGCACTGGGACTTTAGGCTATATTTAGTCCACAACATTCCAACACCTTGCTCCTACTCCAGTTCAAAATTTTAATTCCTGACACAATTCCTTTTATTTATTTACTTACGATTGTTAATTTAACAAACGCTATTCGTAATTTAAATTTAACACCCGATATACCCAATACTCCTAACGATTATTTCTAACACATTTTTATACTTCCTAAATTATTACCAAAGTTCCAAAAATTTATCCTTAAACCTAATGTAATTTCTTTGTTTCTTACGTTTAATTACGTATAACTAACGTTAATCACCAATCCAATAACAAATACCTATTTTTAATACCCAATACATACAATATATACACTTTTGTACCAAACTAACTCTTCTACTCCAAAATTCATCCATGTGCCCCCCCCCCTTCTTGTTCTATAATAATTACTAGACAAGATATTACTTACCTTTAATTACCAACATTTCAACCTTAAAACATGGAATGGTAAGACCAAGTTTTGGGTGGCTTGACCACCCAATTTGTCCCCCCTCCTAGCCCATAATCGGCCACCATCCTCAACATATAGCCATGATATTTTTTAAACTCACTATTACTACTTTGAAAGTCTCCTAGTATATATATGAACATGTATGTATTTAGTAACTAGCTAGAAGAAAGAAAGAAAAAAAATATACACTCACTCACTCTCTCATCTAATTCGATCCACCTAAGGAGCAAGAAGGAAGAAGAAGTTGTTTTGGCTAAGTTCAAGCACCATTAGGAACACATTTGTAAGGGTTTAGAAGCACTAGTCTTGGGTTAATCAAGTAAATCAACTCCTCACCACACTAATTACCTTAAGTAAGTAACACTTTACTTTCACAAATTTTACACTCTATATATATATATCATGATAGTTAGTCTCAAGTTGCATACACTTGATTATCACTTTGTACATGTTAGTAAAACTTTATAACCACAAAGAGCTTTTAACTAATGACTATGTTTCAAATATATTTTCATGAACACACTAGTTAATTGTTAATCTTAACAAGAAAGTGGAAATAAAAACACTATATATAAACTAGTAAGCTTGCTATCTTAACTAGTCTTGATGGTCACTTGAATATATGAGAAATGGACCTTTTTAATATTGCTAAGTTTATTGTTAGATCACTATTGACATGTTGAGAAATTGGTGGAAGAGCTAGGATTAGTTTGGAAGTTGTTGTTAAGCGGTTTTTGTATAATTAGAAGGCTAGGAAAAGTGTTTTGACACTTTTAGAAAAGAAGCTGTCCCATTCGACCTCACCTAGAAAAATCAGTAGCTTGGTGGAATGTTTAGGCTAGAAATATAGAAAATAGACTCTACAACGAAAACGTAGCCGCTTGAATGAGTTAAAACGGACTTATAACGAAGAAGATACGTTAGTTTTAAGTTGTGCGACGAAAATGAACTTTCTGAAAATATAGATGCTGATGGGAATTTTTAAGAGGTAAAAACTGATGTTAAAAGTTAACTTGACTAGCCGAGACACTAAAAACATGTTAGTATACTTAAACACGAACCCGGGGATATATAAAACTTAAGAATCGAAGCTAAGACGAGAAAGTTATGGCCTAGTGAAGTTGCGACGAAATATAACATTTTGACAGCTTTTATTTGGCTATTAGAAAGCTGTTAGAAATATTTAATGTGGATTTTGGACACTTTAGAGTATATTTTGGCTAAAATGACATAAACAAAAATGGTAGAACATTATGTATATTTGTTAGGCGCGTTAGAGGTTTTCAAAATACTTATTAACAAGACGACTATAGTTTAATCACGAGATTAACAAGATACATTTTCTAAAAAGGGTTATTTTGCTTAATAAATGGACACATTGACGTAACTATATTTTTGTCGATAAATAATGCAACAAACATGTACAAGTGATAAAATAGCGTATGAACTTGCATGCACGACCTTGTTTTCAAACCTAAGACTTGGTATTTATTTAGGTTGCGTTTAGAGTTATCGGACCTTTATTCACAGTTTACCGTATTTCTAATCGAGATTTGATAACTGAGGTGAGTTTCATGGCCCCACTTTTAATTGTTTTACTATTTGATTTGAAATACTTGGGGTGGGAATACATTGCTTGTTTTTACATATGGACACAAGTGCATTAAACATTTATTGATTGCCTATGTTGTTGTCGTTTGCCATAAATTCCCCACAATCATGAACCGTTAATTACTTTGTAAGTGCGAATGTTGTGAATAGATCTATTTGGGGTAAACTCCCCTGTCCGGGTTGGTCGCTCCAACTTGTCAAACGGACGCATTTCATTTGATGTCGTACAGGTGTTTGGCAAAGCACATGTTTGGGGTGATAACTTGAACTAACTGTTAAGGCTTTGGTGTCATGAGCTTAGTGCAAGAGTAATACTTTTCATGAACATATTTTTAATACATTGTCTCTGAAATCTTGTGGTCCATGCATAACTTCTTGTTTACTTAAACCTATGAACTCAACAGCTTTATGCTGACCCTTTTAGCATGTATTCTCAGGTGTAGATCTTTATTATAGCACAATGTATTCTTGGAGGCGCTTGGCATTGGCACGGTCATAGACTACTCTGAAATATTTGGGACAACTTGTTTACTTATATGGGCCTTATTTCCGCATCAAATTAAATTTTGAAAACTTATTTACTATGATAATGTAACAAAATTTTCTAAATGTATAAGGTAAATCCATTCTCTTTACTTTGTGTTGTGATCCAATTTAGTAGCACCCCAGCTACATCATCTTCCGCTGCGACCCATTTTGGGGGTGTTACAGATTGGTACCAGAGCCTTGTTTATAGAGAACTGGGTATATTTTTAAAACCTAGACTATAACCATTTTTTACAAAATCAAAACCCTAGGACCGCCACGTGCTCGCTTGCCAAGCCTGCTGCCTCACTACTGTTTGCTTGTCATAACTATGCATTACAACTTACTATTTGGTGATTTTATTTGACTTCTACTATCTACTATAAGTATTTTATGTATATTTATACATACATACCGTACCTATTATAACGTTACGCCTTTTTCCCTACGTAATATCACTATTTGACTTCGAGTTAGGACACCCATCTTGGTCTTTCAAAACAACTTTTAAAAGCTAGAGACATATTACTAGTGTAACTGAACTAACATACACACTTGTACTTTTTGAAAGTCCTCTAAACCTTCCGAGATATCATAATTAATACAAATGGTCTCTAAAAATTTTCACAATCATATGTGACATCGTTTTACGTAACATTAAAACCCGTTACAGTCTGCTAATTTCCCTAAATCTTCCGTTTTAGTCTGCCAATTTCCCTGATCACCTTATTAACCGTTTCCGAAGACTAGTTTGAACGCTCGTCCCATACTTTAGAACATCTACATCACCTCGTAAACCACCGCCCAGAAGTACACCAGCTAATCATAACACGACCTCAAGCTTTCATCTTATGACATGCCACCTTAGAGCACCTACTTTTAGGAAACGTCTTTATTACGTCTCACTCTTCTTTTCTTGTTTTGAAGAAAATGCCACCAAAGAAACAAAGCATGAGTGCAGCTGCTATCGATCGACTTGTTGCTCAACGAGTCACTGCACAAGTTGCTGCTGCTATGGCTGAATATGAGACCCACCACAACAGTGGTAACGACGGGGAAGCTAGTGGAACGGCAACCAGGGTTGAACCCGTGGCTCGTGGGTGTACTTACAAGGCATTTTTGGGTTGTCTGCCGCAGACTTTCAGTGGCGCTGAAGGAGCTGTCGGCTTGGTACGATGGTTTGAGAAGTTGGAATCGGTTTTCCGCATGTGTAACTGCGCAGAGGACTGTAAGGTAAAATATGCTACGGGTACCTTGCTAGATGGTGCCTTATCATGGTGCAATACTTATGCTCAGTCAGTGGGAATTGATACTGCTTTCGAAATAGCATGGGCTGATTTCAAGGAAATGGTAATAGCTGAGTATTGTTCGAGGAATGAGGTTCAAAAGATGGAAGTTGAATTTTAGAACTTAATTGTGAAGGGAGTCGACATTGCAGCTTATACTAAACGAAACCATGAACTGGCTACTCTCTGTCCTGAGATGGTTTCTACTACACAGAAAAGGATTGAGAGGTACATCTGGGGACTCCCACCCAGTATCCAGGGAAATATCACCTCCTCTAAACACAACACTCTCGAGGAGACAATTTGAATGTCTCACAATCTGATGGACCAAGTTGCTCGAGCAAGGGCTGCTCAAGATGTCAACGACAACAATAGCAACAAAAGGAAGAGGCATGATGACCAGGGATACAAGCATACTCTGCAACAAGATAAGAAACAAGAAGTGGTGAAAGCCTATGCTGCTGGGCCAGATGATAAGAAAAGGTATGCTGGAACCCTACCTGAGTGCAACAAATGTAAGTATCACCACACTGGACCTTGCCCCACTACATGTTGGAATTGCAAAAGGGCCGGTCATCAAGCTAAAAATTGTAGGGTCCCTACCCCGGTAACTTGCTTTGAATGTGGTGAAAAAGGGTACCTCAGGAGTGATTGCCCAAAACTGAGGAATCAAAATGGAGGAAGAATTCGTGGGGGAGCATACGCATCAATAGGAGGAGAAGCTTGCCAGGATCCTGTCGACATTACGAGCGAGGATGATGTTAAGGAAAAGTTTCTGCTTGTATAATAAAACCGAAGTCTAAACCCTCTAGGGTTGTATTTCTTTTGCGTTAAGTACTTTCGTATAATTTTCATGTATCGTTACGAATTTCTGTCTAATGAATGTTCTATCTTTTATTATCGCCGCAATACGACAACTCACGTTCATTACACTCTTAATTTAACTACCTTTTCTCAATTGTTTTACAAGAATACGATACTACTATGTTATAAACTAATTTATTTACATCCTGTAAAATGTCTGAATTTTTTCCTATAGACTCTTGCCACCTTATAAAAATATTTTGTTAATTACTGAATAAATCTGTTTTGTTACCATTTTACAATCTACTATACAACTATCCTATAAACTACTTTTTCTATCACCCCACATACTGTATTACTCCTTTGAAAACTATCTTGACCGTCATTTTATAAACAAAACGATTAATACTATTAAACTTTAAGAAACATAATGTTATTTTGACTAAACCGAGCATTACATCATTAGTCCTCAATTATGCATAGCCTGGCCACCTATGTCTAATTCCGGAAAAATCATGTTATGATTGGAATAGTCACCCTTAAATTTTACCTAAAAATAAACTTTTGATGGGCAAAACTTATAAGCCATTCATTGGCACTCGCCTCAAAAAGCCCCGTAACCAAGTAAACTTTTAACTCAACCCAGTCTGAAAAGCTAGCCCCATTTCATACCATCTTCTAAGCCAACAAAGTCGAATACCAGTCCTCAAAGTTCGATGGAATTCTCAACGAGGTCCCGAGTTCACTTGGGAACGAGAAGACCAGATCCGTCAAAAGTATCCGCACCTCTTCAATGACACCACTCCAACGACCAACATTGACTGAATCTCGCGGACGAGATTCCTTTCATGGGTGGTAGACTATAATAACCCGATATTTTCCACGTCAACATTTAATTCTAAACTCTAAGTCATTACTTTAAAATTTACAAGAATACTTTTTACGTATAACTTTTTAGTTAAATAAACGTAAAACTAGGAACAACCCCCATGTGTACTAGGAATATATGTTATATTTAGTCCACAACATTCCAACACCTTGCTCCTACTCCATCTCAAAATTTTAATTCCTAAAACAATTTCCTTTTCTTTATTTACTTACGATTGTTAATTTAGCAAACGCTATTCGCAATTTAAATTTAACACCAGATATACCCAATACTCCTAACGATTATTTCTAACGCATTTTTATACTTCCTAAATTATTACCAAAGTTTCAATAATATTTCCTTACACCTAATGTAATTTCTTTATTTCTTACGTTTAATTACGTATAACTTATGTTAATCACCAATCCAATAACCAATACCTATTTTTAATACCCAATACATACAAAATATATACTTTTGTACCAAATTAACTCTTCTACTCCAAAATTCATCCATGTGCCCCCCCCCCCCCCCTTCTTGTTCCATAATAATTAATAGACAAGATATTACTTACCATTAATTACCAACATTTCAACCTTAAAACATAGAATGGTAAGACCAAGTTTTGGGTGGCTTGACCACCCAATTTGTCCCCCCTCCTAGCCCATAATCAGCCACCATCCTCAACATATAGCCATGATATTTTTTTTGACTCACTATTACTACTTTGAAAGTCTCCTAGTATATATATGAACATGTATGTATTTAGTAACTAACTAGAAGAAAAGAAAGAAAAAAAAAATATATATATATATATATATATATATATATATATATATATATATACATATATATATATATAATATATATATATATATATATATATTGTTAGGAACATGTTTTAAATATTTACAAGTCTTGTTCATTTATAATGTTGCAAGTTTAATAGGATTATATTGTTTGTAATTATGGACCGGTCCATTAGTAATCCATGGACCGGTCACATTAGTTAGTCCATGTTAGTAACATGCATGGGAATATTCCTAGAATGATTCCCCTCCCATTGCCTATAAATACAAGGCATGGGGTGCTTACTTATTGTCGGTTTTTCATGTATTGTGCGGAAGCTATGTTCGTGTAACGTTTGATCAATTGAAAAGCCTACCATTCTTATTCTTCTCTTCTTAGTTCTCTTCTCTAGTTTAGCTTATTAGCTTATTGTTTATTCCATACGTAGCTTAATATATAGATAGTAGTACGAGTTCTTATTGTCTTAACGTGTGTGTGTTTGAGATCTAAACGTGACCTACAAGTGGTATCATACGCCAAGGGATTATTAGGATAGTGTGTTTGAGTCATTCGTATTCTTAACTACGTTGGTTTTCTAGATCTAATAAAGTTTTTTGTTCAAATCTTTACGTGAAACTCTTGTTTGTGTTGAAAAATCACTTTGAGCTCGTTAAATTTTCACAAATCTTCGTCAAATTTCATTTTCTAATCGTTAACAAGCTTAATCTTCATTAAATCTATTGGTTACTAATCGTTTAACGTCAAAAACAATAGTGATTTTTTGGTTATTTGGACGATTTAGTGTAATCCGTATTATTAGCGATTGGAAAAAGTTGATGAAAAGTGCTACTTTGATTTCTGAGTGAACTTCGACAAAAAGGGGTTTTATCGCAGTTGGCAATCAAGATAGATTAGGGTTTCATCGCAGTTGCAAGCTAACTAAGGGTTCTATCGCAGTTGGCAATCAAGATAGATTAGGGTTTCATCGCATTTGGGAGATCTTCAATTATCGCATTTGGGACTCAGTATTGTACTTTCTTGTATTAGAAAGATTACATACTTCGACTTGGTTAATTCTCTTCTCTTGTATAAGAGATTGAGAATTTATCGAAATTGGACTTGTGATAAAATTATCGCAGTTGCTATAAATTATCGCAGTTTGATTTCTTATCTTATCGCAGTTGATATTTTATCGCTCTTTAAGATAATTTTTCCAAACTGTAATTGTTTATCGCACTTCATAGTTTTTTATCGCATTTTCTACTTTCGTTATCGATATTGAAGGTTATCGCACTTGGTGAATTGTCCTTATCGCACTTGGTGAATTGTCCTTATCGCACTTGGTCAACTGATATTATCGCACTTGGTGAATTGTCCTTATCGCACTTGGTCAACTGATATTATCGCACTTGGTGAACTCAACTCATCGCATTTGGTGTACTAGTTTATCGCATTTGGTGAATTGACTTATCGCAATTGGTGAACAGTACCTATCGCATTTGAACAAAATCTTTTGGATCAACTTTCCATAACTCATCAACACATATCTTAATTATCTTCAAGATCCAGATATGTCTCAACCACCTCACTTCAATTACTACTATCAGCTACAGCAACATCCTCAACAACAGCAATTCCATCCTCAGTATCAACAACAACAAGCATTCGTCCAACAACATCAATTTCTCTCTCCACCACAAGTATCCCCACAACAAATCATGCAACAGAATCAACAACTGCAGAATTACTCATCCTACTCCAGAGAACCTCATTGGTTTAACAAGATGTGTGAAGCGATTAGTAGTCAGCAATCACGTCATGAAGCTGGAAGTCAAGAAACTCCACCAATGCTAACTCCGGGTAACTACGTGCAGTGGGCTAGTAGATTCCTCAGATTCGTTGAACTCAAAAAACCCCATGGTCAATATCTCAAGAAGGTCATTGAAGAAGGACCCTATCCTATTCCAGCTACTGTGGTTTCAGCAACTCCAGAGAGAGAAGAAACATCCACACCCATTCCGGTTGCCAATTACACAACTGAGCAAACATTACAACAAGAAGCAAACCAATTGGCTATGTCTTTCATACTTCAAGGAATTCCCAATCCTATCTACCGAAGTATTGATGCTCAAAAGACAGCCAAAGATATGTGGGAACATGTTCATCTCCTCATGGAAGGAACAGAGTTGAACCAAGAAGATCTTGAGTCCAAGTTATATATGGAATACACACACTTCATCATGGAACCAGGGGAGACCATTGAATCTTACTACCACCGTTTCACCAACATTATCAACGATCTTGATCGTCATGATATAAAGTTACCAAAGATTGCTGTCAACTCCAAATTCCTTGGATGTCTTGGTCCTGAATGGCAAAAATATGCAACTTTTGTGAGGCAGACAAAGAAAATTGGTGATGTCAAATATGGACTTATGTATGATTACCTTAGACAACATCAATCAGAAGTGGATAAAGAAATTGCAGCACGAGGAGGCTTCACACCAGCACCAACACCAAACTCACTTGCTCTCGTTGCTCAATCTAACTTCTCTTTACCACAACAGGAATTTGGAAACTCATTTTTTCAACCAAGCATTCCACCCCAACCTCATAATCAAATCATTTCCTATGAAGCACCTCAACAATACTCTGATAACCAGATGGTTCCTTACAACAACACCGATTCAGTGATGTACTCAAATGCAGACTATGATGAAGAAGAGGATGCTTTCAATTCTCTTAATGAAGCATTTGGATTGATTGCTAAAGCATTTGGCAGATTCACCAAATCCAATAACCGTCTTCGTTCATCTTCAAATACTAGAAATCAGGCTGTTGTTAATGATGGGAGAGTAGAAGTTCAGAATAGGTCTTCAGGCAGATATGGTTCGGGAAATCGTGGATATGGTAATCAAAGGATTCAGTCAGGAGGAAATAGGTACAATACTGCAGGGGCAAACAGAAACAGTATGGGGAATGTTCAGAGAGGAAATTCGAATGTTGGGAATGGTCAGAAAGGCATTGCTAATACGTCTATCACATGCTACAATTGTGGGGGGAACGGTCATATGGCTAATGCTTGTCCGAAGCCGAGAACAATGGGCAGTCAGTATCACAAAGAGGCTCTTATGATGGCACTCAAAGATGAAAGAGCTGCGGGGATGATGACTCAGAATGATCAAAGTTTTATGGCAAATGTAGAATCAGATGACGAAATGGAAGACCTTGAGGCAAATGCTGCAGTCATGCTTATGGCTAATATGCAAGAAATGAATATGTCCGAGTCAGGCCCGGTATATGATACCGATGGTCTTTCTCAGGTACCCGATCCTACATGTCTTATTCATGAAATTGCTTCACCTTCTGTATCTTCATCTACAAACGAAACTTTTGTTCAAAATGAGTTATTATCATCACCATCCGATGATCAAGTTAACACCGTTGTATCATTTGATGATGATAAAACCGTTGTTTCCTTTGATGATCTCATCGATGATGCTAATTGTGATCATCTTGAACAAAAAGATCATTTGGATGATCAAGATTCGGAATTACAGGCCTTGTTATTGACCACCCAGTCACAAATAGAAAAATGCAATGACATCAATCAGAAACTCAAAGAGAAAATTGCAGTGTTAACAAAGGATAATGAGTGCTATAAAATACAACTTTCCGGATATCTAAAACAAGATAAACGTGAAAAAGGTTTTGAAAAGGCTTTCCAACAAGAGTATGTAAAAGTTCAAAATTTAGAAAGTCAAGTTCGTGAGCTAACCATTGCCAAAGCTGAGCTTTTCTCTCAGAAAGAAAAGGATCAGTTTGAGTTTAAAATTCAACTTGATGCTTTAACTTCTGAGTTGTTGAAAACTCAATCTGAGCTTTCTGCATCTCAGAAGGATCTTCTTGAAGAAAAGAAAGTCAATAGGAAATGTGTTGACTCCTATCTTGATCAAATTCTGGATTTGGAAACCAAACTCAAAGACTTTCAAAATGTTGTATATAAAACGGGTAATTCTGTAACGCAAATTCAAAAGAATGTTGTAAAACCAAGTCCTAAAGGAGTAAGTTTTGCACTTGGCAGTGACACACCCCGCAATTTACACAAAGCACTCAAAGAAAATCCTAAGTTATACAATGCAACATTTCTGTTAGATGATTCCTTTCAACGTGTTGTTATGTATTCTGTTGATGAAGAAACTGATTTTCTTGAAAACAAGATTGAGGGTCGATCAAAGTCACAAACAAAGTTTTCAAACATACATTACGATTATAATGCACGACCTCATTTGAGCAAATCATTTGTTCCTCCTAAGGATCATCCAGAACAAACGTTAATATACACAAACATAAGTGCTCCCTCGTCTATAACTGCTGATCCTACGACTGGTGTACAATTTAAAGATTGTTTGACAGAGGATCTAGTTGATCCACAAATGCCTAAAGAATGTCGGGTTCTTCGATATTTTCAGACATTTATGGATGACATTTCTCGTTTGGAGAGTGAAATTGAGTTTAGTTCTCAAATTCCTATCTCGTCTTTTCTTTCTCCTGTTCAGAAAGAAAAGAAGGAGATTCTTCAAAAGAAAATTCTTCCTCATGTTCGAAATCTGAAAAAGGGTGCAACAAGATGGGAAGAGTAGTTATATACGGAACTAGCATCTATGAAATCCATTTTCAAAGCTAAAGATGACAAGGTTCAACGTCAAAAACTTCAAAAGAAATTTTTAGCACACGAAAATGATCGACTCTTGGAAAAAGTCTTGTGTTATGACGTAGTCTCTGTGATTATGAATTCGCTCTATGAATCTGGTAATGCTTTAATTGTGAATGAGCATGCTGTGGATATTAAGATGTTGCATATGGAGATTGATAATCTGATACATGAGAATGAGAATCTTCGACAAATCAATGGTGATGTGGAAAACAAAGTTTTTAATCTTCAAAAAAGGTTGGACTGGTGTCAAAAACGAAGTCTTGAATTTGAACTCAAATTTCAAAATCTCATGGGATCTCTATCATTTCAAAACAGTCATGAACAAATCAAAGAAACAAAGGCTTTCTTAAAAGTTAAACTGTTTCAAAATGAAAAAGACCTGGATGAAGTGATTCAAAACAGAAATGACACAGTCTACCTAAACAGGAAATTAGATTCACAAAATCAAGAGTTCCAACACATCATTATTGATTTAAAGAAGAAAATCAGAGTTTTAGACAAGAGCAAAGCAAACATTCATAAGATTGCTCCAGGAATGTATGTAGTGGACAAAGAACATACCAAAGCATCTGACACAACCACTGATTCAGCTACTTGTACTTCCACAGGACTAGAAACCACCTCTAAGATCAACCATTCCAAGACTCACAAGAAACAGAGGAAGAATAGAGTCAAGAAATCTAGGAAGGAAGTATCTAAGTCTGAAGAAGTCCAAGAAAGTAGTTTGAATAAGACACATGTAACATCAGGAATAGACTTGCACTTATCTGAGTCTAGTTCTAAGAATGATGTAACAGATGATAACTCTTTAAATATTAATGAAAATGTTTTGGTTGATGCTACTTGTGTTTTTTGTCGTCATAGCATACTATCTGGTGATCATACAAAATGTGTTGCTAAAACTTTGCTGACTAAGAGAAAGAAACGAACTAGTGGCGCTTCCTCTAGGCTTAAAACCATTGCGAAATCCATTTTAGGGATGCCTCCACTAGATGTTTCTGAGGAGAAAATAGAAAAGCCCCAATCCAAGACCAAAAAATCACCTAGTGCATATCTTAGGAAAAAGGCAGAGACTAGTTGGACCTGGCAACGCTGGTTACAGAACACTTTTGATTTTAAATGGTTACCTAAAATACTAACCTCTTGTGTCACTAACCCAGCGGATCCAACCGTTATCAATTCTCCACCTGTTTCCGATGTTTGTGATGCAGGTGATTCAAATCGTCCTTTGGATTGTTGATAGCGGGTGCTCCCGACATATGACCGGCAATCTCAAACTTCTTCAGAACTTTGTTGCAAAGTTTATCGGAACGGTCAGATTCGGGAATGATCACTTCGCTGCAATTATGGGCTATGGGGATTATATTAATGGGAACATCGAAATCAGCCGTGTGTATTATGTTGAAGGTCTCGGTCATAATTTGTTCTCCGTGGGACAATTCTGCGATGGAGACTTGGAAGTAGCATTCAGGGAGAAAACATGCTTTATTCGTGATCTTCAAGGGAACGACCTTATGAAAGGGAAACGCGGAACAAGTCTGTATTCTATCTCCTTTGACGGCATGACAGCTTCTTCTCCTATTTGTTTACTCTCCAAGGCTCATCCCACGAAAGCTTGGTTATGGCACAAAAGATTGTCTCATCTCAATTTTAAAACCATGACTGATCTTGCCAAGAAGAAATTAGTTGACGGTCTACCAAAATTCAGATATGCCAAGGATCACTTGTGTTCTGCTTGTGAACAAGGGAAAAGTCATCGTGCCCATTTTCCTCCCAAAACAGAACACAGCACAGACCATGTCCTACAACTGCTTCATATGGATTTGTGTGGTCCAATGCGCGTTCAGAGTATTAACGGGAAGAAGTATATTCTGGTTATAGTAGATGATTATTCAAGATGGACTTGGGTCTATTTCCTTCGAACTAAAGATCAAGTTCCGTCTATCCTCATCACGTTTCTCACGAAGATTCAAGTTCAAGTCCGACACACCGTCCGAATCATCAGAACAGACAATGGGACTGAATTTAAGAATCAAATCATTCGGGATTTCACAGAGAAACATGGGATTGTTCATCAGACTTCCATAGCTCGCACTCCGGAACAGAATGGTGTAGTTGAAAGACGAAACCGGACGCTCGTGGAAGCAGCTCGAACTATGTTGATCAATGCTCAATTACCGGATTATCTTTGGGCTGAAGCTGTCAACACTGCTTGTTATACTCAGAACCGTGCAATGATCACCAAAAGACACACCAAAACACCATATGAGATTATACAAGGGAGAAAACCAAACATCAACCATTTTCACGTCTTTGGAGCTTTGTGTTATCCAAAGAATGATAAGGATGATCTTGGTAAACTTAAGGCTAAAGCAGATATTGGGATCTTTGTTGGATACTGTGAGAACTCCAAGGGATATCGTATTTGGAATCGTCGAACTGGGGATATTCAAGAAACCATACACGCTAATTTTGATGAACTCACCGAAATGGCTTCTGAGCAAGACCGCTTAGAACCCGCACACAACCGTCTGAACTTTCCTGAATCTTCATCTGCACCCCTACCTTTCAACAGGAAGGATCTGGAAGATTTGTTTGCACCAATGTTCGATGACGTTCGTGTTACTAGTGCATCAGATGCTTCCACCAGTTCTGCTGCTCTACAACTTCCACATCAAGCACCTGATCCATCAGCATCTACCTCTACAGTAGTTGCTGCCGATGCACCACAACCTGAACCATCATCAACAATGGAGAAAACACCTCAACCAGCAGTTGAAGATTCATCCCCCATTTCTAACAATGTTCCACCACCATCAGGATATGACGGGAACGCCTTCTTTAATCCATTTGCTCCACCACCAACTGTTCCAGATTCCGGAGAATCATCCTCGAGCAACATGGACCCGTCATATCATCATCACAACGTTCAACACTACCCATCCACTCATAAATGGACAAGGGATCATCCATTAGTAAATGTGATTGGCAATCCAGATAAACCAGTTATGACACGACAGAAACTCCACACAGATGGTGAAACCTGCATTTACGCTCTCACCGTTTGTCAATCTGAACCGAAAAATATCAAAGAGGCCTTAACTTACGACAATTGGATTGAATCAATGCAAGAAGAGTTGGATCAGTTCAAGAGATTAGAAGTTTGGGAACTCGTTGAAAAACCAGATGGAGTTTATGTTGTGGGTTTAAAATGGATCTGGAAAAATAAGCTGGATGCAGAAGGAACGGTTATTCGTAACAAGTCTCGGTTGGTTGCTAAAGGGTATAGCCAAGAAGAGGGTATTGATTTCGAGGAATCGTTTGCTCCAGTGGCTAGGCTTGAAGCAGTGCGAATGTTTCTGGCGTACGCGGCTCATAAGAACATCACGGTTTACCAAATGGACGTGAAGACAGCATTCCTGAACGGACAACTTCGTGAGGAGGTGTATGTTTCACAACCAGAGGGCTTCGTCGATCCAGAACATCCACAACATGTTTACAGGCTTAAGAAAGCTCTCTATGGTCTTAAACAAGCTCCGAGAGCATGGTACGATAAACTTGCTGCATTCTTGCTTGCTAATCATTTTACTAAAGGATCTGTGGACCCGACTCTGTTTATACAAAAACACGGGGAGGACATTCTCATCGTACAAATTTATGTGGATGACATCATTTTTGGGTCTACCCATAAAAAGTACTCAAACGCTTTTGCAAAACTAATGAAACAAAACTTTGAGATGTCCATGATCGGTGAATTAAACTTTTTTCTAGGATTACAAGTTCACCAATCACCTCGTGGTATATTCTTGAGTCAGTCTAAATATGCACAAGAGATATTAAAGAAACATGGCATGACAACTAGTGACACCTATAACACCCCAATGTCCTCCTCATCCCCGAAGCTAGATGCTGATTTACATGGGAAACCCACTGATCCTACAAATTATCGTAGTATAATTGGGTCTCTTATGTATCTCACAGCTAGCAGACCGGATGTTGTATTTGCCACATACCTGTGTTCACGCTATCAATCTAACCCAACAGAAAGACATTTATCTGCTGTTAAAAGAATCCTTCGATACATCAAGGGAACCATTAATTTGGGGATCTGGTATCCAAAGGATTCTGGTTTTGCACTAACTGCTTTTTCAGATGCGGATCATGCGGGATGTATTGATACAAGGAAGAGCACATCTGGTGGTGTCCAATTTCTCGGTGATAAACTGGTGTCCTGGCAGTCAAAGAAGCAAGATTGTACGTCTCTATCATCCACGGAATCAGAATATGTAGCCATGTCTGCCTGTTGTGCTCAAATCATTTGGATGCGATCACAACTGATGGACTATGGTTACATATTCAACAAAATCCCGATGTACTGCGACTCCAAGAGTGCCATAGCTATCTCATGCAACACAGTCCAACATTCCAAGTCCAAACACATCGCTCTCAGATATCACTTCATCAAGGAGCATGTGGAGCAGGGTACCGTTGAGTTGTATTTTGTGGGAACGGAACACCAATTGGCGGATCTTTTCACGAAAGCTTTACCTCATGAACGTTTTGTGAAATTGGTTCATCAAATTGGAATGCGATGTTTGACTCCTCAAGAATTAACAAACTTTCTCAAAAACAAATAAATGAGTCAAATATCCAAACTATCTTTGTAAATATATATTAAAAAAAAAAAAAAAAAAAAAAAAAAAAAAAAAAAAAGGTGCAAGTACAATTCCTTCTCCAACACTTTGTTCATTTTTCAATTTTTAAACACGTGTTGAGGGGGAGACATAATTTTTTCCAAAATCTTAAAATTGTACTTGCATATTTTCAGAAATTGTTGTTTCACAAGTTTTTGGTGATAAGATGTTAAGATAGAAAATTGTGTGCCTTAAATGTCATAAATGAGACTTAGTGATTAGATTGATGGTGGTTTAGGACTAGAAGTTCAAAGTTACCTAGGTTAGGGGATTACATGTGCAATATATGCAAAGTTAAATGATAGATATTTAAACTCATGTGAATTTAATTATCACATTTACTGCTCTGCCATTTTTCACCAACCAAAATTAATTACATCTAACCACCATCATCAACGGTCAACAATCAATCCACCAATCCGAACAAGATCTTTGATTTCTGTGAGTGTTCTTGTGTTTATAATGTTATTATAAAAGATGGTTTTGAACGGTATCATGATCCAACGGCTAGAACATTCAAAATTGAGACATTTAGTTCTAGGGTTTGCGTTAAAATTGGGGATGTTGATTTAGAGTGTTTGTGTTGTAAATGGTTGTACGATAATACTTTTACAATGATAGTGAACCCATATTGCATGCTTAATCACACCCAGAAACCACAAATTAGTCGAATTGATTTTTAGGGTTTTAGCAACGATTTGGGGAAAACTTAGTGAATGTGTTATTGTGTAATGTGTTTACTGAAAAGTTGTTGTCTGATGTTTAATTGATTATTGCCATGCTTGGATCATACCCAGAAACACTTTAAGTGATTTAATTAGGTTTTAGGGTTTAAGAAGAACATGAACACTAGCAGATTTGATTCTTGTATATTTGTGGTTCGTTAATGTTATAACTTAGTCCAAATGCTCATAATAGTCATCTAAGTTGATTGTGAATATCTGTGGACATAAACCATGAGTTATAATGAATCACGATAAAGATTTGAGTGTTTGTTCATCGTCAAAAGTGTTCGTAAACTCTTGTATTAGAGTTTATCGAAGTTGGCCAAAATTATCGCAGTTGTGGTAGTTATCGCAGTTGTGATAGTTATCGCAGTTGAGATAATTATCGCAGTTGAGATTTTTATCTTGATTGGTTTAATTATCTTGATTGATATAATTATCGCAGTTGGATAATTATCGCAGTTGGACAATTATCGCAGTTGGATGATTATCGCAGTTGGGATGATTATCGCAGTTGGGATGATTATCGCAGATGGGATGATTATCGCAGTTGGATAAATATCGCAGTTGGATTTGTTATCTTGATTGGATATTTATCGCAGTTGTTATAGTTATCGCATTTGTTATAGTTATCGCAGTTGTCTTTAATTATCGCAGTTGTCTTTGATTATCGCAGTTGTGATCTGATATAGAATTTAATCAATTTCCTTAGGTATATTTTTTATATACTTATTGAAATTTATCAAATTTTATTGAATTTGGCTAATTCTTGATAAATTCTTTGACCAAGCATGTATCAACTAATCATAAATACAATAGGGTGCCATGTGTTGTTCTTTAAACTAACAATTTTCTAACAAACATGCATTCTGTATACTTGTATATGATTGTTGATTCAGATACACATCAATGGCATCTTCCCAACAACAACCACTTCCTGCGCTTACCAAAGAAGAAGTCTTTCCTCGTGGGTATACTCTGGAAATAGGGAAGAACAATTCACGGGTAGAATTAGACAAGATCAAATGTTCTGATCCAAGTTGTCAGATTGCTATAGAGATTCTCAAAGCTCACAAATGCAGGGATATTCTTGACAGCTCAGACACCATTCCAGAGCTATATATTCATCAATTCTGGGATACCTTCACTAAGAGCAATGATGACAAGTACTTTACTTGCACACTGGATCGGAAGCAAATCAGAGTTACACCTGCTACTCTCAGAAAAGCCTTGAAACTTCCAGAGGCACCTGAAGCTGCTGCCCGATTTCACCCAACACCTTCAGAGTCAGAGGTCATGCAATTCCTGGAAGATATTGGTTATGATGTTCAGCCTGATACACCACTAACCACAATCTCCAAGGTTAATGCCAGATACATTCCTCAACCCTGGAGGACTATCTTCTTCATCATAACACATTCAATATCTGGAAGAGATAGTGGGTTCGAGCATCCAAGACTGGCTCATCTTCAAGTCTTGTGGGGATTTCTAAACGAAGAACCCATTGACTTTGCTGCTCTTATTTGGGATGATATAATGTACTTACAGCGTAAAATTTTCAAGAAAATCCCATTTGTTCGATTCACCAAAGTTCTTATCAGCTATTTACTTGATCAACATGAAGACCTTGATAAACGTCCTACAGATCAAGAAGTTCATGAATATAGCATGGATAAAACATTGGGCAAAGTTTATTTCCCAAAGGAGAGTACACGAAAGCAAGGTGCAAGGTTGCCAGAATTTTTGATGCCAGATGAGGTTAGAGAAACAAAAGCATATCATGATTATGATCTAGCATATCGTGAACGTCGTGTAGGTCTTGCCAAGATGGTTGAAGAACCTAGATCTTCCAAGACTCGTTCTAAAGGTAAGACAAAGACAGGGAGTACCTCAAGTGTCTCTAAACCAAAAGAAAAACATCCAAGATCAACATTCATCAAGAGGAGAGTACCCAGCAAACCACAACCAAAACCAGAACCATATAAAATCATTGATGAAGACACAGAATCTAACTCTGAATCATCTGAATCTGAAGAAGAACATGTTTTTATGACGGAAGAAGAAGCTGAATTTCACAATAAGATCTCAAAGGAGAATGCACAAAAACAAAGTCTCAAATCATTAAAAGCAGATGAAGAGCGTAGAGCAAAGAAAGTATTGGAACAACAGAGAGAGTATGAAAGAACACATGGGGTTGGAGGATCACAAAATGTTCCTAAAGCAGTTTCGACCCAAGACAATCCGGTTAATCAACCCGGAGGGTCTAGAGCTGAATCAACAAAGGTCTCTTCACAGCAAACAAGTTCGGTTAATCAACCCGACTTGGGAGCACCATCTCAGGAGGATAAGGAAAAAGATCAGGATAGCAACATTGTTTTCTCTGACAAGGATATTTCTGATTCTATGTTTAATGACAATCCCGAGGAACAAACACGCAATGATGATAATGAAGATTGGAACCTAGAAGAAGAAGAAGATATTCTGGGAGATCAAACAATTAAAGCAGCCAAAGATCTTGAAGAGCAGAAAAGACAAGAGGAAGAAAGGAAACGTAAGGAGGATGATCAAGCTAACCGGGAAGCCGAAAGCTACATTCATTCTCACACTCCAACACCTCCTCATTCTCCTCCAAAGGAAACAGCCAAATCTGCACTGACAATGGTTGTTTATAACCCACAACAGCAGCAAGAACAACCACCAGTTCAACCCTCGTCTGCTTCTTCACCCAAGACTCCTCCTGAATCACCACCGAAGAATCCAACACCTCCACCCTCACCTCAAAAGGAATCAACTACTAAATCTGATGAACCAATTCCTTCTCTAACTCCATCATCTTCGCGGTCTTCATCACCAAAATCTAAATCAAAAGCAACGGTTTCTGAAGATATTCGTAAGGCCTTCAAAGGAAAGAGCAAGAGAAGAATCGTCCATGTTACGAAAGTTGAGGTTGTGACTCCTGCAGCAAAGAAACTGAAAAAGGCGGTAAAGAGAGCACAAGCACAACGAGACAACCAAGCTACAACTAAATTGGCTGAAATGGAAGAATCAGTCAAAAAGTTGTCTCAACAAATGGAAGAAATGCAGGAAAGCAAGAAGCAGATCGATGAATTCCTTGGTTTCAACGTCAAAGATCATATGACACGCAAGGCAAAGAAATTTGTTAAGCAATTTCTTCCTGATCTTCAACAAAACATCAATGATCATATTGATTCACAATTGGACGAAAAGATCAAAGAAGCTGTCTCTTCTTCTTCGCACACCAAACCACTTCCAGAACACACCACTGAATATATCGAGCTTGTGCTTCTCGACCGACTCTTTGAAATCACCTCTCCTTCTCCAGAAGAAGTTAACCTGATTGCGGCTCTTCAAGCACATATTGAGAAGAAGTCCTGCAAAGAAACTGCTGACAAAGGAAAACGGATTCGAGAAGATGATGAGGATGATCAGGACCCTAAACCCGCACAAAAGAAACACAAAGGCGGGTCAGGGATTCACATACAGGAGTCAACTGAACATAAACCATCATCTCAACCTCCCAAACATCAATCCTCTGGTCCAACTGAAACCGAGCATCACAATGACCAATTCACAAATGAAGATATGGAATTCCAGCCACACGATGATCAACCTCATTCACCATCACCATCACCGTCACCAAAGTCAAAGCCATCCAAGTCCAAGCCTTCACACGGCAGAAAGTCATCTACCGGCCCAACGGTTGTCTCATGGCTGGATAATGATACGGATGTACTAGGAAATGAATGGTTCGATCATCTTGCAAGCGTTCAAGTTCAGACTGACGAAGCTTCACGAGTTGAAGACAGCACCTTTGCTGTTACTCAAGAAATTAAAAGAACTCTCAATATTAAGAAAATGACCAAAAAGGAACTTCGTCGGATCAAGAATGATGCTTTCCTTCTTCTGAAGAACAAATCCAATAGCGCAGCAGAACTCGAATATCACCTTGAAAACATTGCACGGGCAATGTCAAGTGACTTTGACTGGGCTAGTCCAGACATCGTCAGGCAAGTTGGCAAGAATCAACCATTCACCACTGATTGGACCAAGCCACTGACCGTGATTCGAAGACATCATCATTCGGAAATTCCCTTTCTAATGTTCTTCAACAAAGACTTGGAACTTCTAAATAATGGAGCTCAAGGGACGACAAAGTATGCTACATCTATCACTTTCACACCAGCTGCTCACTACACACAATCAGCTATTGAAGAGGCAGCTATCAACAGCAAACTGTTTGTTAAACAGCTCGTCAAATATGATCGTGATGCAGAGCTGGAGATTCATCACTGGCACTCTAAAAGACAAACCTGGTACAAGTACAAGCTTGCCCTCCAGAAATCAAAAGAACCAGTTTACAGTGATCTCAGAATCTTGGCTGTCATCAACGTAAGCGGATCCAGAAAATGCGATTATTATATTTCTAGACGAGATCACAGTAAAAAGAATCGACAACAACCTCTACACATTCTCAGAGGCGGATTTTCCTGATTTGAGTCTAAATGATATCGAAGACATGTATCTAATGAAGATTCAAGGCAAACTGCAGCATCTTACCAATGAGCTTCGATATGCACTTAGTACTTCCCTTTGTCATTACATCAGGAGAACCATCATCAAAGAACGTGTCGAAGATCTCCAGCTTGGTGTTGAAAGTTATCAGACTCAGCTTAACCTTGTTGAACCACAGTTCCTTCTACACAGCAAAAAGGATCCTCAGTACACCATGCTACATCGTCCAAATTTTGGATTCGTCTACAGAAGCACAACTGATTTTCACCGATTCATGGCATTCACTGAAATTCACAAGTTCTGTGATGATACCCTCAAGAGTGTACGTGATGGGTTAGCTAATAGAGTTCGAGATTCGATGTTGGGAAAATCCAGAAGATGGAATTCAAAAGAGCTGCGACAAGTAAAGGAATTTATTCGGACGATGGAAGAACGGTTATACCATCGGGATCAGATAAGGAGGCTCGAGAGCTATGTTGGGGGTCGTCCGCCATTCGCCATCAGACTGTTTCAGCGAACTGACCCAGTGTTCACAACTTTTGGTAAAGGTGGATGATGTAAGAATCAATTCTCAAAGTTCATCATATCATACTTCTTTCCATTATTGGCCTATCCATTACGGCTTGTGCACACATAACAGTGTACAACCCGGACCCCAAAGAAAGGACCCTGAGGTACGCTTCAGTGCCTCAATCCTGAAAAAGGAGCGAAAGCTTCTTACTTATGAGCAGAATTAAAACCAGAATGTTTTCTACCGTTTTTTCCAAACATTCTGCTCATAAGGACAAGTATTTCCTCGTCCAGGGGGAGTATTTGAAAAATATAATCTTTGTTCAAAAAGAAGTATCAAAGTTCTTGAAACTTCTTCCCTAAAACTCAAAAACAGCATATTTTAATCATAAACGTTTTTTCCAAAAACATCATGAGTATGCTATTTTTGAGGGGGAGAAGAAACAGATGATTAAAATATGATGTCTCATTTGCTGGAATCTCGTGTGCTCAAACTCAGAATTGACCCTCGAATTGACGAATTGGAAAGTCAGTAGTCGAAAGGACATGTCCCGGACGGGTAATAATTTCAAGCCAGTTTATCTGGTGATGTAAGCGTGTCTCGCAAAGGACGTGTCTGAGTAGAATGTACCGATTTCGAGCGATAATCTTTGAATCTGATCTGGACGGGTAATAATTTCAAGCCAGTCTAACTGGTGATGTAAGCGTGTCTCGCGACGATCAGGTTCATTGAAAGTCAATCAATTCAAAAGTGCCAACTCTTTCCGGCATGTGCAAATTTCAAATTTATTACTTATGCGCACATGTTAAGGGGGAGTATTTCTGAAAATCATCAAACTCTCAAGGTGTCAACAAAATGTCTTTACAATTATCGACACTTTGAGAGATTTTCAAAGGTTTTGGTTGTATGGCATCATTAGGATAGTCATGGAGTTATAAGGTGACTAAGGTTAGGGAAAACCGTCCTATGATCCGCCAGAGCCGGAGGGATCTACCCAAGGACAATACCAATAGCTTAGACTAGAAAGTCCTAGGTATGATATAAAAAAGGAGAAAATGAATGTACGGAGAAAGAAGGGGTTGAAGAATTAAAAAGAAAAGCAAAGAAAAGGGTGAAAAGAAATAGCCCTCCATTTGTTCAACCTTAGAGCAGACACCGGGTTCAATTCATAATCTACTGGTTGATGAGCATCACCGGTATTGAAAACCAAAGACGTCATGGACCCAGTGACGCACTAAAAAACCTTCTAAGCCACTCAAGTGTCTCTCAAAAGACATTTGTTTCATTCACACGGAGAACCCTTCATAATCTATTGACATCTCATTACGAGATTGTCGATATTGAAAAGGAGGCAATCTGCTCCACGCCTCCGATGACCAAACAAATGTGCACTTATTGAGTCTAGAGCCATCAGATTCATCAAAAGATCTCTTAGGTACACTTAGAATTACTCTGGTGTTCTACATCATGGGCATCAGGTGTAAATTAGGAAAAGTGTCCTTCGCAGATCTTAGCAATCTGCCGAGAACATTCATGAGAAAAGTCACATTAGTGATTATCAATGATTGAATGGAAATCCTGCCAGAACAACATCAAACAACTCTGACAGCAGGTCACTTCGGTAACTCCTTGTGGGTTACGCTTAGTGTTTGCTCCAAATGGTCTACAGTCGTGGGGTGATCTCCAGCGACTCACTGAATCGTGGGTGCACTTCGGTGTGTCCGTGTAATCCCTTTCGGGGGAATCCGGTTCAGAACGGTCTGGGTTAAGATTTGAGAAAGTCTTCACACTATGCTGTTGATGATCTCAAGTCTGAGCCTGTAAGTACCGGTTGGTACGTGCTATTGCTGCTGTTGCTGCTGCTGCTGCTGCTGAGGAGCTGGAGTTCGACCATCAAGACTCCATCATGCTTATATTTTGTAGAAATGTTCTCTTAATGACTCAGTTATTACAAAAGTTCAACACAAGCTATAGTAAAGTCAAAAGTTCAAGCATTTCAACCTTTCACAAGTTTAAGATTGAAAAAATGAGAACATGTTGCAGATAACAAGTCAAAAATATATGAGCATGATGGAGAAGACGAGAAGACGTTGGAGATTGGCAGATAGAGACAACATCATATCATCATTACACAAGAACAAAGAACCAAAGATTATAAAGACGTCGGAAGCCTAAGAAGCAAAGAAGACGTCGGGCAACATTGATGATCAAGACTTAGGGGGAGATTGTTAGGAACATGTTTTAAATATTTACAAGTCTTGTTCATTTATAATGTTGCAAGTTTAATAGGATTATATTGTTTGTAATTATGGACCGGTCCATTAGTAATCCATGGACCGGTCACATTAGTTAGTCCATGTTAGTAACATGCATGGGAATATTCCTAGAATGATTCCCCTCCCATTGCCTATAAATACAAGGCATGGGGTGCTTACTTATTGTCGGTTTTTCATGTATTGTGCGGAAGCTATGTTCGTGTAACGTTTGATCAATTGAAAAGCCTACCATTCTTATTCTTCTCTTCTTAGTTCTCTTCTCTAGTTTAGCTTATTAGCTTATTGTTTATTCCATACGTAGCTTAATATATAGATAGTAGTACGAGTTCTTATTGTCTTAACGTGTGTGTGTTTGAGATCTAAACGTGACCTACATATATATATATTATATATATATATATATAATATATATATATATATATATATATATATATATACACTCACTCACTCTCTCATCAAATTCGATCCACCCAAGGAGCAAGAAGGAAGAAGAAGTTGATTTGGCTAAGTTCAAGCACCATTAGGAACACATTTGTAAGGGTTTAGAAGCACTAGTCTTGGGTTAATCAAGTAAATCAACTCCTCACCACACTAATTACCTTAAGTAAGTAACACTTTACTTTCACAAATTTTACACTATACATATATATATAATATATATATATATATATATATATATATATATATATATATATATATATATATATATCATGATAATTAGTCTCAAATTGCATACACTTGATTATCACTTTGTACATGTTAGTAAAACTTTATAACCACAAAGAGCTTTTAACTAATGACTATGTTTCAAATATATTTTCATGAACACACTAGTTAATTGTTAATCTTAACAAGAAAGTGGAAATAAAAACACTATATATAAACTAGTAAGCTTGTTATCTTAACTAGTCTTGATGGTCACTTGAATATATGAGAAATGGAACTTTTTAATATTGCTAAGTTTATTGTTAGATCACTATTGACATGTTAAGAAATTGGTGGAAGAGTTAGGATTAGTTTGGGAGTTGTTAAGCGGTTTTTGTATAACTAGAAGGCTAGAAAAAGTGTTTTGACACTTTTAGAAAAGAAGTTGTCCCATTCGACCTCACCCAAAAGAATCAGTAGCTTGCTGACAAGTTTAGGCTAGAAATATAGAAAATAGACTCTATAACAAAAACGTAGCCGCTTGAATGAGTGAAAACGGACTTATAACGAACAAGATACGTTAGTTTTAAGTTGTGCGACGAAAATGAATTTTCTGAAAATATAGATGCTGATGGGAATTTTTAAGAGGTAAAAACTGATGTTAAAAGTTAACTTGACTAGCCGAGACACTAAAAACATGTTAGTATACTTAAACACGAACCCGGGGATATTTAAAACTTAAGAATCGGAGCTAAGACGAGAAAGTTATGGCCTAGTGAAGTTGCGACGAAATATAACATTTTGACAGCTTTTATTTGGCTATTAGAAAGCTGTTAGAAATATTTAATGTGGATTTTGGACACTTTATAGTATGTTTTGGCTAAAATGACGTAAACAAAAATGGTAGAACATTATTTATATTTGTTAGGCGCGTTAGAGGTTTTCAAAATACTTATTAACAAGACGACTATAGTTTAATCACGAGATTAACAAGATACGTTTTCTAAAAAGGGTTATTTTGCTTAATAAATGGACACATTGACGTAACTATATTTTTGTCGATAAATAATGCAACAAACATGTACAAGTGATAAAATAGTGTATGAACTTGCATGCCTGACCTTATTTTCAAGCCTAAGACTTGGTATTTATTTAGGTTGCGCTTAGAGTTATCGGACCTTTATTCACAGTTTACCGTATTTCTAATCGAGATTTGATAACTGAGGTGAGTTTCATAGCCCCACTTTTAATTGTTTTACTATTTGATTTGAAATACTTGGGGTGGGAATACATTGCTTGTTTTTACATATAGACACAAGTGCATTAAACATTTATTGATTGTTTAAGTTGTTGTCGTTTGCCATAAATTCCCCACAATCATGAACCATTAATTACTTTGTAAGCGCGAATGTTGTGAATATATCTATTGGGGGTAAACTCCCCCGTCCGGGTTGGTCGCTCCAACTTGTCAAAAGGACGCATTTCATTTGATGTCATACAGGTGTTTGGCAAAGCACCTGTTTGGGGTGATAACATGAACTAACTGTTAAGGCTTCGGTGTCATAAGCTTAGTACAATAGTAATACTTTTCATGAACATATTTTTAATACATTGTCTTTGAAATCTTATGGTCCATGCATAACTTGTTGTTTACTTAAACCTATGAACTCACCAGCTTTATGCTGAACCTTTTAGCATGTATTCTCAGGTGTAGATCTTTATTACAATACAATCTATTGTTGGTGGCGCTTGGCATTGGCACGGTCATAGACTACTCTGAAATATTTGGGACCACTTGTTTACTTATATAGGCCTTATTTTCGCATCAAATTAAATGTTGTAAACTTATTTACTATAATAATGTAACAAATTTATCTAAATGTATAAGGTAAATCCGTTCTCTTTACATTGTGTTGTGATCCAATTTAGTAGCACCCCAGCTACATCATCTTCCGCTGCGACCCGTTATGGGGGTGTTACATGTTGGATTGAAACAGAAGTAAGAACAACCAAACCAAGCGCACCCTTACGGGCTGCCTTGGTGGACTAAAACCCAAGCCACACGCACCCTACTTGGGTTGTTGTGGTGGGTCGCAAACAAACCAAATAACACCCTTCGCGGGTTTGTGTTTCCAGCTAAGTCCAACCGCAAATAAATAATCCATAAGTCGTATTAAGCTTAAATAAGCAATCTTACCCCAAGTAAGCTTTAAGCTTATTCAGATAAGCAAAAGAGAGCAAAAAGAAAAATGAAACAAAATAGGCCAAACACCACCCGTGGTGTGGCTGTGAACGAGCAACCAAACACACCCAAGTGGGGCTGTGGTGTGAGCTGCGACGGCAGACAACAATAACCATAACGACAACCCTTTTGGGCTGTCGTGGCTCGGACCAAACAAACACCCTCTGTTTGACAGTTTTATCAAAGCAAAAACGCACCCTAAGTGGGTGACTCAATTGGACCGAATCCAAGACAAATCATATAAGCTTTATAATAAACTGGAAAAACAAGCGAGAAAATAACACCCATCGCGGGTTCTTTTGCTGGTTGCGAATCAAACCAGACGCACCCCTTGTGGGGTTTTTGTAGCTGACCCGTTCAGAAAATAAATAACCCCTCGGCTGTGACCTTTAGGCGAGTCAAATGCCAAAAAGCCATAACTAATAAGCCGAAAAGCATAAGCTTAAGCAACAAACAGCCTCCTATCAATTTCGTAAAGACCAAGATTACTCGAATAAGCACTAACTTATAATAGGCCAAATAATCAAGTAATAAGTTGTAACAACAATAAAATCCAAAAATCAAAATTCCCCCGGGTTTCAGTCACAACCCGATACTATGATAATTCACAAATAAGCTCGAAAGTCCAAATAAAAAAATAGTCGCTAGATAAGCTCACTGAGTGCTTAAAAATAAGCACTCGAGTAAAACCATAAATTAAACCATAACCATGATTTGAACGATGATACTTAGTTACACAACGATTATAATGTGCAATCAATTAATCATTTATACAATTTCAGTTTATAATTGAATTAAGATAATATATAGAAATTTACAACTCATGTTTGTCGGCATACTTACAAGAAGCACAAAATGGTGGTGGCTGTGGTGGTGTCGATTAACTATGGAAAGGGAGAGAAGAGGGTAATATCTTCTATGTTTCTTTTTGTTTGGCTCAAAATCAGAGAGAATTGTGTGTGTTTTTCTGTGAAAAAATGAACTAGTTTTCTTTCAATTTATAGTAAAATTTTCTAAAAATATCTAGATATTTTGATGAATAGTAATTAGATATTTCAATGAATAGTAAATAGATATTTTTATGAATAGTAAATAGATATTTATGAATAGTAACTAGATATTTTAATAAATAGTAAATACATATTTATATATAGTAACTAGATATTTATATATTAGGAGTACATGGTACATTGCATAAAAATCGTATAGAAGCGTTTATTTATTTAATTAATGATAATAAATAAATAATTGGTAAATAAGAGTTGCAATCTTTTATACTTGACATGTAAAGAATATTTATTTGAAACATACTTAAGACATGTTGGTGTTAGTGAGTACGTTTATTGAGAATGTGAGTTACGTCAAATTAGGTTGTAGTTGTGATAAGATAAACTGATAACGTTTAATCTTTTAAAAAATAGATGTAGAAAATAGATAAGTATTCTTTCGTTAGAATATTAACACAAGTGAAAATTTACCGGTGGTTACAGTCTCACCCCCTTAAATGGAATCTCGGCCCGAGATTCAATCCGCATTAGATGTTGAAATGATGTTGACGATTAATTATGGTTTCTTGTGTCAATTGGTTTATAAAATAACTAGTGATGTATCTCAATTTGTCGTTTTGCAATAAGGTATATTAAGCTTGACACACAAAAATAACAATTTAACTTAACACACAAAAATACTTATCGTCATTTTGTGTATTAGGTATAACAATGTATACTAAGCTTGATTTTATATGAAAACGAATTGATTTCCTCCCCATTACAAAGATTTTTGCTAAGTCACTTTGAAAACACGTCAAGGTTTAAAAATTGAATCGCCCTTTTTCAGTTTGACCAAAAATTTACGCAAACTGTATGACCAGAAGACCTTTAGTTGAAAATCAAGGACTTCAACATGCTTTCATTTAGAACTAATTCATAAAAATATTTCTCAAATGAAAGTAGACTCAACATCGTTTAAAATGATGGGCGACACGACTCGTACAGACTTATGGTTGATTTTATATGGATTTTTGAAAATGAACCAAAAATGAAAAACAGACAAACAGATGCACGGCACCGTTAAATGACCCACGGTACCGTTAAATATAACGGTACCGTCCTATATTTAATGGTACCGTGGTCTGTTTTCTGATTCAGAACTACATGACATAATGATTCGTTCTGAAAACATGACTGGACACTTAAAAACTCTATTCGTTTAGTGATTAAAGAAAACCTTCAAGCTAGTATGACGAAGTATACTTAACAACAAAACTTGTAAGTATTAGACAACTAATTACTTATCATATTTCATCACATTCATAGGTAATTTGATACATGGATCGTACTCAATTTTGAAAACCATTTGTTTTAAAATTTTGAGCGACGTGGCTCTGGTACCAATTGTGGAAACCGTAGAGGGGGGGGGGGTGAATACGTTTCCATTTAAAAACTTAAAACTTTTTGTATCAAACACCCGATCAAGTGTGACGTAATATGAAAATTGTCAACTATGATTATATAGCATCTAGAGATGAATATAGTAAACTACAACATATACACAATCAAACCATGGAACATACATAATCAATCACGACATAAGCAACTAGCCACACAAACATATACGCAATGCAAATATAAATATAAAGCGATAACGAATGAAATGAAAGTAAAAAGATAAGTAAGAAGGCGCAAACCGGACACGGTGATTTATAGTGGTTCGGTCACGAAGCTCTTCTTCGCCCTACTCCACTCCCCGAGTACCCAACTCGAGAGTTACTTCACTAATCAACAAACTCCCTTCAGGCGGAGAAAACCGTACACGTCGCTTAACTTGTTTTCCGACACTAAGCTAGATGTCGAGTGCTAATCTTAGCTAGCACCAATCTACCATGATCTACTCGATCTACACCGTACACGTCGCTTATCCTATTTCTGACACTAAGCTAGATGCCGAGTGCTAATCTTAGCTAGCACCAATCTACCATGATCTACCCGATCTACCCTTGATCCACATGATCAATCACACAAGCCCAATGGCTTCAAGAGATCTCCAAGATCTCAACACGATCACAATGATCTACTCCCACTTGACTCGATCTACCCGATCTACCCTTGATCCACATGATCAATCACACAAGCCCAATGGCTTCAAGAGATCTTCACTATCTATTAAGATCACAATGATCTTGACTCACTCTCTCACAAAAGAAAAATAATCTTGATGTATGCTATGATACAATCAAGAGTGTAACAAATGTTACAAGACCTAACAACTCCAACTCTTGTATCTTCTTGGATACCTTGAGCTCTTCTCTTGCAAATGAAGAGGAATGATAACACTTTGTATCTACTTGGATACTTTGTGTTCTTGTCTTGCTAATCAAGAGGGATGACAACACTTTGTATCTACTTGGATACTTTGTGTTCTTCTCTTGCTAATCAAGAGGGATGACAACACTTTGTATCTACTTGGATACTTTGTGTTCTTCTCTTGCTAATCAAGAGGAATGAAGAGGATCACTTGAATGGATGATTGGATCACTCTTAAACAAACTAAGACTCTTCAAATGATCAAAGAAAGTCATCTAAGTGAGGAGGGATTAGGCCAGAGAAAAAGGACTGGAAAAATCAAGTTTTAAGTGTGAAATGGTCCACAATTTATAGGCAAGAAAAATCTAAACGTTACAGAAAATTTTGTACGGACGGCTCCACTAAATGTCCCACGGCTCCACTAAATTTAGTGGAACCGTGGAGCCGTCCCAGACAAGGACTCTCCAAATTTTGTCTTTTCTGGTGAAAACTTATTTGGGGAAGTTTGGAGCTGATTTTGGGGGGAAAATAGCTGTTGGGATTTTTAAACTTATTTTTCAAAATAAAACATTTCTTTTTAATTCAAAAATAATTTGTAAAATATATTTTTGAAAAAATATTTTGCCACATTAAAAATGTGAAGTTTAGAAAAATATAATCCTTTGATCATTTGTCAAGTAGTAGATTTGTTTGTCCATACCTTGTGTGATTTATGTCGGGATGGAAATCTACGACTTCGTTGAAGCATACTTGAGATGTCGGGAGGTGTTGATGTAAGTATGCATTGATGATTTATGTTTACAAGTAACTTGCACATTTTACGTTATGTATTACATGTTACATGTTTGTCATTATTAAAACCGAAGAAATCATTTAGTTTAAATATCGTAATATTTGCACTAACAATCTCCCCCTTTTTGATGATGACAAATATGTAAACCGTAACACATAGTAAAATGTAAAAGTTACCTGTTTACACTCCCCTTCTCCCCCTTTTGTCAAATCAAAAAGGTAGTTTCCTCGAGCGCTCCCTTGAATTTACTCCCTACTCCCCCTTATTGCACTATTATCCTTTCTCCCCCGAAAGGCTAGCTTGCATCATCCTAGTGAAGCCTTCTATCAACACTTGTGAAGACGACTCCATGCTATGTATTCAAATACTCCCGAGCTCCCCCTAGCTCAATGCTCCCCTATGGTGACTTAATCCCCTTGTTTATTTACCTTAGTATCTATCGGATCCATGGATCAAATTCTTACAAAGGCTTTTCCTACATCAAGGGTTAGCTTCGTGCAGCATAATATATAACAGTATAGGAGCAACATTATAGGGATAGAATACACATAGCAAGACATGCATGGGTTAAACTATGTTAACACGTAAGTGTCACAACCCGACCGAAAACCTAAGGTGTAATTGTTCACTCAATCACACTAATCAAGAACGAGATTCGTTCATTGACTGACGCACTAAATGACTTATTCCAAGTTTTCATTGGGAGGAAAGTTCTAACAAACCTTTTGAACAACATAATCATCTACCTAAGATGATTGATGTTAAGGATAGTTTGTTGATAAGACATACTCTAAATGATTACTATTATGACAAGTCGTACCATAAAGTAGACTCGATAGAGGTTATATCTAAATGATTCCATAAGGTGGGAGAATATTGGTTGTGGTGACAACAAGGACAACTTGGGTTATGTGGTTGTAGGGGATAAATAATGGGATGACAAATTAGTGGTTATGGTGATGGTAATAGTGATAAGGATGATGTGTTAGTGCCAAATTCAAAAGGTGATGTAGGTGATAAGGTTAGTGTGAGAGCTAAAGGTTGTGGTGATGGTGATGGTGATAAGGATGATGTCACACCCCCAGAAATCGAGTCCAGCGGAAGCATACATGCCACTGGGATGTAACTCAATTGGTATCACAACACAAGTGCAGAGAACGGTTTTCACCTCAATCATTTAGATTAAAATTGTTTAACAAAAGTTTTGAATTTACATTGATAAAAGTAGTGCGGAAATAGGCCCTTAAAACAATTAAAACGGTCCCCAAATGAATATCAGAGTCTCCTATGACCATGCCACGCCCTGCCAAAAGCCTCCTATAGCGTGCTATTGCTTAATACCTGAAAATACATGCTAAAAGTGTCAACACAAGGTTGGTGAGTTCATAGAGATTAGTGTAAAATGTAAAGCATTTGAATGATTTCCCAGCAAAGGCGTTATAAATCCACCCAGTTCCAAGCCCCGCCCATACAAGACTTGCAACCTGTGTGTTTACAACCCACTGCCAAATATGATTTGGTTTAAGTGAACGTCAAATGATTTATGGACCACAAAATGTAATGTTAAGTGTGACAATGTCGCTATATAAAGGTAAGTATGATAATGTTTCCATATAACTAAATCTAACAATGTCGCCATATAAATAAACCTGACAATGTCGCCATGACAATGTCGTCATAAGATAAATCCTGAAAATGTCGCCATATAATCAAATCTAGCAGTGTCATCATGACAATGTCGCCATATACATATATCTCTGACAATGTCGTCATATAACTAAAACAATATGAAATTAACAGTCCAAGACATAGGCAATATGAAATAGCTTAATGTACTAGTGTCCATAATGAAATGATCAAGGGTGAACAATGTAAACACAAAATACTTCCGAGCAACGACTCAAGTATTTTAACCAATCAATAATGTTTGAAAGACAACTCACGTCTCAAGCAAAACAAGCATGGAGTTTAAATGTAAAACGAGCATAGAGTTTAATGAAAAACGAGCATGTATTCTCCCCCAAAACAGTTACAAAACAAGTAAAAGGAGGGGCTATGAAACTCACCTGATACGATAGCAACAATGACAAAAATGGATACACTGAAATGAGGCACGATCTCTAACCGCAACCTAATATGAATGATAGGATCTAATGTAAGCAATGACACAATGCAACACATGCAAATACGTATGTTAACGATACCACTCGTTAGTTTTGAAAATAACGTTCATCGTCGAAAAATACATTTTTGACGTCTCGTTAAGTCAATAAACACTTTTCGTGTAAACATGTTGAAACGGTACTCCACGACACTTGTTTGGTGTTTTATCGGTAAATATAATGTTTTTGTCGTAAAAATAACACTTTTCACAACTTGAAAATGTGCCCAAAAGGCCTCGCAAAACTAGTCGCGAAATGGTGTACTTTAAGTGTTAGGACATAAGCTCGGTATTTTTGAAAACCTTGTAACGATGTCTAGAAGTTGTGTCATTTAACTTTCGACCATACGGGTCTCGATCAATGAGAAAAATGGCTCCCAATATAGTGTATTGCAAAAACTGTTTTTAACTTGGTAATATTTCTTATTGGAAAGCTGATGGAATTTTAGTGAAATTGCCGGACTTTAAACGCGTATATCTTTGTCGTTATGAGCTCGTTTTCTACGTTCTTTATATCCACGTGTTCGTATTAACATGAACTAACATGATTTCAGTAAGTTGGGTCGTCTAGATCATGTCTAACGCCTCGTTTTGTCCTTTGAAGTTCGGCAAACAGCAAGCTTATTTTTCATAAAAATTGTTTTCGTCGTCTAACTTCGAAAAATCATATCTCCTTCGTTATAAGTCGGTTTCTAGTGATTCTTGCGGCCACGGTTTCGTTTTTGAAAGAAATTTCTGAATATGAAGGCCAAAATATCCCAAAAATTACTGAGTTTTCCAGATTTTATGTTTTTGGACAGTAGCTATTTCTAGTGTTGAAAAATCAATGTTTAAGGTTCAAGACTAGTTCAAAACCTAATCAAACCACTTCATATCAACTCCACAAATACCCAAAGTCTACCATACACCTCTCAAGGTGTCATGGGGTCCTAAACATCACTAATTATAGTGGATCTCTTGAGGATGTTAATAAAAACAATAGATCTAGGGTTTATGATGAAAAATAATTAAAGTGGTATAGATAACTTGTATATTTGCATGATCAATCACTAAAATCACTTGATAAACAATAAAATGAAAGTATGAAAAGATCATAAAGATGTTCTTGAGCTTACTTACAATGTTGGAGTGTTTTGGATGAAAAAGAACTAATAACCTTGGAGTTTTTATTTCAAAACTCTAACAAGGATTATAAAATGGACTTGTAGGACACTTGATCTTGAAAAATTTGTGGGTTCTTCCTCTTGATCTCTTGTGGCCGTGGGTTATAGCGAGCAAAAGAGAGAATGGTTTGATCTATTTTACTTGTGGAATGATACTATGTTTATGTTATTGAAATTAAAGGGAAAGACAAAGAAACATAGCTCATAAATGAAGCATGGTCTAGTAAAGAAACAAGGAGAAGTAGCCATAGGGGGGGGGGGGGTGAGGCAAAAGGAGTGAAATGGGGAAGGTGTTGGTAGCTAATTAAGGCCTATGTCTCCCACTAGCAAGAGTTAGTTTAGTTTAAGCATACATTGGGTGTTATCGGGTACCGAGTTAACTAGAAATAACTCGTGACGAGGTGAAATAAAATACGACGAAGTTGAAAAAATTGTAAAATCATATTCCTTGCAAGAATCGGGTGTTAGAATGATTATCGGATTGAATTATCGTAAACCGACGGAGTTATAAGCTCCTAACGAAAAATATAGCAATTGGTTTAAAAACACCGGGTAAATTAATAATATAATCTCTATATCATTAAAATTAGTATGAAAATATACTAGGATCATTGTCGGGAGTACTGGGTATAATATCAGTAGAAATGACTCAGTGGTAACGTTAATTATATAAATAACCATACGTAAACTGAAATGATGCATATTCGTGCATGAACTAATGTACTGATGATGTTGCTGATGTTATGCAGACTCCTCTAGTCTACATGATGTGTCCTAACTGACAATGCATGAATTCGCAGCTACCAATCTGTCACACCCCTAGAAATCGGGTCCAGCGGAAGCATACATGCCACTGGGGTGCAACTCAATTGGTATCACAACACAAGTGCAGAGAACGGTTTTCACCTCAATCATTTAGATTAAAATTGTTTAACAAAAGTGTTGAATTTACATTGATAAAAGTAGTGCGGAAATAGGCCCTTAAAACAATTAAAATGGTCCCCAAATGAATATCAGAGTCTCCTATGACCATGCCATGCCCTGCCAAAAGCCTCCCGTAGCGTGCTATTGCTTAATACCTGAAAATACATGCTAAAAGTGTCAACACGAGGTTGGTGAGTTCATAGAGATTAGTGTAAAATGTAAAGCATTTGAAAATGATTTCCCAGCAAAGGCGTTATAAATCCACCCAGTTCCAAGCCCCGCCCATACAAGACTTGCAACCTGTGTGTTTACAACCCACTGCCAAATATGATTTGGTTTAAGTGAACGTCAAATGATTTATGGACCACAAAATGTAATGTTAAGTGTGACAATGTCGCTATATAAAGGTAAGTGTGATAATGTTTCCATATAACTAAATCTAACAATGTCTCCATATAAATAAACCTGACAATGTCGCCATGACAATGTCGTCATAAGATAAATCCTGAAAATGTCGCCATATAATCAAATCTGTTGATATAAATAATGCCTAAAAACATTATTCCAACTTATTAATATCTCTATGTTTTGATAATCACAAAATGTAAACTCATTAAACATAAACTTATCAAATAAACAAGTATTTAGTTGTAAATATTCATCTCTACAACTTAATCACTTAAGGTATGAATAAACAAGTGCTTAATGCATTATATGATCAAAGGAACATTTTCTTAATCACTAAACTTTTTATAAAATGTCAAAAACATTTTATATCTTTTTGAAAAACATTTTTGGTATTAAATAAATATGTTTAAACTAATATAAATTTGTGAATTCAAATTTTCAACCAAAAATGTTCCAGAAAAACCTTCCCCACAAAAAGACAAATCTGGGCAACGTTCCAGTTGGGCGGCCCCCTTAATTATACTAGGCGGCCCCCTTAAAATTAAGGGGACCGCCCAGCTCCAGTAGCCTCCCAGATTTGCCTATAAATACTGGTTGATCTCTGTACTTTTTCCTCACATTTTGCACCCCAAACCTTCTGTTCTAAATCTCCTCTTATCCTCTCTAAAATCTTTGATCATATAATTCTTAAGCATTGGTTTCCAAGTGATCCAAGCTTCTACCATCCAAGTGCAAAAGAAGAATACTTCTATCAATCAAGACTAGAAGTATTACAACTTAGTATCATCTTGTTACTTAAGTTGTTTGTTAAGTATACCTTGTAAATCATTCATTCATTTGTGTAAAGTGTGTGTATAAGGTGTAAACATAAGTGACTAGATATGTATAGTGTGTAAGTAGTGAAGAAGGTGTATAAGTAGTTGTGGTGTAAAGAAGTCATGTAGAAGTTGTAAAGCCATGGTGTAGAAGTTGTAAAGCCATGGTCTAGAAGTTGTGAAGTTGCGGTGTAGAAGTCGTGAAGCCGTAGCTTGGAAGTTGTGAAGTCGTCATGCAGAAGTCATGAAGCCATAGCTTAGAAGTCGTGAAGTCGTCATGTAGAAATCATGGAGCCATTGCTTAGAAGTTGTGAAGTCGTCATGTAGAGGTCGTGAAGCCATAGCTTGGAAGTTGTGAAGTTGTCATGTAGAAGTCGTGAAGCAATAGCTTGGAAGTTGTGAAGTCATCATGTAGAAGTCGTGAAGTCGTAGCTTAGAAGTTGTGCAGTTGTTGTGTAGAAGTCGTGAAGTCGTAGCTTAGAAGTTGTGAAGTGGTCATGTAGAAGTCGTGAAGCCGTTGTGTTGATGTCGTGAAGCTGTCGTGAAGAAGTCGTGAATAAGTCGTGAACAAGTTGTGATTGAAGTCGTGAGATTGGTTCTAGCTACTATTAGAACTCGAAATTTAGCTTTGTGTCGTTAAACCGGTGCAAGCCAAAGTTGTGTAAGGTTTTCTCCGCCATAAGGGAGCTTGTTGAAGTAGTGAAGAAAACTCTCGAGCAAGGTTTGCTCGGGGAGTGGAGTAGGGCAAGGAAGGTGTCCTTGTAGCCAAACCACTATAAATTCCTCGTGTCTCGGTTTGATCTTTCCATCTCTTACTTATTTCTTTATATCGTCATTACTTTCATACATATAGGCATATATAACTTTTAGTATTAATTAGAAGTTGATTTCACATAAAGATCAATTTAAAACTCCATTCATAAAAAGAAAACTTTTATAACTAATCTAAAAGGATACCCATATAATTAATAATATTGTTCAAGTATCATTTTTCATATAAACTCAAAACTAATGTTTTAAAAGGAAACAAAGTTTTCATAATAAAATTAAAAAAGACGTAAAACTGTTCAACCCCCCCCCCTTCCAGTTTTCCACGATTGGTATCAGGAGCCACGTCAATCAAGATCTTTAAAATATACTGTATTTTAAAACTTAAATCGATCTATGGAATCCGAAAAATATTTAGAAGGGGAATTTATGCAAACACTACCGATATTTGAAAACTATACTTTTCTTGAATGGAAAAATAAATTTGAAAATTATGTGAAATCAATTGATCTAGATCTTTGGCATGTCATTTCGATTGGTGATCTTCAACCAACAAAAACGGATTTTGAAAGTCAAACAAAAACGGATTTTGAAACTCAAAATGATTATTTAAAAACAAAGAATAACAAAAATAATGAAGCTAAAATAATTATTTACAAAACCTTGCCGAAAGTTGAATATGAAAGAATATCTTTCTGTAAAACGGCAAATGATATTTGGAAAAATCTCTTAAACTTTCATCAAGAAAAATGTCAAACCAAAGATGAGGATTTTGATCTTGTACATGAATTAGTCATCTTAGAAAATTTAATAGATAAACATTTAGATAAAATAGATACATGTGCTACTAGTTCAAATGTTTTTAATGTAGGTATTAACGACGAAGACTACATGAATCAACTCCAAAGTGAACTCAATCCAATATCATGGAGTGACACAGACGAAGGAGAAGATCATCATCCGGTATGTGACGAATGCAAACTAGATAAAACTCCCAATAAGGTGACGTTACGCTCAATGGAATGATACTCAATCTTACGACAACCTACTCAAATTCGAAACCTAGTGACGTAGTGGAATATTTATGGATTCTCTTGCCATCTCGTCTAAATGTGGAAGATTCTACATAAGACGTTATATGCATCAAGGCTAAGATATCAAACGAGTCTAGTACAAGACATGTTCGGGTCAAGCCACTTCGGTATTAATTATGGTGTTAGAAGCTTTCCATGATATACTTTCACACCTTGGTTATCTTGAAGACTCACCTATCATTCACACGTCGATTATCATCTGAGACATTACGAAGAAAAGCTAGGACGTGAGGTAAGTTCTCTTTTTAAATTTCATAAGTAATTTCTTCATGCATATAGTCTTACTAATGCCTTAAGATACACTTAGTTTGATAGGTTGCTTTGCTTTTACTATTTAGTTATATTCGTTCTGCGGCTTAATAAACTAGAAACCCTTTAGTTAGTCCCCCTAAGTATTAGTAAACCAAGCAATCTTCATATTTAGTACTCTTCGATAGGTAAATTTAGGATCTTAATTTCTTCAAAAAAAAAAAGGAGAATGATTACTGGAGAATCTATTGACTAGAAACTCAATTTGACCTAACGGTTAAATTGCTTCTATGTGAGAAGTTGGGTGTGTGTAACCCGTAAAAATGGTCGTGTTTAGCCTAAATTGAGCACCACTAGTAATAGTCTCATACTCATTCTCCAACCTGATAACATTATTCTTCCTAAATATACCTAACGCTAGTTTACTTTTATGAACTTTGTTTTTCATTAGAGTTTTTCATTCCTAGATTTATGTCATCTTGCATATATAAAATTTCTGGATGTTTACTTGCTCATAAGTGTTTTAATTGCATGTCTCCGTAATTATCTGCTTAGTTATTAAATGTATATTTATTAGAATAGTTTTTGTCTTTCTCTAAACTATTCTGATATGATAATTTTTCTTGTATTTATATGCTTAAATGCCATTATACATGCAGAAAATGGTAGCATGTGACAATAGTCTTGACCTATTTTCTTGACTGTGAGATCTTTTACAACCATTTTGTTTTATGGTATTTGTTTTTTAAAATTTGCAAAATCTTCACATTCTAGAAAAATGATTTTTCAAAAGAATATGCCTCTTTTCCTTTTAAAACATGTCTTACCACTCCATCTTTCTTTCATACTTTTATCCAAAATTATGTGTTTATCAAAGCCAAAGATTGGAAAAATAAACTTTCTTTCCTTATAAAAACATTTTGAAATAAAATCAAATCTACTTCATTGAAATGATTTTCTCATCCACATAATAACCTACCTTCAAACATTGTTGAATAATGCTAAAAACATCTATTTAAATCATGGTTTACTCATTAAAAGATCTCACTTGGTTCAAGACTAGAAGTCCATGCTATCACAACTCCCCACTCCCTTGCACATAGACACTTATTAGGACTAATTAACTAGAGTATTAATCTTCCTAAAAATGATATTGTGAATTACCTATTGCTTCCTTGTCCATATATGTATACATATATATATATATATATATATATATATATATATATATATATATATATATATATATATATATATATAAATGTATATGTTACTTGGTTAATGTGTAGATTGCATGCTAGATAAAATTGCTTAATATGCTTAGCATACATGAGTTATTGAATCCTATATTGCCTTAGAAAGAAGTTGGACTTGCTTGAAACTAAACTCAAAAACACAACCTTTTCTACAAATTTCTGCCAAAAACCCATTTTCGGCGGCCCCCTTAAAATTAAGGGGACCGGCCATCTGGAGTGACGGATTACTGTTTTCTTTCTCAATTTCCAACCCATTTTATCCTATACTTCCCAAAATTCACAAACACATTTTGTCATAAACCACCCACCAAAATTTACCTTCCTAAACCACATCTTTCCTACACTATAAATGCATCTCCTCATCATAAATGCTCATTCATATCATCCACTCAAACATGTCATCCTCCAACTACCCAAAGTCAAAACCCTCAAGAGTTGCTAAAATCTCGGTGAGACCAATTTGGAGAAGGAAGCTTGAAACTTGCCATAACCCAACAAATGATGTTGTTCAAACACATAACCAATCATCCATCCCTACACCTTCATCTCCCAATGATCAATCTCAAAACAACAATCCCAATCTCACTTACACTCAACCCACCAATGCACCATTCAAAACACTCACCACTCTTGGAACATCCACTTCATCCATATGTCCACCCTCATCCACTCATGATTACCCAAGTTCACAAATGTCTCCACCACCAAGAGTGTCACCACCACCTTCACCAAATAACAACCACTCTTCATCATCATCACCTTCCACTCAACACTTGAAGTTCATTGAAGAACTCAAGGAAGCCCATGAGCTTAATGCTCTCCTTGCTTTGCACCTTGCTCAAAGCAACTTAGACCCATCACCATCCATCTCTCCATCATTACCATCATCACCACATAACTTGAGTCAAATTGAGAAACATGTCAACAATTGTCCTTGTTGCATCTTTCTCCAAAATCAAACCATCACCTTAAATGAGCGTCTCACTTGGATTGAGCATCTTCTTGCTAGAGCTAATCCAACTTCATCACTTGAACAACATCAAATCCTTCATCCAACATGGTCCGCTCCAAACTCTCCACCTCCAATTTCTCCACCACCACTCTCTCCAACTTCCATGAACCCAATAATACACCTCCATTAATCAAACATCCTCACCCTCATCACTCACCACCATTTCAAACACTCCATCATCATTCATTCAAAACTGTCATTTTTCAAGCAAGTCAAATGGATTTCCTAGGCAAATTAGAATTCTCTACCTAATGTATGATCTAAGCATTATGTATGTTGTAACAACGATTATGTCTTTTACATAATCATTTTTAATTTAATGAATGTTTTGTTTTATGTTCTTAATATGTGTTTGCTATGCTTGTTAAACTTATATGTGATATTATGATATGTATATATGCTTGTGCTTCTAATATTTTTCTTGCAAGTATTACATATCTCAATTCCTTGGTTCCCTCAAACGAGGGGGAGCACACATTAAGGGGGAGTTCTCGTTCCGACAAATTTTGTCTCTAAAACTTGTCGGCACACCTTTTTGATGCTACAAAAAGAGGGAGAAGTAAATATAAACTCACTAAATACTTGTTCAAAAATAATTTTTTGGATTTACTGAGTTTTAGTTTTGTAATCATCAAAAAGGGGGAGATTGTTGAAATAAATAATGCCTAAAAACATTATTCATACTTATTCATATCTCTATGTTTTGATAATCACAAAATGTAAACTCATTAAACATAAACTTATCAAATAAACAAGTATTTAGTTGTAAATATTCATCTTTACAACTTAATCACTTAAGGTATGAATAAACAAGTGCTTAATACATTATATGATCAAAGGAACATTTTCTTAATCACTAAACTTTTTATAAAATGTCAAAAACATTTTATATCTTCTTGAAAAACATTTTTGGTATTAAATAAATATGTTTAAACTAATATAAATTTGTGAATTCAAATTTTCAACCAAAAATGGCAAAAATGTTCCAGAAAAATCTTCCCCACAAAAAGACAAATCTGGGCAACGTTCCAGTTGGGCGGCCCCCTTAATTATACTAGGCGGCCCCCTTAAAATTAAGGGGACCGCCCCGCTCCAGTAGCCTCCCAGATTTGCCTATAAATACTGGTTGATCTCTGGACTTTTTCTTCACATTTTGCACCCCAAACCTACTGTTCTAAATCTCCTATTATCCTCTCTAAAATCTTTGATCATATAATTCTTAAGTATTGGTTTCCAAGTGATCCAAGCTTCTACCATCCAAGTGCGAAAGAAGAATACTTCTATCAATCAAGACTAGAAGTATTACAACTTAGTATCATCTTGTTACTTAAGTTGTTTGTTAAGTATACCTTGTAAATCATTCTTTCATTTGTGTAAAGTGTGTGTATAAGGTGTAAACATAAGTGACTAGATATGTATAGTGTGTAAGTAGTGAAGAAGGTGTATAAGTAATTGTGGTGTAAAGAAGTCATGTAGAAGTTGTAAAGCCATGGTGTAGAAGTTGTAAAGCCATGGTCTAGAAGTTGTGAAGTCGCGGTGTAGAAGTCGTGAAGCCGTAGCTTGGAAGTTGTGAAGTCGTCATGTAGAAGTCATGAAGCCATAGCTTAGAAGTCGTGAAGTCGTCATGTAGAAGTCATGAAGCCATTGCTTAGAAGTTGTGAAGTCGTCATGTAGAGGTCATGAAGCCATAGCTTGGAAGTTGTGAAGTCGTCATGTAGAAGTCGTGAAGCAATAGCTTGGAAGTTATGAAGTCATCATGTAGAAGTCGTGAAGTCGTAGCTTAGAAGTTGTGCAGTTGTTGTGTAGAAGTCGTGAAGTCGTAGCTTAGAAGTTGTGAAGTGGTCATGTAGAAGTCGTGAAGCCGTTGTGTTGATGTCGTGAAGCCGTCGTGAAGAAGTCGTGAATAAGTCGTGAACAAGTTGTGATTGAAGTCGTGAGATTGGTTCTAGCTACTATTAGAACTCGACATTTAGCTTTGTGTCGTTAAACCGGTGTAAGCCAAAGTTGTGTAAGGTTTTCTCCGCCATAAGGGAGCTTGTTGAAGTAGTGAAGAAAACTCTCGAGCAAGGTGTGCTCGGGGAGTGGAGTAGGGCAAGGAAGGTGTCCTTGTAGCCGAACCACTATAAATCCCTCGTGTCTCGGTTTGATCTTTCCATCTCTTACTTATTTCTTTATATCGTCATTACTTTCATACATATAGGCATATATAACTGTTAGTATTAATTAGAAGTTGATTTCACATAAAGATCAATTTAAAACTCCATTCATAAAAAGAAAACTTTTATAACTAATCTAAAAGGATACCCATATAATTAATAATATTGTTCAAGTGTCATTTTTCATATAAACTCAAAACTAAGGTTTTAAAAGGAAACAAAGTTTTCATAATAAAATTAAAAAAGACGTAAAACTATTCAACCCCCCCCCTTCTAGTTTTCCACAAAGTCTAGCAGTGTGGTCATGACAATCTCGCCATATATATATATCTCTGACAATGTCGTCATATAACTAAAATAATATGAAATTAACAGTCCATGACATAGGCAATATGAAATAGCTTAATGTACTAGTGTCCATAATGAAATGATCAAGGGTGAACAATGTAAACACAAAATACTTCCGAGCAACGACTCAAGTATTTTAACAAATCAATAATGTTTGAAAGACAACTCACATCTTAAGCAAAACTAGCATGGAGTTTAAATGTAAAACGATCATAGAGTTTAATGAAAAACGAGCATGTATTCTCCCCCAAAATAGTTACAAAACAAGTAAAAGGAGGGGCTATGAAACTCACCTGATACGATAGCAACAATGACAAAAATGGATACACTGAAATGAGGCACGATCTCTAACCGCAACCTAATATGAATGATAGGATCTAATGTAAGCAATGACACAATGCAACACATGCAAATACGTATGTTAACGATACCACTCGTTAGTTTTGAAAATAACGTTCATCGTCGAAAAATACATTTTTGACGTCTCGTTAAGTCAATAAACACTTTTCGTGTAAACATGTTGAAACGGTACTCCACGACCCTTGTTTGGTGTTTTATCGGTAAATATAATGTTTTTGTCGTAAAAATAACACTTTTCACAACTTGAAAATGTGCCCAAAAGGCCTCGCAAAACTAGTCGCGAAATGGTGTACTTTAAGTGTTAGGACATAAGCTCAGTATTTTTGAAAACCTTGTAACGATGTCAAGAAGTTGTGTCATTTAACTTTCGACAATACGGGTCTCGATCAATGAGAAAAATGGCTCCCAATATAGTGTATTGCAAAAACTGTTTTTAACTTAGTAATATTTCTTATTAGAAAGCTGATGGAATTTTAGTGAAATTGCCGGACTTTAAACGCGTATATCTTTGTCGTTATGAGCTCGTTTTCTACGTTCTTTATATCCACGTGTTCGTATTAACATGAACTAACAAGATTTCAGTAAGTTGGGTCGTCTAGATCATGTCTAATGCCTCGTTTTGTCCTTTGAAGTTCGGCAAACAGCAAGCTTATTTTTCAGAAAAATAGTTTTCGTCGTCTAACTTCGAAAAATCATATCTCCTTCGTTATAAGTCGGTTTCTAGTGATTCTTGCGGCCACGGTTTCGTTTTTGAAAGAAATTTCTGAATATGAAGGCCAAAATATCCCAAAAATTACTGAGTTTTCCAGATTTTACGTTTTTGGACAGTAGCTATTTCTAGTGTTGAAAAATCAATGTTTAAGGTTCAAGACTAGTTCAAAACCTAAACAAACCACTTCATATCAACTCCACAAATACCCAAAGTCTACCATACACCTCTCAAGGTGTCATGGGGTCCTAAACATCACTAATTATAGTGGATCTCTTGAGGATGTTAATAAAAACAATAGATCTAGGGTTTATGATGAAAAATAATTAAGGTGGTATAGATAACTTGTATATTTGCATGATCAATCACTAAAATAACCTGATAAACAATAAAATGAAAGTATGAAAAGATCATAAAGATGTTCTTGAGCTTACTTACAATGTTGGAGTGTTTTGGATGAAAAAGAACTAATAACCTTGGAGTTTTTATTTCAAAACTCTAACAAGGATTATAAAATGGACTTGTAGGACACTTGATCTTGAAAAATTTGTGGGTTCTTCCTCTTGATCTCTTGTGGCCGTGGGTTATAGAGAGCAAAAGAGAGAATGGTTTGATCTATTTTACTTGTGGAATGATACTATGTTTATGTTATTGAAATTAAAGGGAAAGACAAAGAAACATAGCTCATAAATGAAGCATGGTCTAGTAAAGAAACAAGGAGAAGTAGCCATAGGGGGGGGGGGCAAAAGGAGTGAAATGGGGAAGGTGTTGGTGGCTAATTAAAGCCTATGTCTCCCACTAGCAATAGTTATTTTAGTTTAAGCATACATTGGGTGTTATCGGGTACCGAGTTAACTAGAAATAACTCATGATGAGGTGAAATAAAATACGACGAAGTCGTAAAAATTGTAAAATCATATTCCTTGCAAGAATCGAGTGTTAGAATGATTATCGGATTGAATTATCGTAAACCAATGGAGTTATAAGCTCCTAACGAAAAATATAGCAATTGGTTTAAAAACACCGGGTAAATTAATAATATAATCTCTATATCATTAAAATTAGTATGAAAATATACTAGGATCATTGTCGGGAGTACTGGGTATAATATCAGTAGAAATGACTGAGTGGTAACGTTAATTATATAAATAACCATACGTAAATTGAAATGATGCATATCCGTGCATGAACTAATGTACTGATGATGTTGCTGATGTTATGCAGACTCCTCTAGTCTACATGATGTGTCCTAACTGACAATGCATGAATTCGCAGCTAAACCTTACTGGTTACGCGAATTTGAATACCCCTAAACCTAGTTTACGAAAGGATGAACGATAACCATGAATAGTGATTTTCCTCCGGGAATGAATAGTGTTGCGTGAATAGTAAAATTTTTGACGACTTCTCAAAGTCTCAAACTGACTTTAAAAATGATGAATAGTGAAATAATGAATAGTTATTGGTGAATAGTAACCCATGAATAGTAATTTCCCGAGATGAATAGTGAAATTTGAAGCTTGAAAAGGACCTGAAATTGCGGGTTGTGACAGATGATGTGTTGGTGCCAAGTCCCGAGAGGTTTGATGGTGATAGGGTTAGTGTGATAGCTAAAGGTTGTGGTGGACTTGATGGAGGTAAGGGTGTAGGAATCCTAAAAGTGGTGGAGGATGATGATGTGGTTGGAGATGTTGGTTTTGCCCTTTGAGGAAAGGTGGGAAAGGATGATTTAGGTTAATATATCATTTGCACTGACAATGAGATGCATGATATATTTCAAAAGGGAAAAAGAAAAGGTGCATGTGATCCTAACAAGATTGTTGGTGGATATCTCTAACGGGGTTAAGGTAATGAAGTTCTAGGTTTCTAGGTTGGATGATCCTAGTTGTGTGTTAGAGATAATTTGGTGCATGAAGAGTTTTGTGTGTTTTTGAGGATTGAAGGTTGTTGAGCTAACTGTCACTTATCCAAAGTGAGGAGTAGCTGTAAGGTTTGAGTGTAATGAGTTGATGGTTATAAGGTTTGAGTGTGATGATCTATGGGTTGAAGGTACTTAGACTAACTATCACTGTCAAGAGTGAAGTGTAGCTAAAAGGTTTGAGTGTGATGATGAAAGATGTTAATGTGAGGTTTGAAGATGAGATGCAAGATAAGCTTGCAGTAGTGAGGCCTTATATAGGCAAGGGTTGTGGGATTCAAACTAAAGTTGGTGATGGTGTCCTATGGTGTAGTGAGGAAATCTTAGGGTGTGTGTGAGTTTGCAAAATTTTGCAGGTTTGAGGTTAGGGATGCAGGCATCAGGAGGGAACAGTGAAAATTCGTCAAACATAGGCACGGTACCACTAAAGACCACACGGTACCGTTAAATTTAATGGTACCGTGGCCTATTTAACGGTACCGTGACCTGGAAGTGACGAATTTTCCTGTGCAGCCTAGTTCTGGGCAGCTAAAGGGAAGTTTCCTAGGGAATAAAAACCACATTAATGTGTTCTTGAGAGTGTTTGGTGAAAGGCTATATGAGTGTGTTTTCGCTCCCCCTTAATCTATGACCATCCGGACAAGATGCAAAAGATAAAGAGGAAAACAAACGTTGACGGAAGCGATGAGCTTAGTAACCTCATGACAAGTGGTGGATAGCATACGATGAACTTCACCTTTGAAGTCACGTAGCTCTTCTCAATCATTGTGAATATTCATAGAATATTATGATGAGGCATGTGATCACGCGGAGATATCCTAAGGGTTAAGAAGATAAAATCTTCAAGGTTGTGATGTTAGTGATAAGGTTCTAGTGGGGTTATCTATGTTGATGAAGAAGGGTTATCTCAACGTATCCTAGCGGTTCTTCGTTTGAAGTGTGTGGAAGATGAGTGGGATGCGGAAGCATTGGTAGTGTTTAGTACCATGCAGAAGTGAAAGGGAAGAAGGCTTAGGAATCAGAAGATAGATACAATCTGTTCTGATAGGATACGGTTCTGGTTCAAGACTACATCGAGTGGGTTTCGATAGTGTTTTTTTTTTAAACAGTGATAATAAACTGTCTCAGCAGACAACGGTCCGACGGTACCGTTAAATTTAGCGGTACCGTCCCCTATTTAAGGGTACCGTGACCTGCTGAGGTCAGTTTTGACCCAGAATTAGATTTTTGACAAAGAAATTTCACATATGTTGTGATTTTTCTGGACCTTAGATTAAAAGAATTTATACCAAATAAATTCTTTTATGAGTGAATCCAACGGGATTCGATGAACGTTTTTCGAGAACGAGAAATGACATTTAATTGCATTTTGCAAATTAAATAAACTTTAAATATTTCGGATGAAATATTTAAGTTGTCATTGGAGTTAAAGAGGATTTTACGAATAAATTTCGCTGATTTAGGGAGATTTTTCGACACGAGGAGAGAATTTATACCTAATAAATTCTTTGAACGGTACTGGACGAGAAGAGATGACTTTTATATTTTCGAGGAAATACATAGGTAGTCATTAGAGCGATGTGAAAAATGACTTGATATTTCCAGTGAAATATCTAAAAGTCATGACACGAAATAGAAGAGATGATCTCAATATTTCCAGTGAAATATTCAAATCGTCATGAGACGAGACGCACGAGATGACTACAATATTTCCAGTGAAATATTCAAGTAGTCATAAGAGGGGTACAAGGGATGACTTTAATATTTCCAGTGAAATATTTAAATAGTCATAAGATTTATGGAAAATGTTCCATCATTCCTAGACCTAGACGGAGATGGTTAAGGGATTCTCGGTTGAGAGGTTTGGTTGATTTACAGATTTCGTTGTGCTTCGCACGTGAGTGTTTCGCGGGGTTTTGAAAGATGTAAAGCTAGGCCTATGGTGCTGGTTCGCAGCAGGGTTTAGGATCTTAAGACGTGTATATTCACACGAGGATGAAAGGAACTACTAATCACTTATATAGCAACTCGTGAGTCCTTCGTCACCTGAGGGTTGATGTTAGCTTTTAGCTTTGGGATGAGCGTTTTAACATACGTCGTTAAAAGGCTTGAGTATGATATTTCAGATATGAAATTTAACAATTGCGATCTCAAGTTAAATTTACTTGAATATTTCGGACGAAATATTTAAGTTGTCAATCCTAATCCGAGTTCTACTAGGTTTGTATCTAACCTTCTCATGACAAACGGGTGTATTACTTGAAAGAAGGCGAAGTGATGACTGGGGAATTAGGACAACTTCACGACTACTCTAACTTATAGGTTTTGACACTAGTGTATGACTCTATGACTTCTAAAGGTTCATAGTGATGGGCATACCTAATTCCTAATGTGTCAAAAGAGCATAGTGTGGGTGAAAACTTTACAAGCAAATCATGTAAAATGCACATAAGGAATAAATGCAACCATCATGCAAAACATGATAATCATTTAGCATTTAAGATTATGAAGACGTTTAATCATGTGTTATGAGAACATGTTATCATTTTGAAACACGTATGTGGGATGCAAGCACTCTAGGTTTGCTAAGGCAGATCCTAATTACTACTTGTTTAAGATGACATCCTAATGGGAGATAAAGTTCACCGATGTAAACTATCTCTAGTCAAATGTAGGAATGAAAAATTTTCAAGTTAGAGAATGAGTATGAGACTATCACTAGTGGTGCTCAATTAAGGCTAAACACGACCATTTTTACAGGTTATACACGAACCCAACTTCTCTCCTGGAAGCAATCCAACCGTTAGGTCAAATTGAATTTCTAGTGCGATAGGTTCTCCAGTAGTCATTCTCATGTTAGAAGAATTCAAATTCCTATATTTGCCTATCGAAGTATAGCAATGATGATGTTATCTTGTTTTGCTAATACATGGCTTAATATGACTCAATTAACCATACTTTGAAAGTTGGTTAAGAAAATGACATGTCTTACACAACTCCTAACAAAGGCAAGTGAAATGTTTTAATTTCGTGCTTGAGAATTAAAGGTTGTTTGATGGAGATGGTGTATTTTATGATCTCTTGGACAACATCTTTGTTTGTTGAGTTGTTACATGTTATTTTAACATGATTTAGTTTCCTAGAACCAAGATACACTCTAATGTGATACAATGTAGAATCTACTACATCGTGTGTGTTTCAAGAATGCTCCATTGCATATCTTGAGAAAGAATCTAGTGAAGGTTACATACCTCAATAGATCTTGTGAGCATTATATTAAAAATGAGACATATTGTATATTTCAACAAATATGCTTTTCTAAGAGGAAACTTATCACTCTTACGAATGCTTTGTGAAACAATTATTTTAGTGTGTGACCAATTTTACTTGTTTATGCTATGACAAATGTTGTATTAGGTTATTATTAAACTCTAATATCCTATATTTGTTAACAGGATGCAATGTATTCTCTTGTAACATAACCATTCATGTTACAAAGAAAATAGGATGCATGAGATATAGGTTATCTTTTTTCAATCTTTTGATAAGAGAAATACATGTGATATTCTCAAAGATTGATGACTTACATAATAGTTAATAACATATTATGCATGACACTTTTACTAGACACGTGGCTTTGAGTGTTGAGTTGTTCATAAGCAAAGTTTACATATGTTTTTTGTTTGCTCATGTTTGGTTTTTCGGAAATGACACATTTACCAATTGCATTGCAATGTAAATTACTTGTATATTTCGGATGAAACATCCAAGTTGTCAATCCTACTTAGTTGTGTATTTTATGCATCTTTTAAACATGTTAGTTTAAAGTTTGGAACACAACCATTGGACAAGAAGACTTAATATGGCATCTTCAACACAAGTGTGAGTTATGATCCGATGCATATTATATTCATCTTGAGTGGACGTCATTATTTTCATAACAATCGAGTGTAATTGAGTATGTAGATTCAAGATAATATATTTCATCATATGTTGATGTTATCTTGAAGCTAGACAAATAATGACTCCAATTTCATGTCCACACTCGAAAACTTGTCAATTAGATTCGATAATAATATCAATCATAATTTGAATAATGAATTGATATGTACTCGAAATCTTTCTTGACCCTCACAATCACTCCTTTTTAAAAAGAAAAAAAAATTAAGGAGTGTGTTCCATTTATTCTTACACTAGTTGTATGTGTGAGGTTAATGGCATATTAAGTTACTACTTTGATATTGTCATTTATTTTTATTTGAGAAAAACTATTTATATTATTAAGTATAATATTCTTAGTTTTTCGACACCTCATTAGTATAAAAATAATTATCTTAACCATTTTTATACCACATACGTAAAATACTAAATGTTTAAAACATTTTGTATGTGTGTTAAATCAATGCAAGTTTAATATATTTTTTTTACTTAAATACTAATGTATTAAAATGACCTTTTATCTTGTTTAGACAACCCATGGTCAAACAAGACAAAATGATGTAATGATTTAAAGATCATGTTACGGATTTTATGAAAGTGTTAAGTATTTTGGGGTGATATACTTTTTACACTTAAACCTTTGGAAAAATAATTGTGTAAGACAATATCTTTCGACACACATGATCTACCAACTTAGTTTCTATTCCTAAGAAGGTTACTAAACCATTTTAAAAACTTGCAACAAATGCAAGAAAAATGGTCTATGCCTATATGCAATGCAAACTAATTACTTAATATATTGCAAGTAAATTAGCATGAGTCTTATAAATGCATAAACCGGAAAGATATAATAAACAAATAGCAATTTAGCTTAACACACAAAAATACTTATCGTCATTTTGTGTATTAGGTATAACAATGTATACTAAGCTTGATTTTATTTGAAAACGAATTGATTTCCTCCCCATTACAAAGATTTTTGCTAAGTCACTTTGAAAACACGTCAAGGTTTAAAAATTGAATCGCCCTTTTTCAGTTTGACCAAAAATTTACGCAAACTGTATGACCAGAAGACCTTTAGTTGAAAATCAAGGACTTCAACATGCTTTCATTTAGAACTAATTCATAAAAATATTTCTCAAATGAATGTAGACTCAACATCGTTTAAAATGATGGGCGACACGACTCGTACAGACTTATGGTTGATTTTATATGGATTTTTGAAAATGAACCAAAAATGAAAAACAAACAAACAGATGCACGGCACCGTTAAATGACCCACAGTACTGTTAAATATAACGGTATCATCCTATATTTAATGGTACCGTGGTCTGTTTTCTGATTCAGAACTACATGACATAATGATTCGTTCTGAAAACATGACTGGACACTTAAAAACTCTATTCGTTTAGTGATTAAAGAAAACCTTCAAGCTAGTATGACGAAGTATACTTAACAACAAAACTTGTAAGTATTAGACAACTAATTACTTATCATATTTCATCACATTCATAGGTAATTTGATACATGGACCGTACTCAATTTTGAAAACCATTTGTTTTAAAATTTTGAGCGACGTGGCTCTGGTACCAATTGTGGAAACCGTAGAGGGGGGTGAATACGTTTCCATTTAAAAACTTAAAACTTTTTGTATCAAACACCCGATCAAGTGTGACGTAATATGAAAATTGTCAACTATGATTATATAGCATCTAGAGATGAATATAGTAAACTACAACATATGCACAATCAAACTATGGAACATACATAATCAATCACGACATAAGCAACTAGCCACACAAACATATACGCAATGCAAATATAAATATAAAGCGATAACGAATGAAATGAAAGTAAAGAGATAAGTAAGAAGGCGCAAACCGGACACGGTGATTTATAGTGGTTCGGTCACGAAGCTCCTCTTCGCCCTACTCCACTCCCCGAGTACCCAACTCGAGAGTTACTTCACTAATCAACAAACTCCCTACAGGCGAAGAAAACCGTATACGTCGCTTAACTTGTTTTCCGACACTAAGCTAGATGTCGAGTGCTAATCTTAGCTAGCACCAATCTACCATGATCTACTCGATCTACACCGTACACGTCGCTTATCCTATTTCTGACACTAAGCTAGATGTCGAGTGCTAATCTTAGCTAGCACCAATCTACCATGATCTACCCGATCTACCCTTGATCCACATGATCAATCACACAAGCCCAATGGCTTCAAGAGATCTCCAAGATCTCAACACGATCACAATGATCTACTCCCACTTGACTCGATCTACCCGATCTACCCTTGATCCACATGATCAATCACACAAGCCCAATGGCTTCAAGAAATCTTCACTATCTCTTAAGATCACAATGATCTTGACTCACTCTCTCACAAAAGAAAAATAATCTTGATGTACGCTATGATACAATCAAGAGTGTAACAAATGTTACAAGACCTAACAACTCCAACTCTTGTATATTCTTGGATACCTTGAGCTCTTCTCTTGCAAATGAAGAGGAATGATAACACTTTGTATCTACTTGGATACTTTGTGTTCTTGTCTTGCTAATCAAGAGGGATGACAACACTTTGTATCTACTTGGATACTTTTTGTTCTTCTCTTGCTAATCAAGAGGGATGAAAACACTTTGTATCTACTTGGATACTTTGTGTTCTTCTCTTGTTAATCAAGAGGAATGAAGAGGATCACTTGAATGGATGATTGTATTACTCTTAAACAAACTAAGACTCTCCAAATGATCAAAGAAAGTCATCTAAGTGAGGAGGGATTAGACCAGAGAAAAAGGACTGGAAAAATCAAGTTGGAAGTGTGAAATGGTCCACTATTTATAGGCAAGAAAAATCTGAACGTTACAGAAAATTTTATACGGATGGCTCCACTAAATGTCCCACGGCTCCACTAAATTTAGTGGAACCGTGGAGCCGTCCCAGACAAGGACGCTGCAAATTTTGTCTTTTCTGGTGAAAACTTATTTGTGGAAGGTTAAAGCTGATTTTGGGGGGAAAAATAGCTGTTGGGATTTTTAAACATATTTTTCAAAATAAAACATTTCTTTTTAATTCAAAAATAATTTGTAAAATATTTTTTTGAAAAAATGTTTTGTCACATTAGAAATGTGAAGTTTAGAAAAATATAATCCTTTGATCATTTGTCAAGTAGTAGATTTGTTTGTCCATACCTTGAGTGATTTATGTCGGGATGGAAATCTACGACTTCGTTGAAGCATACTTGAGATGTCGGGAGGTGTTGATGTAAGTATGCATTGATGATTTATGTTTACAAGTAACTTGCACATTTACGTTATGTATTACAAGTTACATGTTTGTCATTATTAAAACCGAAGAAATCGTTTAGTTTAAATATCATAATATATACACTAACACCGTTAATTGTGAGCAAGCGAGAGTGAGTGAATAGATCTATTGAGGGTGACTCCTCCGTTCGGGTTGGTAGCGCCAACATGTCAAACGAACGCATTTCATTTGATCCATATCAGAGTGTCTGGCAAAACACTCAGTTGGGGCATTTCATTCAGTCTGGCTTCGGGGTCATGAGCTTAAGAGCTAATGTATTATTTTTATGTGGCATTGTTTTGTCATACCCTTTATACTTGTGGTTTTAGTAGAAGCATTTCATTTACATAAACCTATGATCTCACCAACATTATTGTTGACCATTTTTAGCAATGTATTTTCAGGTAAATAAGGTATTCGCATGATTGGCCTGCATATGGACATACTATGGAGTCGCGGTGACGACCCGTCTCACTTTATTTTTATGCACTTAATTATCGTTTGATTTGTATGGACTTATTTCCGCAAACATGAAACTTCTTTTGGGACCTTGTTTTGTAAACTCTGAATGCTTTAAATAATCAAACGATGTATTTTCTAAACGACACTTTAGGTCGTTCAATATAACTGCAACTGTGGTGCTATGATCAGTCACGCCCTCAAGTGTTCCATTCCGCTGCAAATCAGATAATTTGGGGGTGTGACAGATTGGTATCAGAGCAAAGGTTATGGCGAACTAGGTTGTCCACAATACCCTAGACTATAACTACACCATCATAGCATCTTATCATTTCATCATAAGTGCATATTCATTTTACCTGAGGTTTCATACATACATTATGTTAGTTATTTACTTTCGTTTCACGTCGACTGTCGCAGAGATGTCTTCAGACATGCATCCCATTGTCATTTCATCTGATTCTGACACAGATGAGGTTTTATCACCACCCACCATTGTGCTAGAGTCTATTACTTCATCACCACCCATTATCATCCTATCCTCAGTGGAGCCTACTCTACAGTCATCACCTATGTTATCTGAGGTTGACACCAAACCCTTTGAGGAGGGCGAGGTGGCACCTACCCCACCTTTGTCACATGTGATCCTCCGTAGTCCCAGAGTTGTTCCAGTGATTCAGCCAGGGGAGTTCATACCTGTTGGTCGGGTTTACCGCCTATATCCAGATGGACCGCGCATGAAGCGCACTGCTGTTAAGCGGGTTCATCGTTTTACTGTCAGATCACCAGCTTCTTTTGCACCATTACCATCATCCTCACCATCACCATCCCTACCACCTCTACCACCACTATCCCCAGCCTTACCATCTTTATCACCATCTGAGACACCATCAGCACCACTTCATCCTAGAGACCCTACTCCTATGTCTGATTTACCACTCAAGAAGCGGGCATGGCTTGACTTCCCATCACCAGCCACTACAGAGACTGCCAATACCGCAGAGACTGCACCACCCAACAAATTCGAGGTTGGTGAGAGTTCGAGGGCTGCTGCTGCCAGACTACTTACTGCTGTTACACTTGACTCTCAACTAGATCATCTACAAGGACAGATTGACAGGACATTAGGTCATATAGAGATGATTCCATTGAGCCGTGTGGAGGCTATAGAGGAGCAGATTGAGGGACTAGTCTTAGGCAGAGTTTCTATCGATGTTTCATATCAGGGATTAGAGGCATGACAGCAGGAGAGTTCTGAGTGTATCACCCAATTAAGACAGGAGATACCGGAGTTATTCGACAGGGCTCGGATGTCTCAGGAGGAGCATCACCGTCATGCAGGAGAGTTAGCTTCAGCTCATGCCAGGATTTCTGCTTCAGAGAGCAGGGAGACCGATCTTCAGCTTCGAGTTCAGCATTTGGAGGAGATTGTGGTCGCTATGACTAGAGATCTCCAGAGGATTAGTCGTCGACTAGGTGGAGCACCAGGAGGCGCTTAGTGTTAGATTTTATCATGTAGCTTGTACTATTATTATCCTAGTTCCGGGGTGTGGGACATAGTTTAGAACTTGTTGTCTTTTGCTTGTAGTACAAACAAATATATCAAGTGTGACTCTACTATGCAGGATTTGTTGTGCTATTTTATGATATCGGCCTACGTTGACCGAAATTTTCATGTATTATATTCATGTGTGGTGATTATATCTATGATAGTTCGTGGTTGTATCTCGTTGTGATTTCATTGTATTTATACATGTTGTGGTTGTATTTATACGTGTGAGGATGTATATACATATTGTGGTTGTATATATTGTGTATGATGATCATTTCTATTATGATTTCTCATTGTTGTTATCTTTTGTGATTGTGAAGAATCATGCCACCCAAAAGAGCTACTACTGCTATGACACCAGCCGAGATCAGAAAGCTTGTTGCCGACAGTATACAGGCAGCACTAGTGACTGAAAGAGCTGTTGTAGCTGCAGCCGCTGCTGAAGCCGCTTCTCGGGCAGAAACCGAAGAAGCTACCAATGGTACCAATGGACGTAAATGTACATACAAGGTCTTCAAGAGTGGAGATCCACCAAAATTCAAAGGCACTGAAGGAGCTACTTCAGTGATTCGTTGGTTTGAAAAGATTGAATCTGTGTTTCTACTATGTAATTGTCCAGAGGAGTACAAGGTAAAGTTTTATACTAGTACACTTGTTAAGGAAGCGATGTCGTGGTGGAATTCGTATGCAAAGCCCATGGGAATGGAAAATGCTCACAAGCTTACGTGGGATGAATTCCAGAAATTGCTAACTAAGAAGTTTTGTCTACGCACGGAAGTGAAAAAGTTGGATACAAAGTTTTATGAGCTAGTGACAACAGGAAATGATATCGCGGCGTATATCAGGAGGTTTCAAGAGTTGGCTGCCCTATGCCCAACTATGGTTCCAGATAATAAGAAGCTGTTAGAAAATTTCATTGGTGGACTACCTCACAGCATCCGTGGAGATGTGATTTCTTTTGACCCACAAACATTGGATGAGGCAATTAGGATGTCTCAGAAGCTTATGGCTCAGGTTGTAAAGAAAGGATCAACTGCAAACAACAACAACACCAGCAGTAACCGTAACTACAACAACAACTCCAGCAACTACCGAAACAACAATAATTATAACAGTAACCAAAACAATTCCAATAATAACAACAACAACAAAAGGCATTAGGACAACAATCAGAGTGACAATGCTACTCAACCACCACCCAAGAGACAAGAAACTGCAAAGGCCTATGCTGCAGGTCTAGCTGAGAAGAGAGGTTATAATGGTACCTTACCCAAGTGCAATAAATGTCAAAGCCACCATAACCCTGGAAATTGTCCAAATCCGTGTGGTAACTGCAAGAAGGTTAGTCATTCTACCAGGGATTGTAAAGCATCGATTTTGGTTGATGATCAGAAACCCCCAGTAACATGCTTTGGTTGTGGAGAAGTAGGACACTTCAAGAATAAATGTACAAAAGGGAAGAACCAAGGAAATGGAAACCAAGGTGGAAGAACTAGAGGAAGAGCTTATGTTTTGGGAGGAGAAGATGTCAAGGAGGACCCGAATGTCGTCACATGTACGTTCCTCATCAATAATCGTTATGCATCCATTTTATTTGATTCAGGAGCCGATAGAAGTTTTGTTTCTACTGCATTTGCACCTTTACTCAACATTGAACCAACCACACTAGACACTCCTTATCACATCGAACTAGCTAATGGTTCTTTAGTTGGCACCAACACCATCATTCGTGGTTGCACTCTCAATTTTTTGAATCACCCATTCAATATAGATCTCATGCCCTTAGAACTTGGAAGTTTCGACATTGTTATCGGTATGGATTGGTTATCTCGACATCATGCAAGAATCATTTGTGATGAAAAAGTTGTTCATCTTCCTTACGACGGCGAAACCTTGATCGTTCGTGGCGAACGAAGTGGGACTAGACTCAGTATCATTTCATGCATCAAAACCGAGAAATACATAAAGAAGGGTTGTTATGCTTTCTTGGCACATATCACGGAAAAGAAGTCGAATTAGAAACGACTTGAAGATGTACCAACTGTTAAAGATTTTCCAGAAGTCTTTCCCGAAGACTTGCCAGGACTTCCACCTACTCGCCAAGTAGAGTTTGAGATTGACTTAGTGCCAGGAGCTGCACCGGTCGCGCGAGCACCTTATCGGCTAGCACCTTCAGAAATGCAAGAGTTGTCTAACCAATTGCAAGAACTCTTAGACAAAGGATTCATTAGGCCGAGTTCCTCACCTTGGGGAGCACCGGTTTTGTTTGTGAAGAAGAAAGATGGATCATTCAGGATGTGTATTGACTATCGAGAGCTAAACAAGTTAACGGTGAAGAATCGCTATCCACTTCCCAGAATCGATGATTTGTTTGATCAATTGCAAGGCTCTAGTTATTACTCCAAGATCGACTTGAGATCAGGTTACCATCAGCTTAGAGTTCGGGAGGATGATATCCCGAAGACAGGATTTCAAATGAATGAAAATTTAGGGTTTTACAACTCTTCCCCTCTTAAAAAGAAATTTTCGTCCTCGAAAATTGAAGTCGTAAAGTTAAACGTAGTCGTAGCAAGTCGCAAAGGATCATCACAAACATTCTCACGCCCGGGAAGGTTCTTCCAAAAAGATCTTCAGACCAAATAGTTTTTCATGACTCGAATCAAAATGAGGTGGGTTCAAATTTCTCAGAAGAAGACAAATTAGGTTGATTCAGAACAAAAGGTCCATGCAACATAAACTGGACGATAGGTGAATCTTCAGAAAGCTCATAAGATTTCAAATCAACTCAACTGTTTCAACAGAAGAGAGCGCTACAAAGAGTTCAAGATTTATAACCGAGGTATACGGAATGCAAAACGAGGGTCCAAAGTCATCCTGATATATAACGAACGAAAACAGGGCATACGCATAGGTAGAATGAACCTAAAGTCTCACTAATCACACATAATCTGACGGAGATCAAATTCTAAGCTTCTTAGGTACTCCCCAAGATATCCTATGCCCACAGTAAGTGCACGTTATATGATGTAAGTATTATCACGTTGGCCAGACGTCATAATACTGGCATCATATAAATATGCCCTCATGATGGTCATACTTTATCTCAAGTCGTAATCAAAACCACCTATCTTAATCCACCTAGTACTCCTACAGTCTCAAGGTCAACAAAATCGAATGCCATAGTCAAGGGGAAAAACAAAAATTATTCGCAAGAGTATCAAAATCTCAGAATGCCTAGCAAAAGTGAGGCACGCCGTCACAAGCATCATATCTTCCATAATTCGCCAAGTTCTATCAAAACAAGGCCATCACCGAACATACGAAAAATAAACACGAACTGAAGTGCTTCTAGGGAACTTAAATCATAAGAGGATCTAATCACTATATAACGAAACTTAAGAGGGTCAACGGAAATGAAAATTTGCCATTAAAATCTTCGGCCTTCATAGAATCAATTCTTCCAAACATAAAGGGTTTGTTTCAAAAATCCGCTCATTCAACACATCCAATCTCTTCAAGTCCGGTTAATCTGTCTTCGTCTGTCCATCAATCGGGAAGTGAAACCAAAATCGGAAACTTGTGTCTGGTTCGTTGAGCCTCCCGCATTTCTTCTTGGAATGCGATGGAATAATGTGGATTTCTGGCACGATCTTTAAATCTCTTCATCATCCAGTCTGCTTCCGCTCTCAATTCATCTTAGTACAACTAAGGTGAATAGAGAAGTTTGACTGCATGTCTTCATCAGCTCCAGGTTCGCCGTCTTGACTAGTTTTTCTTCTTCTGCATCCCAACACTTCTGTTTATAAGGAATGTCTTCACTCTTCAGGGTAGCCGCCGTTGTTGTCAACTCCAGGTCAGGCAGTGAAGTAATTCTTCTGACATGTCTCTAGTTGTCCTAATGTATATGAAAAACTTTCTGTGCAGCAAGGGAGTATAACCGAGTCTCTCTCTGAAATATCCCAAAATTGTTCCGCCCGAAGGTATGGAAACTACTTTCTATTTTAGCTTTTACAAAACTCCATTCTAAATCAAACTAAGTTGTTTCTCTCTGTTCACGAAATTTCTCAATGGTACCATAGGTTGCAAACATCTTCCCTCATTCATCAAATTCGCAAAAACAATCAGAGCTTTAGCTAATACTATTAGCGTCACTAATCGTCATAGCAGTCTTTTACGAATACTGAAGGCGATTCCAAGAATAAAAATCTATTCATCAGAAGGAAACTTCGCGCTCTGAAATTAAACAAGCATAAATCGTTTCAGGGTGGAGGTATTACGGTTCAGCTTTCAGAAATCAACACGCCCAGAAGATACACTTAAACCAACTCACTTCTGGTCTTCGGTTCTTGCTCCTCTCGGTTGCTCAAACAACTGGTAGGATCCCGGACACATCTGAAAGACACCTTCGCTTGGTGACTAGACAATCTCCCGGTATCAAGTCAGATACTATTTCACGCTCCGATGGAAAATTTTGGTGGTTCGACCAGGAATCATATTCAAGATTCAGGGTGCCAAAAAAAGGTTCAAGATAAGGTTCATGTTCAGAAAACTCAAGGTGCCAAAGAGCTCTCAAGATGAGGTTCATTCCTTGGTGTACGAAATGGGTTCTAGGAAAACTTCATAACCGCTAAATTAACACAAGAGACTCCAGAGTGATAGTGATAGTAGAGGGTCTAACAATTGGTAATCATGGTAGGGAGTTCAAAATTGTTGCAAACGTTAGAAGTGAGACATAGAAGGGAAATTGTCCATATTTGAATGCTCATTCAGCCGATTCCTTGTCAGGATAAAATTAAAGATAACTATCCCAAGGTAGATGGATCACAAATCAAATCTTTATCATTTAAAAGTGGGGGAAAACATTTTATACTCGTGGTTACACACCACAAGACTTCTCATAGGGCAGAGATGGGTGAAACAAAATCATTTAGTGTCGGAAGATACATAGTTACTTAGCAAAAGCAAGAGACAAATTAGAGAATACATCACGTACGTCATTGCCATGGGGTTCTCAGAATGATCGAAGGGACATCAAAATGATTAACGAAAAGGATCAGAGGTCAGAGTCAATATCTGAAGATAAGGATCAATTAGTGCCAGGCAATTACTATGCAATTCTCAAGGCCTTCCAGATTTAATCAGGTTCAAATTTCAGGTGGTGCAAGGCATCAGCTATCAATCTCTAAAAGTGATATCAACCGGATCTAACCAAAAGCAAGGCACGATTCAGAGTGATGCGGAAGCAAAGATACTTAAACAAATGCCTTATAGTCTACCCATTCCTCACTGGTCAAAACTTAGGGTCATATCCAGAAATCCTAAAGCAACTTCTTACAGGTTATCTTATGAGCGCCTATAGTGGAAACTTAGTGGTCCAAACTTCACAGGTCAAGGGTAAATGTATTACAAGTCGCAGCCTGTCTCTCTGATACCATAATTGTAACACCCCAACCCGGCAAGGGTAAAAGTATCACATTAATGGCTTCATATCAGATCAAACAAAGCATACATTCAAAAGTAATACAAAGATTCTCAAAGGTTACAAGTGAAATATTGAATACACAAGGATACAAAGGAAACAAAAGCTAAATACTAAGTCTGCAAGTGAAATTCTTCTAATAACTTCTACTTCGAAATAACTATCAAGGTCTTCTAAGTCCAAAGGTCTCTTCACTCATACCCAGCTTCCAACTAAAACCTGCCGCACACGAAAAGAAAACGTGCGGCTGAGCTTAAAAAGCCCAGTGAACAGATATATATAACAAACGGAAATGAAAGTAAAAGGAAACGAACATATATAGCATAATGTATAAGGTATAAGCAAAGGTATAAAGAGTAAAGGTTTAGGATAGTTATCCACCACGAGCCCAGAAACTCAAAGTCATAATCTCAAAGTCACATCTCAAAATCATAGTCTCACAATCAGAGGGGATACCTCTCAGGCAACCAGATAATATGAGGGGTGGCCTCATGTATCAAATGGGGTGGAGTAGCTAGCTCCCAGAAATGTGAAAGGCGTGTAATGCACACAAGCACCAGTCACCTCAAAGTCATACTCAAAGTCATAGTTAAATCCACTAAACATACATGCCTAGGATTGCAATCCATACGCCCCCACTCAAAGTCAATCTCAAAATCATAATCTCAAAGTCATCATGGCCATATCATAATATAAAAGGGGACGGCGTGAGAAATCACTCCCCCACACGGGAGTCATGCCAGTGGTGCATCACAGACATGGCCAGGTTACCTTCCTGGCTAGGAAACAGAAAGGTGGCTCGGGTATCAAACTAAGAGTCATATCTCAAGGTCATCTCAAAGTCATATGTCAGAAATGCATCTCGACGTCATATCAAAAGGTTCATACATAAGGAAACATAGAAATGGCCTGGGAAATCTTAACTGAATCATAACTCATAATCATAATCAAGGTTCATCTCAAAAGTTCATTTTAAAACTTCCATCAAAGTCCATTTTAAACAATCCTTTATTTGTACCGTTAATAAAACGATTCTTTAAAGTAATTTTCATAAAATATTCTTTCAAAACGGTTTTTCATAAAAATTAGTCTTCCAAAATAGCCTTCATAAAAGTTAGTAACATTTATATAAAATGGTTTTGCCTCATTTATAAGCACCCTTTTAAAAAATAGTTTTTCCTCAAAACATTTTCAAGATATAATTAGAAAAGGTTTTCATAGCATAGCTTCAGATCAGAATTCATATCAAATGGAGCTCAACTGGGGAGGTTCAAGCAAAGGGAAATCATAGCAATCGAATCAGAAACTAATGGATTCAGAATACGAGAGAGATCATGAGAAACCTTAAAAGAAAGGTCAGAATATCTGTACCTTATACCGCACGTGCAACCCTATCTAGAAATATAAAGATCGGAAGCAGACTCCATCTTCAGCGAATCTACACGAATTCATGACTGTGTCTTATTAAAAACTTATTTAATTCAGATTACTTATTTTAGTCGGCTTTCCATTTTTAGCAGTTTTCCTCAATTAGTAAGTTAGGGTTACCAATGATAATTACGTAAACTTAAAGGTTTAATTTTGACAATTTCATAGTTTATGACTCATTATGACATTTATTATAGTTTAGGGTTTTAAAGTGTAAATAAATTTTATATATGACCAAACTTAGGATTCATAAATATATACTAAATGAATGTTTAGCTAGTTAGAAGAAGTAATATTATGCATTCATATTATGACACACGAAGCAGACAACTCACACGTACTTACACACTCGTATTACAACAAACACACAACTTGACCATGCACATGCATATCTTTACTCACGTTACACATGCTAAGACTCCAAGAGCTATTTGATTCCTGATATTGATTGTCGGACACCCCAAAGGGGTAATATCATTATTTATTCTTTGCAGTATGAAATATTTTAAGATTCAACATTGATCCTAGAATCCCAAAAAGTAATACAATATTGTTACATTTTAAGCTTAAGGTGATTCGTGAGTATGAAACTGATATGGCTACCTTTTTAAGTTTTGATGTAAACAGACTCATGTATTTGATTCACTGAATATAGATATTGACTGAACTTGCTATTCTCACAATATGGAGTCCTTTATATCACATGACCCGTTTAAACATTCGAAACCTGATTCGTTATGACCAATACTAGTGACTGCCTCCAAGTCAATTGATTACTACCCCATTCGCCTATGACTCAACAAAATTTTCGTATACATGTATATGAGCTGCATTACGTTAAGTTTAGTTAGTTATATTTTTGTAGTCGACCAACGACATACGTAATATGCATTTCGAGCCATGAATGACTGATATACCACATGAAGTAGGTTATGATGAGTAACTAAAATATGGATGTGATATAGATCGTACCTCCTAGTCGACCAAAAACCGATCACGATCTGGAATGAACACGAGCAATAGCACCTAACCAAACTCAGTTCAAACACTATCGAAACTCGAATTCCCGCGTACACGATAAGATGAGCCAAAAGAATCAGCCCACCGCGAGCTATAACGCACCGGCGAATGAGATCAAACGGACTACTCGAAACCAGGCTTCAACGTGACAAACCGAACTCAAACCCAACGTTAACCACCCACGGATGGAAACCAAATCTAGATGTGGACACCAACCCGAAATCGAACTCAGACCAGAGCAAATGAAAAGAGGGAGCATGGAATAGTTACACGATTATGTCTTGAGAGATACAGAAATGATTTTAAACGAATTATGGGAGGATGTATTATTGTTTAGGGATTGGGGTAGGTTATACTATGGAGGAGGGATACATATATTTGAGGAAGAGATTTAAAACGTGTAATGTGATATGGTCTTATCTTTTAAATCGTGTGGAGCAAATGGGGGCAAAGAATTCGGATCATATATGGTTAAAACGTGATTCTATGAAATCAAATCAGGGTATATATTACTAATCAAATGGGCTTTTAAATCACATATTGATTTAATCAAACGCGCGATGTGCATATATATATTTGGTAACTCATAATTGAATCATTATCACAATGGTTGATGCCATGCAAGGAGAAAAATTCACACACGAGCTACCATTATCAAAATTATATATATATAATACTTCCATACCACGTATACTATTATAATGGTGTAATTAGTCTAAAAATGACATGTGGTTAAATCTTTATATTTAGGTTAAAATGTATATTGTTCTTATATAATTACTTGTTAGCTCGTATAAATCCAAAAAAAAAATTTGAGGGGCAAAAAGGGAATTTCAAATGAATGAAAATTTAGGGTTTTACAACTCTTCCCCTCTTAAAAAGAAATTTTCGTCCTCGAAAATTGAAGTCGCAAAGTTAAACGTAGTCGTAGCAAGTCGCAAAGGATCATCACAAACATTCTCACGCCCGGGAAGGTTCTTCCAAAAAGATCTTCAGACCAAATAGTTTCTCATGATTCGAATCAAAATGAGGTGGGTTCAAATTTCTCAGAAGAAGACAAATTAGGTTGATTCAGAACAAAAGGTCCATGCAACATAAACTGGACGATAGGTGAATCTTCAGAAAGCTCATAAGATTTCAAATCAACTCAACTGTTTCAACAGAAGAGAGCGCTACAAAGAGTTCAAGATTTATAACCGAGGTATACGGAATGCAAAACGAGGGTCCAAAGTCATCCTGATATATAACGAACGAAAACAGGGCATACGCATAGGTAGAATGAACCTAAAGTCTCACTAATCACACATAATCTGACGGAGATCAAATTCTAAGCTTCTTAGGTACTCCCCAAGATATCCTATGCCCACAGTAAGTGCACGTTATATGATGTAAGTATTATCACGTTGGCCAGACGTCATAATACTGGCATCATATAAATATGCCCTCATGATGGTCATACTTTATCTCAAGTCGTAATCAAAACCACCTATCTTAATCCACCTAGTACTCCTACAGTCTCAAGGTCAACAAAATCGAATGCCATAGTCCAGGGGAAAAACAAAAATTATTCGCAAGAGTATCAAAATCTCAGAATGCCTAGCAAAAGTGAGGCACGCCGTCACAAGCATCATATCTTCCATAATTCGCCAAGTTCTATCAAAACAAGGCCATCACCGAACATACGAAAAATAAACACGAACTGAAGTGCTTCTAGGGAACTTAAATCATAAGAGGATCTAATCACTATATAACGAAACTTAAGAGGGTCAACGGAAATGAAAATTTGCCATTAAAATCTTCGGCCTTCATAGAATCAATTCTTCCAAACATAAAGGGTTTGTTTCAAAAATCCACTCATTCAACACATCCAATCTCTTCAAGTCCGGTTAATCTGTCTTCGTCTGTCCATCAATCGGGAAGTGAAACCAAAATCGGAAACTTGTGTCTGGTTCGTTGAGCCTCCCGCATTTCTTCTTGGAATGCGATGGAATAATGTGGATTTCTGGCACGATCTTTAAATCTCTTCATCATCCAGTCTGCTTCCGCTCTCAATTCATCTTAGTACAACTAAGGTGAATAGAGAAGTTTGACTGCATGTCTTCATCAGCTCCAGGTTCGCCGTCTTGACTAGTTTTTCTTCTTCTGCATCCCAACACTTCTGTTTATAAGGAATGTCTTCACTCTTCAGGGTAGCCGCCATTGTTGTCAACTCCAGGTCAGGCAGTGAAGTAATTTCTCTGACATGTCTCTAGTTGTCCTAATGTATATGAAAAACTTTCTGTGCAGCAAGGGAGTATAACCGAGTCTCTCTCTGAAATATCCCAAAATTGTTCCGCCCGAAGGTATGGAAACTACTTTCTATTTTAGCTTTTACAAAACTCCATTCTAAATCAAACTAAGTTGTTTCTCTCTGTTCACGAAATTTCTCAATGGTACCATAGGTTGCAAACATCTTCCCTCATTCATCAAATTCGCAAAAACAATCAGAGCTTTAGCTAATACTATTAGCGTCACTAATCGTCATAGCAGTCTTTTACGAATACTGAAGGCGATTCCAAGAATAAAAATCTATTCATCAGAAGGAAACTTCGCGCTCTGAAATTAAACAAGCATAAATCGTTTCAGGGTGGAGGTATTACGGTTCAGCTTTCAGAAATCAACACGCCTAGAAGATACACTTAAACCAACTCACTTCTGGTCTTCGGTTCTTGCTCCTCTCGGTTGCTCAAACAACTGGTAGGATCCCGGACACATCTGAAAGACACCTTCGCTTGGTGACTAGACAATCTCCCGGTATCAAGTCAGATACTATTTCACGCTCCGATGGAAAATTTTGGTGGTTCGACTAGGAATCATATTCAAGATTCAGGGTGCCAAAAAAACGTTCAAGATAAGGTTCATGTTCAGAAAACTCAAGGTGCCAAAGAGCTCTCAAGATGAGGTTCATTCCTTGGTGTACGAAATGGGTTCTAGGAAAACTTCATAACCGCTAAATTAACACAAGAGACTCCAGAGTGATAGTGATAGTAGAGGGTCTAACAATTGGTAATCATGGTAGGGAGTTCAAAATTGTTGCAAACGTTAGAAGTGAGACATAGAAGGGAAATTGTCCATATTTGAATGCTCATTCAGCCGATTCCTTGTCAGGATAAAATTAAAGATAACTATCCCAAGGTAGATGGATCACAAATCAAATCTTTATCATTTAAAAGTGGGGGAAAACATTTTATACTCGTGGTTACACACCACAAGACTTCTCATAGGGCAGAGATGGGTGAAACAAAATCATTTAGTGTCGGAAGATACATAGTTACTTAGCAAAAGCAAGAGACAAATTAGAGAATACATCACGTACGTCATTGCCATGGGGTTCTCAGAATGATCGAAGGGACATCAAAATGATTAACGAAAAGGATCAGAGGTCAGAGTCAATATCTGAAGATAAGGATCAATTAGTGCCAGGCAATTACTATGCAATTCTCAAGGCCTTCCAGATTTAATCAGGTTCAAATTTCAGGTGGTGCAAGGCATCAGCTATCAATCTCCAAAAGTGATATCAACCGGATCTAACCAAAAGCAAGGCACGATTCAGAGTGATGCGGAAGCAAAGATACTTAAACAAATGCCTTATAGTCTACCCATTCCTCACTGGTCAAAACTTAGGGTCATATCCAGAAATCCTAAAGCAACTTCTTACAGGTTATCTTATGAGCGCCTATAGTGGAAACTTAGTGGTCCAAACTTCACAGGTCAAGGGTAAATGTATTACAAGTCGCAGCCTGTCTCTCTGATACCATAATTGTAACACCCCAACCCGGCAAGGGTAAAAGTATCACATTAATGGCTTCATATCAGATCAAACAAAGCATACATTCAAAAGTAATACAAAGATTCTCAAAGGTTACAAGTGAAATATTGAATACACAAGGATACAAAGGAAACAAAAGCTAAATACTAAGTCTGCAAGTGAAATTCTTCTAATAACTTCTACTTCGAAATAACTATCAAGGTCTTCTAAGTCCAAAGGTCTCTTCACTCATACCCAGCTTCCAACTAAAACCTGCCGCACACGAAAAGAAAACGTGCGGCTGAGCTTAAAAAGCCCAGTGAACAGATATATATAACAAACGGAAATGAAAGTAAAAGGAAACGAACATATATAGCATAATGTATAAGGTATAAGCAAAGGTATAAAGAGTAAAGGTTTAGGATAGTTATCCACCACGAGCCCAGAAACTCAAAGTCATAATCTCAAAGTCACATCTCAAAATCATAGTCTCACAATCAGAGGGGATACCTCTCAGGCAACCAGATAATATGAGGGGTGGCCTCATGTATCAAATGGGGTGGAGTAGCTAGCTCCCAGAAATGTGAAAGGCGTGTAATGCACACAAGCACCAGTCACCTCAAAGTCATACTCAAAGTCATAGTTAAATCCACTAAACATACATGCCTAGGATTGCAATCCATACGCCCCCACTCAAAGTCAATCTCAAAATCATAATCTCAAAGTCATCATGGCCATATCATAATATAAAAGGGGACGGCGTGAGAAATCACTCCCCCACACGGGAGTCATGCCAGTGGTGCATCACAGACATGGCCAGGTTACCTTCCTGGCTAGGAAACAGAAAGGTGGCTCGGGTATCAAACTAAGAGTCATATCTCAAGGTCATCTCAAAGTCATATGTCAGAAATGCATCTCGACGTCATATCAAAAGGTTCATACATAAGGAAACATAGAAATGGCCTGGGAAATCTTAACTGAATCATAACTCATAATCATAATCAAGGTTCATCTCAAAAGTTCATTTTAAAACTTCCATCAAAGTCCATTTTAAACAATCCTTTATTTGTACCGTTAATAAAACGATTCTTTAAAGTAATTTTCATAAAATATTCTTTCAAAACGGTTTTTCATAAAAATTAGTCTTCCAAAATAGCCTTCATAAAAGTTAGTAACATTTATATAAAATGGTTTTGCCTCATTTATAAGCACCCTTTTAAAAAATAGTTTTTCCTCAAAACATTTTCAAGATATAATTAGAAAAGGTTTTCATAGCATAGCTTCAGATCAGAATTCATATCAAATGGAGCTCAACTGGGGAGGTTCAAGCAAAGGGAAATCATAGCAATCGAATCAGAAACTAATGGATTCAGAATACGAGAGAGATCATGAGAAACCTTAAAAGAAAGGTCAGAATATCTGTACCTTATACCGCACGTGCAAACATATCTAGAAATATAAAGATCGGAAGCAGACTCCATCTTCAGCGAATCTACACGAATTCATGACTGTGTCTTATTAAAAACTTATTTAATTCAGATTACTTATTTTAGTCGGCTTTCCATTTTTAGCAGTTTTCCTCAATTAGTAAGTTAGGGTTACCAATGATAATTACGTAAACTTAAAGGTTTAATTTTGACAATTTCATAGTTTATGACTCATTATGACATTTATTATAGTTTAGGGTTTTAAAGTGTAAATAAATTTTATATATGACCAAACTTAGGATTCATAAATATATACTAAATGAATGTTTAGCTAGTTAGAAGAAGTGATATTATGCATTCATATTATGACACACGAAGCAGACAACTCACACGTACTTACACACTCGTATTACAACAAACACACAACTTGACCATGCACATGCATATCTTTACTCACGTTACACATGCTAAGACTCCAAGAGCTATTTGATTCCTGATATTGATTGTCGGACACCCCAAAGGGGTAATATCATTATTTATTCTTTGCAGTTTGAAATATTTTAAGATTCAACATTGATCCTAGAATCCCAAAAAGTTATACAATATTGTTACATTTTAAGCTTAAGGTGATTCGTGAGTATGAAACTGATATGGCTGCCTTTTTAAGTTTTGATGTAAACAGACTCATGTATTTGATTCACTGAATATAGATATTGACTGAACTTGCTATTCTCACAATATGGAGTCCTTTATATCACATGACCCGTTTAAACATTCGAAACCTGATTCGTTATGACCAATACTAGTGACTGCCTCCAAGTCAATTGATTACTACCCCATTCGCCTATGACTCAACAAAATTTTCGTATACATGTATATGAGCTGCATTACGTTAAGTTTAGTTAGTTATATTTTTGTAGTCGACCAACGACATACGTAATATGCATTTCGAGCCATGAATGACTGATATACCACATGAAGTAGGTTATGATGAGTAACTAAAATATGGATGTGATATAGATCGTACCTCCTAGTCGACCAAAAACCGATCGCGATCTGGAATGAACACGAGCAATAGCACCTAACCAAACTCAGTTCAAACACTACCGAAACTCGAATTCCCGCGTACACGATAAGATGAGCCAAAAGAATCAGCCCACCGCGAGCTATAACGCACCGGCGAATGAGATCAAATGGACTACTCGAAACCAGGCTTCAACGTGACAAACCGAACTCAAACCCAACGTTAACCACCCACGGATGGAAACCAAATCTAGATGTGGACACCAACCCGAAATCGAACTCAGACCAGAGCAAATGAAAAGAGGGAGCATGGAATAGTTACACGATTATGTCTTGAGAGATACAGAAATGATTTTAAACGAATTATGGGAGGATGTATTATTGTTTAGGGATTGGGGTAGGTTATACTATGGAGGAGGGATACATATATTTGAGGAAGAGATTTAAAACGTGTAATGTGATATGGTCTTATCTTTTAAATCGTGTGGAGCAAATGGGGGCAAAGAATTCGGATCATATATGGTTAAAACGTGATTCTATGAAATCAAATCAGGGTATATATTACTAATCAAATGGGCTTTTAAATCACATATTGATTTAATCAAACGCGCGATGTGCATATATATATTTGGTAACTCATAATTGAATCATTATCACAATGGTTGATGCCATGCAAGGAGAAAAATTCACACACGAGCTACCATTATCAAAATTATATATATATAATACTTCCATACCACGTATACTATTATAATGGTGTAATTAGTCTAAAAATGACATGTGGTTAAATCTTTATATTTAGGTTAAAATGTATATTGTTCTTATATAATTACTTGTTAGCTCGTATAAATCCCAAAAAAAATTTGAGGGGCAAAAAGGGGATTTCAAATGAATGAAAATTTAGGGTTTTAGTCATTATGCGTTTCAGGTAATGCCATTCGGACTAACCAACGCACCTGCGGTATTCATGGATCTCATGAATAAGGTGTGCAAGCCATATCTGGATAAGTTTGTGATCGTATTCATTGACGACATCTTAATTTATTCGAAGAGCGAAGAAGAGCATAGAGAACACCTCAGAACGATTCTAGAACTGCTCAGAAAAGAAAAGTTGTATGCCAAATTTTCAAAGTGTGATTTTTGGATACGAAGAGTACAATTTCTTGGTCATGTCATTGATAGTAAAGGACTATAGGTTGACCTTACAAAGATCGAGGCTGATAAAGATTGGGCGACGCCCAAGACTCCTACAGAAATTTGTCAATTCTTAGGACTCGCCGGATATTATAGAAGGTTCATAGAAGGGTTTTCCAAGATAGCTAAGCCGCTGAACAAGTTGATACAAAAGAACCAGAAGTATGAGTGGGGAGAAAAACAAGAGTCTTTTCAGTTATTGAAGCAGAAGCTTTGCAGCGCGCCAATTTTGGCACTACCCGAAGGGATTGAAAACTTCGTGGTATACTGTGACGCATCACATAAAGGACTGGGAGCAGTGTTAATGCAGAACGAGAAAGTGATAGCTTATGCATCTCGACAGCTTAAGAAGCATGAGAAGAATTACACCACACATGACTTAGAGTTGGGTGCAGTGGTTTTCGCACTCAAGATTTGGAGGCACTACCTTTACGGTACTAGGTGTGTAGTGTTCACAGACCATAAGAGTTTACAGTATATACTTGATCAGAAAGAGCTCAATATGCGACAGCGTCGTTGGTTGGAATTGCTTAGTGATTACGACTGTGAAATCCGATATCACCTGGGAAAAGCCAATGTTGTGGCAGATTCCCTCAGTCGGAAAGAAAGACTCAAACCTTTGAGAGTCAGATCATTGGGAATGACAATTATTTCACCTTTACCATCAAAAATTCTCGAGGCTCAGGTAGAAGCGCTCAAGGAAGAAAACCGACCCAGTGAGAAAATCGATAAAATGCCAGAAAATGCAAATGGCTTTGTAAGGAGAGCAGACGGAGTATTATGCTTCAAGGACAGAAGCTGGATACCTCTCTATGGTGGAATACGAGAGTTGATTATGCATGAGTCGCACAAGTCGAAGAACTCCATTCACCCAGGTTCTGATAAGATGTATAAGGATTTTAAGAAACTTTATTGGTGGCCGAATATGAAAGCAGAGATAGCTACGTATGTCAGCAAATGCCTTACTTGCGCCAAAGTAAAAGCCGAATACCAGAAGCCATCAGGATTACTTCAGCAACCAGAAATTCCCCAGTGGAAGTGGGAACGCATTACAATGGACTTTGTCACTAAACTTCCCAAGACATCAGGCGGTTTCGATGCTATTTGGGTAATCGTTGATCATCTCACTAAATCGGCCCATTTCATTCCAATCAGAGAGACTTATTCTATGGATCAGCTCACCAGACTTTACATCAAATAAATAGTCTCAAAGCACGGTGCACCAGTTTCCATCATTTCCGGCAGAGATAGTCAATTCACGTCAAACTTTTGGGAGTCATTACAAGATTCATTTGGAACCAGATTAGACATGAGCACTGCCTACCATCCTCAGACCGATGGTCAGAGCGAGAGAACGATTCAGACATTGGAAGACATGCTCAGGGCGTGTGTGATTGACTTTGGAAATGGTTGGGCTAACCATTTGCCATTGATTGAGTTCTCTTACAACAACAGCTATCATACTAGCATAAAGGCAGCACCATTCGAGGCACTCTATGGTCGAAAGTGCCGGTCCCCAGTTTGTTGGGCCGAAGTTGGTGATGTACAACTTACTGGTCCAGAGTTGGTCAGAGAAACAACAGAAAAGATCATTCAGATCTGAGAAAGACTCCAAACAGCCAGAAGCTGACAGAAAAGTTACGCCAATGTTCGACGCAAACCATTAGAATTCCAGGTCGGAGACAAGGTCATGTTGAAGGTCTCGCCTTGGAAAGGCGTGATAGGATTCGGAAAGCGCTGGAAGTTGAACCCGAGATACATTGGACCATTTAAAATTCTGGAAAGGATCGGTCCGGTAGCATACAGACTTGAGCTTCTGTCAAAGCTTAGCAGTATCCATAACACCTTCCTTGTTTCAAACCTTAAGAAATGTCTTTCAGACGAAACGCTCGTAATCCCATTGGAAGAAATTCAGCTCGACGATAAGCTACATTTTGTGGAGGAACCAGCAGAAATCATGGACCGCGAGGTCAAACAGTTAAAGCAGAGTCGAATTCCTATCGTTAAAGTTCGCTGAAATTCTCAAAGAGGTCCTAAGTTTACTTGGGAGCGAGAAGACCAGATGCGACTCAAGTACCCACATCTTTTCACCAAGTCCACTCCAGAGACCAACGCTAACTAAATTCAGGGACTGAATTCCTTTTTGGGTGGGCGACTGTCACAAATCACAAATTTCAGTTCATTTTCCAAACCTCGACAATTTACTATTCACGAGTTACTAATCATCATTTACTATTCACAAATCACTATTCACCATTTCACTATTCATCATTTTCGAAGTCAGTTTGAGACTTTGAGAAGTCGTCAAAAAAATTTACTATTCATGAAACACTATTAATCCCCCGAGGGAAAATCACTATTCATGGTTATCATTCATCAGTACGTGAACTAGGTTTGCGGGTATTCAAATGCGCGTAACAAGTATGGTTTAGCTGCGTATTCATGCATCATCAGTAATGACACATCATATAGACTAGAGTAGTCTACATATCATCCATATCATCATCAGTATATTAGGTCATGCACGGGTTTGTGTGATTTTCATTAACGTTTGTTCATTTATTTAATCAACGTTACCACTCAGTCATTACTACTAACATTATATCCGATACTCCCTTCAGTGATCATAACATATTTTCACACTTATTATAATGATATAAAGATTATATTATTACTTTACCCGGTGTTTTTAAATCAATTGCTATATTTTCCGTTAGGAGCTTATAACTCCGTCGGTTTGCGATATTTCAACCCGATAATCATTCTAACACCCGATTCTTGCAAGGAATATGATTTTAAAATTTTTATAACCTCGTCACATTTTATTCCAACTCGTCAAGAGTTATTTCTAGTTAACTCGGTACATGGTAACACCTAATGTATACACAAACTAAACTAATACTTGAAACATTTAGACAACTTCTTTAATGACCCATGTTTCCCTCATTTTTCTTCCATGTGCCCCCCCTCTAGCCCCCTAAAACTTCCATTTCACTTAATTAGTAAGACTAACATTAATGCTCTAGGAATATATGTCTTGGACTTTATTTACCATAACACGTACATACACTTATCAACTAGCAATAAATATCAAAACTCTCTCTTTCTCTCTTCATTTGGATCGGCCACACCAAGAACACCATGGGAAATCCATAAATTTTTCAAGAACAAGTGATCATCTAGTCTCATTTACACTCCTTGTTAGGATTTTGAAATAAAAATCCCAAGGTTTCTTACATAATCATCTCCAAAACTCTTCAAAGCATCAAGTAAGCTTCAAGTAAATTTTTCAACCTTTTCATACTTTCATTTGATTTATTTTCAAGTTATATTAGTTGATCATGCAATGTACATATGTTAAACATACCACTTAACACTCTTTTTCACTCTAAAGCATAGATCTATAGATATTTAGAGTAACCCCATGAAATCCACCAATGTTGGTGATGTTTAGGACCCCATGACACCCTAAGAAGGTGTATGGTAGGGTTAGATTAGTTGTGGTGTTGATTGTAAATGGTTTGATCCAGTTTTGAATTAAAAAATTAGTTTTTACAAACCCTAGAAAAAGTTCTGTCCAAAATCGTGTAATCTGGAAAACACATTAACTTAGGGGATATTTTGGCCTTTATATTCAGAAAATAACTTCAAAAACGAAACCGTGGGCGTTGGAATGAGTAAAAACCGACTTACGACGAGAGAGTTATGATTTTTCTAAGTTTAACGACGAAAAACCCATTTCTGAAAATTTTGCTTGCTGATCGCCGAGATTCAAAGGACAAAACGAGGCTTTAGATGTGATCTAGAAGAGCCGACATACTGAAAACATGTTCGTTCATGTTTATACGAAGCTGTGGATATAAAGAACGTAGAAAACGAGCTTATAACGACCGAGATACACGCGTTTGAAACCCGACTACCCATTAAACATTTTGACAGCCCCTATTAGAAAAATATTTCCAAGTATAAAAACTGTTTTTGCTCTACACTATATCGAGAGCTGATTTTCTCATTGATCGTGACGCGTATGATCAAAACGACAAATATATGAATTCAAAATAATGTTATAAGGTTTCTAAAGACGTCGAGTTTATTCACTAACACTTAACGTACACTACTTCGCGACTAGTTTTGCAAAGTCATTTGGTTATATTTTTTTCAAGTTATGAAAAATAATAAACTACGACGAAAACATCATATTCACCGATAAATCACCAAACGAGGACCATGGAGTATCATTTCAACATACTTACGCGAGAAGTGTTTACTAACTTAACGAGACGTCCAAAAATATATTTTCAACGATAAATGTTATTCTCAAAATTTACGAGTGGTATCGATAACATACGTATTTGCCTGAGTAGCATCATTTCATTTGCTTACATTAGATTATATCATTCATAATAGGTCGCGGTTAGAGACCGAGCCTCACTTCATCATACCCATCATTGTCATTGTTGCTATCACACCAGGTGAGTTTTCATAGCCCCGCTTTTAAATTAATTATTTAATTTTTAAATTCTCGGGGGAGAATACATTGCACCATTTTTCATACGGACCAAAGTATCCAAACTCATTTACATTGCTTAAGTTACATCATTGCCCAGATTAAAGTCCCCTTTATTATCATGAACCGTTAATTGTGAGCAAGCGAGAGTGAGTGAATAGATCTATTGAGGGTGACTCCTCCGTTCGGGTTGGTAGCGCCAACATGTCAAACGAACGCATTTCATTTGATCCATATCAGAGTGTCTGGCAAAACACTCAGTTGGGGCATTTCATTCAGTCTAGCTTCGGGGTCATGAGCTTAAGAGCTAATGTATTATTTTTATGTGGCATTGTTTTGTCATACACTTTATACTTGTGGTTTCCGTAGAAGCCTTTCATTTACATCAACCTAGGATCTCACCAACATTATTGTTGACCATTTTTAGCAATGTATTTTTAGGTAAATAAGGTATTCGCATGATTGGCCTGCATATGGACATACCATGGAGTCGCGGTGACGACCCGTCTCACTTTATTTTTATGCACTTAATTATCATTTGATTTGTATGGACTTATTTCCGCAAACATGAAACTTCTTTTGGGACCTTGTTTTGTAAAGTCTGAATGCTTTAAATAATCAAACGATGTATTTTCTAAACGACACTTTAGGTCGTTCAATATAACTGCAACTGTGGTGCTATGATCAGTCACGCCCTCAAGTGTTCCATTCCGCTGCAAATCAGATAATTTGGGGGTGTGACATTTGTCAAAGAATCCATCTAGCTGACTCACGTACACCTCTTCTTTCAGAGTTCCATTCAAGAAAGCCGTCTTGATATCCATCTGATAGACCGTGATGTTCCTGTGAGCCGCGTATGCTTAGAAAATCCTAACCGCCTCAAGTCTAGCTACTGGCGCAAATGACTCCTCAAAATCTATCCCCTCTTCCTGTCTGAATCGCTTGGCCACTAGACGAGCTTTGTTGCGAATTATAGTCATTTCTTCATCCTTTTTGTTCTTCCATAACTACTTAAGATCAATGATAAGTTTGTCGATTGGTATCAGCACTAAATCCCAGGTTTCATGTAGCTTGTATTGGAGAAGTTCTTCCTGCATCGCTTCAATCCATGCATTGTCTGCGATTGCTTCCCGAATGTTCTTTGGCTCTTTTAAGCTGACTGAGCTAGAAAAGATGCACATGTCACAATCGGTGGCGAGTTGTCTTCTCGTCTGAACTGGCCGTGAAGGTTCACCAATGACTTGTTCTATTGGATGTTCTTTAGTCCACTGTAACGTAGAAGGGTACCTTGTATTAGACGAATGCGTGTTAGTTGGTTCATGTAACCTAGAAGAAGATTCAGCAGATTCCGTTGCAAATGGGTTTTCAAATGGTTCTTCTTCTAACACAACATCGTTTTGTTGTTGTTCTTCTTGAATTGGTGTGGTTTGGTTTTGCTCATCAACTCTTGGTAACACACTCTCAATCACTGGAGTTGCTAGAGTAGATGTTGATGATGTTGAAGGAGTTGGTGCGTCAGCTTCGAATGTAGTGGATGCATCTTGTGGTGGTGGTGGTGGTTGATGTTGTTGAGCGGGTGCAGCGGAACGTTGTTGTGATGCATTGGTCGAAGCTCCACCATAGTATTCATCATACATATACTCGAAGAAAGTGTCCAGTTCTTGAGTTGTTGGTTTGTCAGTGTTAGTTGATTGAGCTCCTTGGGGTACGAGTCCTGAACTAATATGTCCAGAAGTTTGATTGTTTGGTGCGGGTCCTAATCTGGTATTATTAGAAGCCATTGGGTTAAGCACGGGTTCTAGAGTGAGTCTCTCAGAAGCCATTTGTGAAATCTCGTCAAATTTCACATTCATCGTCTCCATAATCCTTTTCGTTCTCCTATTATACACCCTGAATGCCCTCGAGTTATCTGAATAGCCAATGAAGATTCCAATATCACCCTTAGCTTTCAGCTTCCCCAGATCTTCTCTGTCGTTCGTAGGATAGCACAAAGCGCCAAATACATGAAGGTAAGAGATGTCGGGTTTTTTGTTGTTCACTAATTCGTATGGGGTTTTATTGAATCTTGGATGGATTAGGGATCAGTTCTGAGTGAAACAAGCAGTGGCAACTGCATCAGCCCATAAGAATAACGGTGCACTGGAATAAATCAGCATTGTGCGAGCAGCTTCCACAAGAGTTCTATTTCTTCTTTCAACTACCCCATTCTGCTGTGGAGTTCTAACTGCGGATGTCTGGTGAGTAATTCCAGTATCTTCAAAGTATGTTCTTAACTCCTGATTAGTGAATTCCGTGCCATTGTCAGTTCTTACTATCCTAACTGGAGCTTGAAGTAAAACTTGAATTCGCTTCAGAAAGGTGATGATGATGCCTGGTGCTTCGTCTTTTGATCTCAAAAACTTTACCTATGTATATCTTGAATAGTCATCGACAATCACAAGAATATACTTTTTCCCATTGATACTCTCAACTCTCATTGGGCCACATAAGTCCATGTGCAACAGATGTAACTTATCGACCGAACTGGGTACGGTTTTAGGTTTATATGTTGCCCGTTTGCTTTTTCCTTGCTCACAGGATGGACATAGGTAATCTTTGGTGTATTTGAATTTAGGGAGACCAGTGACGATGTTGTCTTTGGCAAGATTGGTTAATGTGTCGAAGTTGAGATGGGATAAACGTCTGTGCCACAACCAGGACTTAGTTTCATCAGCTCTTGTCATGAGACAAATTGGTGATGAAGAGGCCATTTGATTAATGTCAATATCATAGAGATTGGTTCCACGATTTTCGGTTAAGAGATCATCTCCAATCAAATTCCTAACGAAGCAAGTGTTCCTTCTAAATGCAACCTCTAAATCTGCATCACAAAACTGTCTGACTGAAAACAGATTGTGTACCAACCCTTCGACATAGTAAACCCGAGTGATTAGAAAATTCCCAAACTGTAGATCTCCATAACCTAGAATAGCTGCTACATGATCATTTCCAAACCGAACTGTTCCCATGAACTTCCATACAAAGTTGATCAGCAGCTTCAGATTCCCGGTCATGTGCTTGGAGCAACCCGAGTCGACGATCCAAAGACAAATTTCAATGACCTGCGAAGAACAGATGGTTTTGTATATGGAAACCGTTTAACATTTGGTTCCATGGGGTTAGAGGTAACAGATGAATCACACTTAGAGAAGGTTTCCATTTTTTCTTTTGGAACAATTTCTAATGTGCCATTCTTAAGTGTAAACATTCTGCCCGTTGGTTTCCATGTGCAAAACTTAAGATGATCCTTAGGCAATATGGTACTAGTGGTTGACCTAGCTCGTTTAATAAGTCTTTTAACATATCTGGTCCTAGCACTAGTTCCTGAAGGCACATCTTTCTGTTTAGGCAGAGCATTCACATTCACATCATTAGAAACAATATCATCACAAACATTTTCAGACAAAGATTTCTTGTTCATTAAACAAACAGATTCATTACATGCACTTGAAATATTGTCCTTAACATTACATCCAGATGACATATGTTTCTTATTCGAAAGCGATAAAATCCTAGGGTGTTCTTCTACTCCTTCCGTTTTATTCTTGATTTCACTCTTAGATGCAGGCGAGACTCTATTCCTTGTATTGCTCATAGGCTTTGGTCTGCTGCTCCTAGAGGTACTTTCTACTCCTGTAGAAGGTAAGGCACACGCATTAGGATTTATCTTGTTGTCATTTGAATTTGTTTTAGCATTCCTTGTCTCTTTTGCATTTTCTTTCACACTTTTGTCTATTGCCCTATATGTTTGGGATGTAGAGGTAGACGCAGTAGTGGGACTAATCCTATAAAGGCCAGGTGCTATCACTTTTGGTGTTTCGACAACAACTTTCTCTTTTCCTTTTTCACTTTGTTTAGGCAAGGGTGTTGGAGTGACTGGAACACTTAGAGAAATAGACATTTTTGGTTTAACAATTGGCTTGTCCTTAGTTTCCTCACCCTTCCTATTTTGACTTTCAAGCTGAGACTTCAAATGATCAGTTTGTTTTTGCATGTTTTGGTAAGAACGCTCGTACGATAATTTGTCATACTTACATTCTTCCTTTTTCCGATCAAGTTGTTTAAAATATGTTACATTTTCTTTTTCAATCTTAGCAAGCGCATTTTCATATTTTTCAACAATTTCAGAAGTCTCAGCTCGAAGTCTTTCATCATCCTCTACAGAATATGTTTGATAAATAATGACATAATTTCAGTCGATAGAGCTACTTCGAAGAGAGTGTCATTCTGTTTTTCCAAAACTTTGATGTGTTTAATGTTTTCATTAGCTTCCTTTACCAGGGATTTGTGGTCCTTGACAAAGTTGGCTGATTCTTTCAGAAGATTGTTTTCAACATTAAGAACTACCGCATAAATTGCAGTGATACGAGGATTGATTTCTGTTTCAAACATCTTTTTCTGTTCAGTATGAAAACTTGAAAACCAGTCATTATAATTACTATTCATTTTGGATGCCACAATCATTTGAAGCGCTTCAACTCTCTTTTTAAGATCATCCAAATATCGTCTAGCTACACTTGTGTTACAAGTGTTCTTAGAGGACATTTGTTCGATGTTAGAAAGATGTTTTGAAACAACTTTTTGTTTTGCGACAGCCACTGGTCTTTTGAAAAACATTGGTGACTCTTTTTGAACAAGATGAACGCTAGAATCTGTATTAAGCTTGTTATAATCAAGTGGTTTAATTTCTGGGTTCATTTGTCTCATTTTAACACGTCTTACTTTGGCAAGCTCAATCGTTTCATAAGAATCATGAACCTCGGGAGGATCATGTGTATCATTTAGCACACTACCATTATATAACACATTCTGTTTTTACTGAGCTTTCTTGAGATTTTAAGGGTTTTCACAAACGATAGCCATTTTCTTTATTGTATGTAAAATCGGGTTTGGATCTTTGATTAGCATATTTTGAGTTTGATCAGAATGACCCGTTTTTACAAGCAACTCTTCCAACTTTTTAATGGTTTCTAGTTTGTCAATGATTTCATCAAGAAGATCATTTTCACGTTTTGAAAACCTTGCATTCAACTCTTTCTTTTCTTTTTCAAGATTAGAACAAGTTGATTTTTTTTAGAAAGCTGGTTGGTTAATTCAGAAATTTCCTTGTTTAAAGATTTGATTTGCATATTCAACTTAACATCGAGTGTGTCATATTTGATTTGCAAATTATTTTCTCTTAAAACAGAATCTCTATAACCAATTTCTAGTTCTGACTGTCGTTTGTTATTAAATTCAAAAGCTCGTTCATTGACCTTATATCTCTCAAGCTCAGCGGTCAATTTTTCATTCGCGGCCTTAACATCGCGATTGATCTTTTTGACCTTTTCAATTTCAATACTACAATTTTACAATAATGATTCAAATAAAGCACGTGTTTCCTCATCATTCTCAGTATGCTGAGACTCGAAGCCTCCATTAGGATCCATAACTGGAGTAGCCAAATTTGTATTGCTACAACTTGGGGAGTCCATATATGTATCGTAAGTGGTTGCAGGAGTCGCAGGATGCTGTTCATTCTGAGGTGTCATATCAAATATTTCATTATTGTGACATGTAGCATATGGTGGTACCTAAGAGATTCCATTGACATCATAAGCAGGTGGTGCTTCAGAATCCGTGTCATACTTTGCTTCCTGAAGGTTGGCCATGAAGATGTAGTTGGAATCGATATCCTCCATGTCTTCCATGTCATCCATCAAAGCCATGAAATCATTCTCCTCTGCACTCAACTGTAACCCGGCCGTTTCCTTCTGTACCAACAGCAATGCTTTCTACAGATAAGCTGGATCTTTCTTTTTTGGCCTCATGGGACTGTTCCTTGCCATGTGACCAGTTCCTTGACAGTTGAAACACTTTAACACATTCCCTTGATTCATATTTCCAACATTCCCAGCAACTGGAGCAGCAACATTCCCAAACTGATTCCCTATATTCTGACCCCTCTGATTTCCAGCAACTTGACCCAACTGACTCTGATTACCCATATACTGACCCCTCTGATTGCCTGCATATTGCCCTTGATTAACCATCTGAAATCCTGTAGCATATCCTTGCTGATTCCCATAAACTCCAACCATTTATCCTTGATGACCCATATTGAAACTCGGCTGTGCAATTTACCTGTTGCGAGTATTCGATGAAATCCTTTGGTTGTTGTTAGTTGGTGTGGAATAGCGTCTTTGGAATACCTTTGATAGAAGGGTAAATGCTTGAGACAAAGCAGCACTATCATCATTGTAATCGTATTCAGGTTCTGGGTATTGTTGTTGTGGCATGACTTGTTGTTGTGGGTAGAATGGTTGTTGTGGAACATATTGTTGTTGCGTGAAGTTCTGAGTGGAAGTGGATGATGAAGGTTGTGTATTCACTGTTGTAGGTGCTGGTGCTTGAGCAATCAATGCTAGAGGATCATATTTCTTGGCAAGCTTCTCTTTCCTAACTTCATCTGCCTCTTTCTGGTTTTGTTTCAAAAAGACATAGAGCTGGTCATAGTTCACCGTATGAAGGTTCTTTGTTTGGTTGACAATAGTGACATATCGTCCCCATTCCTCTGGTAGGTTGTTGATCAACTTGATGTTTTGAACAATTTGGCTTGGTGTCAACTTGTTCCTGATAAGCTCATTCATGAGAGTACAAAACCTTGTATAGTAAGATTCAATTGGTTCAGCCGGAGTGGATGTGAACTTCTCCCATTCAGTTAGAAGCTTGTTTTCAATGTCTTGTTGACCAATTTCTGTGCCATGACAAAGCCTTCTAACTCGTTCCTACATATCATAAGCAGTTTCACAACTGTCTACAGCACAAAATATTTCTCATGGTAAACCAAGTTGAATTAAGTGCATTGCCAAGTCATCAGCTTCAATTTGCTTCCAATATTCTGCTGTGTATTCCTCTTCCTTTTGATCCCGGAAGGTCGGTGGAATGGGAGGTGTTACATCTGGATTGCCATCTGATACTTGAATCTGACGAGGCTTGAATGGACCGTTCTTGATCGAGTTAATCAAGAGTCTGCCTTGACCATTAGGCTTGGTTTTCATGTATCGGATCATACGACTTGTCCATGGAAGATAACCACCCTTTTCAAGCATTGGAGGACGGTTTTCAGCACCGGCTGCATGGATATCTTGTTGAGTTGCCATTGATGATGTTGTTGTATGATAAAATTGATTTAGTTGATTTAGGATCGTTGCCAAGAGATAGGTGTTGTGGTTGATGAAGGTTAAACTTAGTTGTTGTTGTGAAGCCTTGGTTCTTTGTTGATGATCGGTTTAAGTTACTTTGTAATTTAGATAAGCTATTACAATTTAGATAAACGAAGCAATTTAAATAAAGTTACTAAAATGGACTAAACTATAATTTAGACAAAATCAAAAGTTCACAAATTCGACAAAGTTATGTAAATTACAATTTAGATAAAATGACAATTTCTATAGAAATTTCAATTTAAACCAAAATTTATACAAATTATGGCAAAATTTCAATTTAGATAGAATTTATCTAATTTATATAAATTTGTAATTTATATAAAAATCTAACTAATTTATACAAACAAGTAGATATCCGTTTGTCGAAGTATTCGTCACACTTATACAAGCGAGAGAATACCGAGTCCAAAAGCTTTGATGTTGTAGAAATTAAAGGTCAAATCGAATTTATAAAAACTATTGAAGTTATAATCGTTTAAATTAATTGTGAGGACTGGTATTGCCAATAGCGGAAAGTCTGCCAAACTGTTTGCGATAAGGGACCAAGGTTGACAACTTGTGAAAGAAGTTCAGACTAGCACAATTTCGATAAAGGACCAGATTTGCCAAATGCCAAAAGTACTTCAAACCATTTGCGATAAGGGACCAGTGTTGCCAATCTGTGAAAGTTCTTCTGCAATTTCGATAGAGGATTGTTTCTGTCAACTTGTGAAAGTAGTTTAGTACAATTGCGATAAGATGCTTGGCACAATTGTGATTGCGTGGTTTTGTAACCTTACAACAGGTTTTACCTCTCGAGGGATCTCAAGAGGCTTACAACCCCACCAGGCAGTGTACCTGACCGATGTAGTATAGTGTAGTGGTAAGTACGGGGGATTGATCGTTCTCCACAGGGAATAGTGTTCGTTAGGTATGAAAGGCTACTCTAATTAGGTCTAAGGGTTTAGGAAGATTCTTTTTTTATGTTTTTATAATTTTATGAAAGCAAATAAAATCTCGGTTTTGAAGGAGTGGGCGGAATTAGTTGCTAGTCAACTAACCCAAAATTACTACGGATGCAAATAAAATAAAATAACAAAAATGAAATGTGGTGAGAAACTTATGTGTAGAGAAATGTGTTTACTTAGATTTCCTTACTCCCTAGCTATCTTTTACCGGTTAATTAGTGTGTATTAGTCGCGTGGATGACGGGTGTATTCCTTAATACCATTCGTGGGGTGGCGTACTTACTTCCCCAACTCTACAAGCTCCTACTTCACTCCTATGTCGAGCCGGCTAGGAAGCTCCTAACATGGGATCACTAGAATTCGCTTGTGCATTAAATACAACCATAAAAACCTTTAGTACGCGTTTGGTTCATGTTTCTTAAGACGTTCAAGCAAGTTACCGAATAGGAAGTTAGCCAGTTTTCTTAAGCCTAACATAGATAAACAATCATCCAATACAACTAACAACACACTAACAACCAATAATCAATAGCTAAGTTTCATTAGATCTAAGCAAACACAAGATAAAATTAGCCTAACATGTTAAACAAAAGACAAGAATAAGATAGAATCAAACAACACATAGACATATTGAATGATTAATTGATAACTTATCTTTCAATGAAACATGGAAGATCTCAAGGCAAAAAGCCTTGAAAAAGAAGCTAAATTCGTCTTAGGGTTTTCTCCCAAAATTCCACACACTAAGCCCCTCCTTAATGACAAAAAATTAGAAAACTATATATAGATTTTTGGATCTGACGGCGTCACCTTATGGAGTGTGACGCCGTCACCTCGCCGCTTTTAGGGTTCCCGGATGACCTTCTTGACGCCGTCCCTCTTTAGCTCTTCAAAAATCCATTCTGGCTTATCAAGGCTTGACGCCGTCGAACCTAGAACGTGACGCCGTCCCCTTATGATTTAAGCCGTGACGCCCTTGATCAAGTTAAAGCGTGACGCCATCAGAATTCACATGCTATTTTCACTGGCTTATCATGAGTAAATTTCACGTCCAACTTTTCTTGCCAAAGCATGACGCCGTCCAGAGTAAATTGTGACGCCGTCAAGAGTAACTTTTAGCCGATTTTTGAGACTTTGTCGTTTTCTTCACTTTAATGCTCCAAAAACGTCCAAAATGCCTCCTTTTCCAGATTTCTCCTCAAAAGTACCTAAAATGACAAAAGGAACGATTTAGGGCAATATTTGATCAAATAAATACGATTTAGGGCTTAAATGACCCCTTAAAAGCGGTACACTTTTCGCTTCATCAAATACCCTTACACTTGAGATTTGCTTGTCCTCAAGCAAATGCGCTTTTATTCTAATCAAAATACAAGTTAGGGGTCATTTAATGCAAACATAAAAGTTATTACAACAAATAATCGTTCCACTTCAATCATAATAAGCTCGGAGATTATAAACTAGCACCTCACAAGTAGTGTTTAGATACTCACATCTCTCAAGTGTCATCAAAATAAATCTCATAAATGAAAACGGAAAATATCTCTCACTACCTGTCATAGCAAATAGATTACCATAGGCTTGGGAAAGGATCGAAAACCTCCTCCACTAGGCGTAAGCACCTAAGATAAACTATCAAAGAGGGCTTTTAAATGGGTTATAACGTTAGGTGTAGGGAAAAGGAAAACACGGTTTTGTTGGATAAAGGATATTTTACTGGTGGCGAGTTAAAAATCTTGATCAATTACATGTACTATACAACGTTGCTAAGCCAAGACTAGACTCGATCTTAAGCTAGAAACAAAATAACAAAATAACAAAAATATAAAATAAACATAAAATAAAACGGGATGGTAGTCCGTATGTTTTTTTTCTACTTTTCTTTTTCTCATTTTTTTTGTATTTTTCTTGATTTTTTCGATTTTTTTTTTTTTTTTTTTTTTTTTTTTTTTTTTGCATACACTTTTGCCCTACCATCCAAAATAATACATCATAGGGGCATTGCATTCCCCTTACACTTGAATTTTTACATAACTTTACAAATACTAATCTAATGACTCGAATTAAGATAATCGAAAAACTTGGAGTACTTTTAAAACATTTAGCACATATGGGGGTAATAAATGATGTTCTTCCCCGTTACTCCATTACACTAGTACTTTACCCATGAGTCCCAATCGTCCCAAAACAATATGTACAAGGATATGACTCGACTTAGCAACCATGTAATCAACTAGATAATTAACTTGGGTTTAAACAAATGTTGTAACAATAATGCACTAAAAATGAGTGCATACAAGGTAGGCTAAGGCGATTTGGGTGTACATTTTAGTGGGGTGTAACAAATTCTTCCTTTAAGTAAAATGCTTAAAGGTCGAAATGAAAAGATAGGCTCTGAGGGGTGTACTAGGGGTATCGTGTACTAAAAATGAGTACAACGCAAAGGGTGTGGGAGAATTACTTGACCAATGTAGCCAATGTAATTATAACAAAAACACAGGTGTAAAACAATGGGTTAATCCTAATGCCTCTTATCATGTAGTAAATCTAACTACACGAATGTAGTCTCACTTGTGGCCTTGGAATGGTCCTAACGCAAGTTCTAGAATCTAAGTGCTACCGGTACACACATCATAGCATAAATGCTTTTCCTACCAATTCTAGGGGTGAACCTCACATATTTGGGGGTGGAAAATTTTTTTAGTGGTACGGTTTTTTGTGCTAGTCATATAACTCCTATCCGTGAGACGCTCATTAAGATCAAAGTTTCACTCCTATATGTTGTAAAAAATTTTAAATTTGGCACTAAAATTACCTTAACAAGTATTTCTCTCAGTTTTATTACACATCTACTATTAAACAAACAAAAATCAAGCGTAATAGCATTCTCTAAAATCGTACTTTTACCCCCCCCCCCTTACACTTAAGATGAACATTGTCCCCAATGTTCAAATAACAAGATGTAAAAGCAAAAAGTAAAAGAATGAAATCAAATACTCCCCTGATTCGCTCGGTGGATAATGAAATTACACGGTTAAATCTTCCTCCAAAGAGAATGTTGAAGCTCCATGACTAATGCATCGCCATAAGCTTGATTCCATAAACATCTCCTTGTCCAAAATAACCTGTTAAACCTGAGAAAACAAACACGAAAACCTGCATAACATCGGCGGGATAAATCTATATATAAGGATATAATGCTTGTGGAATGATAATTTTGCAGATTCCTGGAGATTATAAGTTGGAGATTTAATGAAAACTTTTTAAAAACAAAACTTTCAAAAATTTCTGAAAATTAAATCTGACGGCGTCAGGTTATAAACCCTGACGCCGTCAGAAATGACCTGACAAAAATTCTCATTTTAAGTTTCCGGAAAATTCCTAGAAAAACCTTTACCTTACTTCCTGGAAATCCTGCAAAACATCATTATGACTCGATACAAGCATTTGACTCAAACAAATACGGATATGTATGTTAATTTATTATTATTACGATTCATGTTCATATGTGTTCTAATAAACCAATTTAGATTTCCCTTACACTTATCTTTTGCAAAATACCTTTATATGTAGTTAAGACGAAGTTAAAAACAAAATAAAGCATTTTCACAAATTACTTTTGAACATGAATCAATAATAATAAAAATTAAACATACATACGGAAGCAAATAAAATCAAACAAACAAATAAATAAACACACAAAGCAAATAAAGCTTGGGTTGCCTCCCAAGAAGCGCTTGTTTTTGTTCGAGTCACGAGCCTGACTCTACCCTTATTTAACAAAAATAGGGGAGGTTTTCCCTACACTTAGGATTAAGTGCGGGTGAAAGTAGCGACACACACCCTTAGGGTGTGAATATGCCACGTGAGGTGAAGGGGGTGAGGGAATGGCTTCCTTCATCCTAAAACTACCCGGATAATATTGGTTGATGGGTGGGTCGGTTCCTCTTTTTTCTCCTAGATGTAAATCTAAGGATGAAAAGTTGTGTAAAGGTTGAGGTTCCAATTCATCAACACTAGGAAATTCCCTAGAACTATGAGTAAGGTCATCACTAAAAGTGTGCAAACCTATATCCTCTAGTTGTGCTTGGTCCAAGGGTTCTACCTCCATCGGGATTTCTAAAGTTTCTTCTACTTCTTCCGGGTAAGTCACGGGCGGTGTGGGTGCCTCAAATGATGGTTGAGTATTTTGTGGGCTTATGTTATTTACCTCATCATTCCACGTGTCAAGATCACCTATATCCTCATCAATTGTTTTCTTAGGTAGTGATAATAACAAACCTAGTGCTTCATCCAACTTATGGTTTATTGATACGGCTCTATCCACAATTCCTTGGCAAACTAGGTCGCTTTTCCTATTAGCCTCACTAAAACAAGATCCTAAACATGGAGGTTGTTCATAAGAATCTATCCTAGGTGAAGGCTCATATGATTCATAAGTGTCTCTAAATGAGGTATTTTGAACTTCTTGGTGTTCTAGCCACTCAACCATATCTTGCAATCTTAGAAATCTAAGTGAAAAGTCCATTTGAAGCAAATTATAAACAAAATCACAAAGAAAAGATAGACTACGAGAAAGCTACAAAATAAAAAGAAAATATCTCACTAGATAGGAATCTAATGAGTAGACCTAATTGAAATAAATTTCAACCTAAGCAATAACTATTCCCCGGCAGCGGCGCCAAAAACTTGATTGCGTGGTTTTGTAACCTTACAACAGGTTTTACCTCTCGAGGGATCTCAAGAGGCTTACAACCCCACCAGGCAGTGTACCTGACCGATGTAGTATAGTGTAGTGGTAAGTACGGGGGATTGATCGTTCTCCACAGGGAATAGTGTTCGTTAGGTATGAAAGGCTACTCTAATTAGGTCTAAGGGTTTAGGAAGATTCTTTTTTTATGTTTTTATAATTTTATGAAAGCAAATAAAATCTCGGTTTTGAAGGAGTGGGCGGAATTAGTTGCTAGTCAACTAACCCAAAATTACTACGGATGCAAATAAAATAAAATAACAAAAATGAAATGTAGTGAGAAACTTATGTGTAGAGAAATGTGTTTACTTAGATTTCCTTACTCCCTAGCTATCTTTTACCGGTTAATTAGTGTGTATTAGTCGCGTGGATGACGGGTGTATTCCTTAATACCATTCGTGGGGTGGCGTACTTACTTCCCCAACTCTACAAGCTCCTACTTCACTCCTATGTCGAGCCGGCTAGGAAGCTCCTAACATGGGATCACTAGAATTCGCTTGTGCATTAAATACAACCATAAAAACCTTTAGTACGCGTTTGGTTCATGTTTCTTAAGACGTTCAAGCAAGTTACCGAATAGGAAGTTAGCCAGTTTTCTTAAGCCTAACATAGATAAACAATCATCCAATACAACTAACAACACACTAACAACCAATAATCAATAGCTAAGTTTCATTAGATCTAAGCAAACACAAGATAAAATTAGCCTAACATGTTAAACAAAAGACAAGAATAAGATAGAATCAAACAACACATAGACATATTGAATGATTAATTGATAACTTATCTTTCAATGAAACATGGAAGATCTCAAGGCAAAAAGCCTTGAAAAAGAAGCTAAATTCGTCTTAGGGTTTTCTCCCAAAATTCCACACACTAAGCCCCTCCTTAATGACAAAAAATTAGAAAACTATATATAGATTTTTGGATCTGACGGCGTCACCTTATGGAGTGTGACGCCGTCACCTCGCCGCTTTTAGGGTTCCCGGATGACCTTCTTGACGCCGTCCCTCTTTAGCTCTTCAAAAATCCATTCTGGCTTATCAAGGCTTGACGCCGTCGAACCTAGAACGTGACGCCGTCCCCTTATGATTTAAGCCGTGACGCCCTTGATCAAGTTAAAGCGTGACGCCGTCAGAATTCACATGCTATTTTCACTGGCTTATCATGAGTAAATTTCACGTCCAACTTTTCTTGCCAAAGCATGACGCCGTCCAGAGTAAATTGTGACGCCGTCAAGAGTAACTTTTAGCCGATTTTTGAGACTTTATCGTTTTCTTCACTTTAATGCTCCAAAAACGTCCAAAATGCCTCCTTTTCCAGATTTCTCCTCAAAAGTACCTAAAATGACAAAAGGAACGATTTAGGGCAATATTTGATCAAATAAATACGATTTAGGGCTTAAATGACCCTTAAAAGCGGTACACTTTTCGCTTCATCATGCTTGGCACAATTTTGATAAAACAGTTCTTGTACAATTGCGATAGAATGTCTTTTCACAATTTCGATAAAAGCTAGTTGCCACAATTGCAATAAGAGGAGTTGGCACAATTTCGATAAAATGGTTTCCCACAATTTCGATAACTTGCACAATTCCTCTAAACCCTCTTTTTTATCTAAATTCTTATACAAGAAAGTAGATTTGTCCTTGTCGATGTAGTCCCTTTTTATCACAATTCTTATACAAGAAAGTGATAAAAACCGCTTCTATGAATATTCGAACCCAAAGTTACCACGAGCAAAATTTTTATCCAACTATTTGTAGCACTTTTTCGATCAAGTAACTTCAAACTTGCACGAGAACCTTTTAAAACTTCAAAATACGACGAACCAACAATAAAGCTACAACCTTTTTGATTTTAAACACACGATTACACAAAAAGCTTTAGACTTTTTCTTAGATACGTACGTTAATACTTAAAAGCTACAAAGTTTATCTATAAAACACATGTTAAAATCAAAAAGCTTCAAGCTTTAACCTTCAAACACAAGTTAAAATCAAATAAAGTATAAAAAGTACTCGACTTAATAACTAAAGACGCAACTTTTTAAGTTTATATGATAAAAACACGACACAACTAAGACTTAAATCCTTGTTTGGTGGATGATACCACTTGTAAAACCTATATGAATCGAACTCTATACTACAACTAATACTATATATAACATGACACTCAAACAAGAAATATAGATGAAGAGAGTAGATGGTGGATCGTATGGATAAAATACTAGTTGAATGATTATATTAAACTTAAAAGAGAAATACAAACAAACACTATGAGGGCACACACTAACACCTACACACTCTCACCTATATGACACTATGAGGCACACCACAAATAAGGGAGAGAGTGTGCTTATATAGCCAATATGGCCGGTGCCCTAAAGGGCTTTTGTTGGGCTTGGTGGGCTTTGTGTTGGACTTGATCTTTTACACATTATATGGACTTGACTATTACATTCTAGGTTTGTCCAACACAAAGCCTTTCTATGCTATTCTTTTTCATATATACGACACACATTTACAAGGTAAATAAACTACAAATGACCATCACTTCACTTAATAAATTAAATGCTAACAGGGGAAGCTATGTCAGGGTATAAGATGTATGTATTGGTTAAAAGACTTAAATTTTTGAAGAAACACCTCAGAGAATGGAATAAAAAGAATGGTAATGTTTTTAATAAGGTGGAAAGTTTAAACGTGGAATTGGATAGAGTGCAAAGTAGTTTGGATAAAGACCCATCTAATACTAGTCTTAGAGATGAAGAAATGGTTTATTATAAGGCTTATAGGAGTGCACTTGAGGATGAGGAGCAAGTATTGATGTAAAACGTTAAAATCTAGTGGCTTAAGGAAGGTGATTCTAACAATGCTTACTTCCATGCTGCTGTTAAGGGAAAAAAGAGTGGGAGCAGAATTGATATGGTTTATAATGAGCAAGGGAATTGTTTTAGGGGTCTTGGTGTTGCTAATCAGTTTGTTAGTCATTTTCAAGGTTTTCTTAGAGCCTGTGATACTGTTTTTCCTATTGAAGATTGTTGTTCCCGTTACACGGTTAAAATTAACTACAAATTTAAGCTAACCATGTTCCATAGCTTAGAAATGTATTGATTAACTAGAAAAATAAGTAAAAAAAATGTAACGGATAAAGAAAAGAGTTTTTCAACATTTAAATTCTTATTAGAAGTTAATCAAAAGAATCTATACCCAAGTGTTTGCGGAAAAAACACATGGGATTGAAATCACAAGTATGGTATTGTCTCCTCTCTAAACTTAAGCTAAGCTTAACTGGCAACTATAAGGAACCACTGAGCTATCTCAGGGACTAGGTTGCTCTTTGGAGGAGTAAAAGTTGTTTGTGAATGTCTAATCATTAATTGCACAAACTTTCCCACTTTTACTCCATCTTATGATCCTATTTATAGACAAGTATATGAGCAACCGTTAAGTACAATACAAAAGATGACCTATGCTAATCAGGACAAAATATTGATGTATTTTGTCACTGTTACAAGAACCTATTAAGGGTATAGGACAATAGTGCTTTCTGAGTAACAGTGATGATACTGTTCTTCTTATGAAGCCTTTCAGGAAAAGTTTGACCTTAGAGTGATAAGGACTTCTCTAATTCAGTTCAAACCTTCCCGCCTTGTCCCACCTTTCTTTTAGTCTTCAAGTTCTTCCGTATTTGGTCTTCAGTCTTCAGTCTTCATTCTTCATAGTTGTTGAGGAGACTGGGCTTCAGTGAGTTATTGTCATCACTCAATGAACCCATTATCTTCTTCTTTGGCTTAGGTGCCATTCAGGGAGTTCCGCCTCACTGAATGGAGAATCCTTCTTCTTAGACTCGTCCTAGGCATCTTGAAGATAACTCACTGGGTGACTGTTCACTTAGTGACCTGAGAACGTTCAAGGATATATGACACTTAGGTTAATTTCTATTCAAATATTTGTTTAAGGAAGCTTGGGTACTGAATAGACCCAACAATCTCCCCCTATTCGGATATAAATATAGCCTAAGTGTTTGATCAGTGTAAGTGAGCAATTGGGCTTCTTCTTACACTGACGATACTATAAAGCAATTAAAGGACACTGATTTAATAAATATAGGCCATCATCTTATTCATCAATATTACATCAGTCCTATCATCTAAACAAAATACTCAGGGTTAAGTACTCAGACTTCCTTAATTCCCATGAGTTCCAGTTTTGCTTTCTCAGACACCAACACTGTTGGGAATTAAATATTCTGAAGATTAGTATTGGGAATTAAATGTTCACAAGGTTAGTACTGCTCAAGGAAATACACTAAGTGTTGATACTACTACTAGTGTATTAGATTCTACTGCTAGTGTTAGAGTTTCTACTGCCGCAAGGATACTACTGCTAGTGTATCAGATACTACTGTTGGAGTGACTCATCCTACTGCTGAATGGATAAGTGTCGCGTATACTACTGCTGGATGGATAAGTATGTATAAGATATTTGTGTATAAAAGTCAAATATATACGGTAGATAATATCTTAGATATGTGTGCAGTCAACATGTTGAATACAAAGAACAAGTTGTATCTTAGGGACTGACACACAAAACAAGCAATTAGTTTTGATAAGACTTATCCATATTGTAAAGATCTCCTTTGTTGTATAAAAGGAAGATCTTATCTTAGATATTAAGAGTGCTTAATAGATACTAATCAAGTGAGATTAAGAGAGTATTGAACATAACAGAAATAGTTATCTTTGTAAATCAAGATTCAAGGTTTTGTAACCCTAGTGATAGTGAAAATCACTCATATTATTCTCAATAATATTGAATCGTTTGGTGTTATACTTTCTGTGTTCATTGTTCAAATAACAAGCATCACTATTCCATTTCCATAACCAATATCCTTCTAAGTGTGGTTAAGTAGATTCCGCATACTTAATCATATTCACTGAAAGTATCATATACACACGTTATAAAGGACTAACATCCTACAAAGTGTATTACATCCTCTCAATTGGTATCAGAGCTTCAGGTTGATATCTTTGATTTAGAAGAAGAAATGGACATGGAGTCTATTCAAACGAATGTTGCTGCAAAGTTGCCAATGCTCAAACAGAATGAGTTTGATATGTGGAGGTTAAGGATAGAGCAGTATTTTCAAGTGCAAGACTATACACTTTGGGAAATTATTGAAGAATGAAACTCTTTCAAGCCTACAACCACTACATCAACAGTTGATGATAAGGTAGTGACAACTGTGGAGACCAACCCAACAACTGCAGAAGATAGAGTAAAGAAGAAGAATGACCTCAAGGCTAGAAGTATGCTGATGATGACCATTCCAAATGATCAACTTTTAAATTTCAGCAAGTTCAAAGATGCTAAGTCATTATTTGAGGCCATTGTTGCAAGGCATGGTGGGAATGAAGCCACCAAGAAGACCCAGAAGACTCTTCTCAAGCAGAACTTTGAAAACTTCTCTTCAACCAACAATGAATCACTGGACCACATGTTTAACAGGCTTCAGAAAATTGTGAGCCAACTTGCTATTCTTGGGGTGGATATACCTCAAGAAGATCTAAACTCCAAATTTCTGAGAAGCTTACCAGAAGAGTGGGCTATGCATGTTGTTGTCTGGAAGAATAAGCCAGACATTGACACTATGAATCTAATGGACTTGTATAGCAACTTCAAAATTGTGGAACAAGAGGTGAAGAAGATTGGAGAATCTAGTTCAACCACTAGGAACATGGCCTTTGTGTCATCTCCTAGTACCTCAAGTCCAGTTGAAGATGTGAAGAATGATGTGGGAGTTGGTGCTGCTAGTTCATCAAGCAGTCCTTTAGGTATTCTGGATGAGAAAACTTGTTATGCCTTTTTAACAAGCCAGAATGATGGGTCTATGCTTACACATGAAGACCTCCAGGAAATCAATGATGATTATTTGGAGGAGATGGACCTTAAATGGCAAATTTCTCTTCTTACCATAAGGGCTAAGAAATTCTATCAAAGAATAGGGAAGAAAATCACTACCAGTAGCAATGATACTGCTGGCTTTGACAAGTCAAAGATAGAATGCTACACCTGCCACATGATGGGGCACTTCTCAAGGGAATGTAGAAGACCAAGGCATCAAGATGGCAAGAACAAAGGTTTTGGAAGCAAGTCCAAAGCAGGGGAGGTTTCTGAGCCAACCTCAAAAGCTATGGTAGATATTGATGGCTTAGGGTTTGATTGGAGTTTTATGGCAGATGAAGAAGAAGCTTCTTCTCAGATGGCACTCATGGCTTTCTCTGCTACTGAGGCTAATGCTTGCAATGCTCTTAAAGAACTAGAAACTTTAAGAAAACATTATGATAATCAAAGGATAAAACTAAACAAAACTCATCAAAACTTAACAGATCACCAGATAGGTTTAGCTACCCTAGAGGAGCAGATCATACACTATAAAGACAATGAATTTGCTTTTTCTGATGACAAAGCTCTTCTTAAAAGGGACTTATTTTTTAAAGATGCAGAAATTAGCTTTTTAAGAACTGAGTATGATAGGTTTAAAAAGAAAAATGAAAACATTCAATTAAGTGTAGAAACATTAGACTATGCCTCTAAAGGTGTAAACAAAATAATTGAATGTCAAGTGATCAACAAAGCCAAGTCTGGGTTAGGATATAAGAATGTCCCACCTCCTTACAGAGGAATCCATGCACCCCCAGGGATAGACCTAGAGCACACAGGCTTGTTTGAATTTCAACAACCTAAATTACAATATGGTGTTCAGCCGAAAGAAAATGTAGTTGTTGATAAGCCTGAAGAAGTAAGTGAACCCCTTAAGTGTTCAAGTGATACTTCACTTCCTGAGGACAAGGTGTCCTCTGGTAGGAAATCAGATGGTCCAATAATTGAGAACTGGATATCTGATGATGATGAAGAAGAACAGGTTATGTCAAAACCTGATGTTGTTAAGGCAAAAGGAACAAGTATTCCTAAAGTGGTCAAGAATGATACTATTAGGCCTAAAACATACATTAAACATTTTAGGCAACCAGTAAGATATTGTGAACAATATAGAACAACAAACAAGCCTAAAGGTAACCAAATGAATTGTAATGACCTCAAGTCTCACCAACTAGGTGATGACTTTGACTTCTATAACAAAGCTTGTTTCGTTTGTGGAGATTTTGACCATCTTGCAGCCTTCTGCAACATAAGGATATTTGGGTATTCAAACCATAGGGTAAATTTAAAAAGGTATACAACTAAAAGTCACTCTAATTTTACTAGAACCACACCCAGAGCAGTTTCATTAAAGTCTGGCCCAAAACAAGTTCCTACTGCTAGACAAGCAGTTAGTACTGCTAGACCATTTAAGACTGTTTACCCAAAACCAGCAGTTCAAAATGCAAAAACAACTTACAAATATGCATCTAAAACTGCTAAAAGCCTTTTCAATCAACAGCAGTGGTCCAAAAACAAATTTGGAAACTAAAGGGAACAACTGCAAAGCTAGCAGTTCATACTGCTGCTAGGGAAAAGAGGCCAATGCTGTTAAGACCTCAGCATGTTGGATTTGGAGACCTCTTAAATCCAATAGTGCATCAACTATTCTCAAAAGATTTAATTACATTGATGCACGAGGCAAATCCAAGTCAGTAATGGCTTGGGTTCCCCAAGGAAACTAATTTCCTTATTTATGTGCAGGGACATTCACAAGCAGATGATGAAGATCAAGGATATTCAGATAGTGGGTGTTCAAGGCACATGACAGGCAACATGTCTTATCTTTCAGACTTTCAATCATTAGATGGAGGATATGTTACCTTTGGGGGAGGAATAGGTGGAAGAATTACAAGTAAAGTTATTCTTAAAACCCGTAAATTGGATTTCATACCAATGACGGAAACATCCTGAGGACATTTGACCAAGGTCATTACCTTGTTTCTGTCAAATTATTCAAGTTCATCATGCATAGCCTGAATCCAACTAGGATGTTTCAGTGCCTCTTTGACACTCTTAGGTTCAATATTAGAGATGAAGTCCACAAATAGACATTCATTGGCTAAGGCTACCTTAAGTTTAGAAGCCATGTTTCTAGTAAGCATTCCTTCAGTGGGCTCTCCAATTATGTTGACAAGTTCTATATCTTTAGACCTAGTCCAACTGTCCTGAGGTCTTGGATATTGATTTGAACTTGTAGAGGCCTAATTGGGTGGTGGTGTAGGTTCAGGTGCTGAAACTTGGAGAATATCAGGATCATGAGTATCTAACTGACCAAGTTGATCACTGAGATTGATTGGTTCCAGAAAAATTTGTTCAGACTGATTGATTTCACCAGTACATGTTTGTGCTTCAACAAACTCAGTGACGGTTGGATAAGGGAGGTTATGTGGGACAATGTAATAGGATATATCAGCATCTTCTTTATTAGGAATATAATTATTCATCTGAAGACTCGGTCACCCCGAGTACTCATTAGCATTTAATAGCTCTTAGGAATATTAGTACTATTAGTAATAGTTAAGTTATTTTAGTATTTGTGGAGTGCACAGCCAAATCACTTCTTATGTATGTTAGATTGTTATGAATATGCTACAATTGGTATCAAGAGCCATGGTTAGGTTCTAGTGAGTGCATATTCTTGGATTTATGGAGCATTTTTGGCATCTTTATGTTGTTTATGTGTGTCGAATTGTAAAGCTAAGAAAATCGTTGGTTTTGCTTTGTTTGTGGTTCAAATCGTTTAATATTTGTACTTTTATGTTCACAAAGTTGTTTTATATCTTCCTTGATAATATACAACAGTGTTTGTGTTAGTTAGTGGAAGATTTGTGGATTTTCTTGGCTGCGGTTTGACATTCGGATGAGTTTTCTTCATAGCGGTTTGACTTTCGATAAAGGATTCATCGCAGCAGTTTGAGCTTTTTGGGTAACTCTTAGTTGCGTTTGGTGTGAAATTTTGACTGCGGTTTGGAGGGTAACCAAAACGGGAAAGACGAAAAAAAAAGGACGGATAGTGACGTGTTGTCCTTTTGCATCAGCGGTTTATGTTCTTTGTCCGGTTGCAGTTTGTCGTTTAGTAGTTGCGGTTTGACCAGCTCTACGGTTTGACTAATTGCTGTTTAGGTTCCTGCGGTTTGACTCTTTGCGGTTTTGATCTTTGCGGTTTGTCTAGTATTCCTGCGGTTTGATCCTAGCGGTTTGGTATTCAGGCACTGCGGTTTGATCTTTGCGATTTGTCTAGTATTCCTACGGTTTGATCCATGCGGTTTGGTATTCTGGTTCTGCGGTTTGGTATTTGCGGTTTGTCTAGTATTCCTGCGGTTTGAGTCTAGCGGTTTGGTATTCAGGCACTGCGGTTTGATCTTTGTGGTTTGTCTAGTGTGTCTACGGTTTGGTATTCAGGATCTGCGGTTTGACGTCTGTGGTTTGAAGCTAGTCTGCGGTTTGAGATTAAAGGTTACTGTGGTTTGTTGTCTGGAATTGCGGTTTGAGGGCTGCGGTTTGATACTAAACTAATACTTTAACTGTGATTTGACTCAAGTAATCAAATAACGGTTTATTCTTGAATTTTGTAAAATCCCGCGAAAGAACTTATTTCTCGGTTTAAATCTCAAGAATTGTAAAATCCCATATACATTATGGCAAGCATACCATGCACTGCTTCTGATGATATTCAAGCAGCTGGTTCCGATACCCGTCCTCCTATGCTTGATAGGATGGACTATGAGTCGTGGGCAAAACGAATACGGCTTTACTGCTTGGGCAAAGAAAATGGATTTAACATTCTTAAATCCATTGATGAAGGACCATTTCAAATGGGCACCACCAGAGACGCTGTTACTACTGGCAAAGACGGAACGGTCACTTTGGGAATCGACAGGCCTTGAACTTACAATGATCTTAATGAGGAAGAAAAGAAGAGGTATGATGCTGACATTAGAGCCTCCAACATTGTCATTCAAGGTTTTCCCAAAGATGTTTACAAACTCATCAATTTCAACACTGAAGCAAAAGCAGTGTGGGACAATGTCAAAATGCTTCTGGCTGATTCAGAACTCACAAAGGAAGATCGTGAGTCACAATTGTATGACGAGTTTGAGCATTTTAAGATGAACCCGGGGGAGAACATTACAGACTACTATGTGAGATTTCATAAGTTGGTAAATGACATGAGGATCATCAGAATGACTATGCCAAACATCCAACTCAACTCAAAGTTTGTAAATAACATGACTCCAGAATGGGACAAATTTGTTACTGCAGTGAAACTCAACAAAGGTCTGAGAGAGACAAATTATGAACAGTTGTATGCCAATCTACAACAACATGAGAAACATGCTGCTTATGATCGTTTGTTGAGAGAAAAACTCAATCCAACTGCACCAAATGATCCACTAGCATTTGTTGCAAATGTTTAGCCAATCAACCAATCATCGTTTGATCAAGCTTATCATCATCCCTATTCATCCCCATCTGCTATGAATCCACAACTGGATTCAGGTTACTCTCACACCGACAAAATGATTGATAACCTCACCAACCAAGTGTCCTTACTTGTTCAACAATTTAAAGCAACACTCCCTCAAACTAACAATCAACTCAGAACCTCATCAATCCCACGCAATCAGGCAACTGTGGAGGATGGAAGAATTATGGTTCAGAATGTTCAGGGGAGGCAGAACTTGAATCAAAGGAACATGGGTTGAGGTAATGTGCAGATCAGAGTAGGGAATGCAAATCAGGGGCAGGGGAAGCAACCCAAGTGTTATAACTGTGGTGGACTTGGACACATTTCCAGAAACTGCAATCAACCAAAACGTCCACAGAATTCTGACTATTTCAAGGACAAGATGTTGTTGATGCAAGCTCAAGAGAATGGATCTGTGTTGGACGAAGAAGAATTGTTGTTTCTTGTTGGCGATGGGGGGAATACTTTTGATGCCGATGTGGACGAGCAGCCAGTTCAGGACCTTGCACTTAATGATCCCAACATTTTCAAAGCTGATGATTGTGATGCTTTTGACTTTGATGTGGATGATGAACCAACTGCTCAAACAATCTTCATGGCTAAGCTGTCCTCTATTGTCTCATCACCTCAACAAACTGGTCCCTCCAATGCATCTGTGATTTTTGAGGTACTAAAGCTTTATGACACATATAACGTGGTTGATAAACAAAAGATTCCCAACGAAGTACAACAGACAGATGTGGTTGATTCAGATACTATTGACATGGGAAATAGTAATATTAGTCCATATGAACAATATGTGAATCACAACAACGTGTCTGATGTACAAGGTGGTGCATCTTCTATTGAAAATATTGCTTGTGTTGTAGATAATGCTTGTGTGGTAGATAATGCTTGTGAGTGGCATGAAAACACTGAGTTTGTCCCTGATGACACCTTGACCACTAGACTAAACATATATAAAGATCAGGTGGCAATTTATGAACAACGTGCTAAATTTGAACTAACTGAACGTGAGAAGAAAATGGATAGTCAAATGCGTACACTTATAATAGAGTGAAATTTAAGGGAAGAAACATTGAAACAAGAGTTGAATTCTTTGCAAAAACAGATGAATCTGACTGTTAAACAAAAATAGGAGGCTCAAGAGCATGTAAATTCACTAAAACAAGATTTCAAAGAAAAACAAACAAAACTCTTAAATGATTTCTCCAGACTAAAGACCTTAAAGAATAAGCTTGAAAATAAGTTGTACACGTAAGACCAATCTAGACAAACGGTTCAAATGATCAAAAAGCACAAAAAAATTGTGTGATAAGCATAGTGAAAGTAATGTAGGTGAACCTAAATTAGTTCTCCTTAGGAACGCTAAAGTAGCCCAACCTGCCTTATATGATGCCAATGTGATGATTATGCCTAGTCATGCCCCACCTGATGTTTCATCTTTAGAGGAGAGTAATGAAATAGAAGTGAGAAATAGGGAAAGAATGAATGAGAAAATGAAGGATCCCAAATGCATAGCCAATCGAATAATAGTCAAACCCCATGATTATTATGAAGAGAATCAATTGACTGTGTTTGCACCTCAAAAGAAGTTAACGCCTGAACAAATATTTTGGTCTTTAGATATAGAAAAGAGAAAGGCCGATGAGCTTGAAGCCAAAACTCCATCCCTTAGGAAAATTGCAGCTGCGACGATGTATCCACCCAATACACCTAGGCATTTGGTTCCTTTAACTCTTCCTACTGAATGTAAAACCTTAATTAGCATATATGTACTTTGTCAACTATTTGCTGATTTTGATAAAACATGTAAGAAGAGAATTACACCAACTAGAATTACTGAGGGGGAAAGGGGTTTTGAACAAACAAAAAGGTGTTACTTAATTGAGGTCATTCCATTCTTTAAATTACTCAAGAAACAGTTTGAAGGAATGCAAAACACCCTTAAAACTGAAGTAAATGAATTGAAAGAAGTGTTTAAGGATATGGAAAATGAGGTAGCTCAATATGCGATAGAACTTAAGAGCCGTGAGATCGAGAGAAAGAACATTCTCATCACCAATGAGAATTTGATTGATAGATGTATTGCACAGGATATATTTTATACTGCCACTGATTCTGCTTTAACTGCCTGTCAATTTCATGAGTATTCTATTGCATTGAATGTTACCCATAATCGTGTTGTTGAGCTTGAGGGGAAGAATTTGAAACTGCAAGAGAAAATTCAAAATGATGACCATGATAACATGGTCAACCATTTTTCAAAACTAGAAGTTGATCATCTTAATTTACAACTAAAATATCAACACTTAGAAGAAAATTGTAAAATATCAAATGCCAAGACATCTCTGGATGCTCCTGAATTTGATACATATTTTGAATTGAGTAAACGTGATGAAAAAATTCAAGCTCACACTAACACGATTCGACTATTGAGGGCTCAAATTGCCCAATTAAAGTCAAATAAGAGTGAAGCAATTGGCATCAATAAACCATCGTCTTTGGATTCTCAAAATTTTCACTATCAGGACACTATCAATAAGTTACACTATGAAAATGAGTGTTTTCGAGCTGAAAATTCAAAAATCAAACAGCATTACAAAGAGTTATATGACTCAATTAAAGTCACACGAAAAAGTCATAATGAAAAAATAACTTCTTTGTTAAATGAGATTAAGAATCTTAAGACTCAGGTGAAAGGGAAAATGCCAATTGGCACTTGTGATAATGTTGCTCCAAAGGTTTCTGTTGTTAGGAAGTATGATGTTGATGTTGTGCCTATTCCAATTCCCCTTAGGAATAATAGGTCTGCCCATCAAATTTATCTCAATCACCTTAAGGATAGCCTGGATACACTTCGTGAGATTATAGAGGAGGATAGGATAGAAAAACCACTTGATAAAGCAGTTGTGGATGCCTGCTTCCTCACTAAAAGGTCTCAGTAATTTTTAGAGTACGTCATTGGCATTGGCCCTAAGATTGATAACAAAAAGGATAGATTTGTTGCATCATCATCTACGACTAAAAACAAGCACGTAACCTTTGATCTACCACTGAGAACATCAGAACCCAGCACATCAAAGTCAGGAAAGCAAATGACAGTAAAACAAACTAATGTTCCCATCATTACTTCTACAGGAGTAAAATGTGACACCAAAGCTAGCGGGTCAAAGCCTAGAGGCAATGCAAGGAAAGATAGGACTGCGCCGGCTAAGAGTGGTCACGAGAAGAAAGTAGAAGCCCAACTTAGGAACAATAAGTTTGCAAAGAATAGAATGAATCGTGTTGATTCTAGTATCAAAAGTACTGTAATTGATTAGAATTCTAATGTTATCTGTAAAACATGTAACGAATGTTTAATTTTTGCTAATCATGATGATTGTGTTATGTCATTTTTTATGTCTCCTATACAACCCCATGTTAAGAATGTTAGGAAAACTGAAACAAGTAAGAAAGTTTGGAAAGCAACAGGAAAAACGTTTGCAAATGTCGGGTATCGATGGAGACCCACTGGAAGGAAGCTCACTTTAGGAGATCAGTGCCCCTTAACTAAATTGAATAACCATAAAGTAGTGAAGGTTAAGGAATGGAAACCAACTGGTCGAATGTTGCCTTTAGTGACACAATGCCCTGCTACTAGGTCAATTGCTTCTTCTAGTGTAGTTTCCACTGTAAATACAGTAGCATCAGTGAAACCTGTAGTTCCAAAATTTGTGTGTGCTAACCAAACGGACCCCAGCTGTACATGGGGATCCACATTTTTCAGTTATCCATCCTTGTCTGTTTTGAAATGCAGGTCATACAAATTGTCCTTTGGTATTTGGACTCAGGCTGCTCAAAACATATGACTGGGGATCGCTCACGGCTCAAGAATTTCATGAAAAAGTTTATTGGGATAGTTAGATTTGGGAACGACCATTTTGAGGCAATTATGGGTTACGGAGATTATGTGTTTGGCGACAGTGTAATTTCCCGAGTATATTATATGGAAGGACTAAGGCATAACTTGTTTTCTGTTGGTCAATTTTGTGACTCCGATCTTGAAGTTGCTTTCAGAAAACACACTTGTTTCGTTAGAGAGTTGGATGGTGTTGATCTTCTTAAAGGCAGTCGTGGCACCAATTTATACACCATCTCTATTGAAGAAATGATGAGGTCCTCTCCTATTTGCTTGCTTTCAAAGGCCTCAAAGACTAAATCCTGGCTTTGGCACCGTCGTTTAAACCACTTGAACTTCGGCACCATAAATGACTTGTCTCGCAAGGATCTTGTACGAGGCATGCCCAGACTAAAGTTTGAGAAAGATCATCTTTGTTCTGTATGTCATTTGGGAAAAAGCAAGAAACATACTCACAAACCCAAAACCATCAATACCATCATGGAAGTTCTTCACACCCTTCACATGGATCTGTGCGGACCAATGAGAGTGCAGAGTATCAATGGAAAGAAATATGTTCTTGTGGTGGTCGACGACTACTCTCGGTTTACATGGGTAAAGTTTTTGAGAACCAAGGAAGAAACTCCAGAGGTTATCATCAAACTAATCAAGCAGTTACAAGTAAGGCTGAACAAAACTGTCAAAATCATCCGGACGAACAATAGAACTGAGTTTGTTAACCAACAACTCACTCAATTTTATGAAAGTATTGGCATAACTCATCAGAAGAGTGTTGCACACACTCCTCAGCAGAACGGCGTTGTTGAAAGACGAAATCGTACCCTAGTGGAAGCTGCAAGAACTATGCTAATATATTCTAAGGCCCCGATGTTTCTTTGGGCAGAAGCAATTGCTACTGCGTGTTACACCCAAAACCGTTCCTTGATACATACTCTTCACAACAAAACTCCCTATGAGCTGATACATGGCAAGAAACCAGATCTTTCCTTTCTTCGAGTGTTCGGTGCTTTGTGCTATCTGACAAATGACGGTCAAGACTTGGGAAAGCTAAAGGCTAAAGCAGACGTAGGTTTCTTCGTTGGGTATGCGCCAGATCGCAAGGGATATAGAATCTACAACAAAAGAACCCGACAAATCATGGAAACTATTCACGTGACATTCGATGAGCTGACTGAGCAAACGGCTCCTGGACAAACCAGTTCTAGACCCACACCAAATCTATTGACACCTAGACCAATTATTTCAGGTCTTGTACAGAATCCCACGCCTGTAGTTCCTTATGTACCTCCCACCAGTGACGAGTTAAAAAAGTTATTTGATCCGATGTTTGACGAATATTTTGAGCCACCAACATCTAACACTACAACAGAAGCTCCACCTGTACCTCCTGTTGCTGATGCTCAAACTCCACAAAACTCTGAAGGTTCATCTGTATATGTCACAATTTGTCAAGATGCACCATCTGCCAGTCAATCACCTTCATCATCAAATATTCAATCTTCTCCGGTGCAGCAAGGTTCTGCAGATGACAATTCTTTTGAAGTGAATCCTTTCGCTCTTGTTGATGATGCTCCATTTGAAAATGTATTTGCTCCTGAGTCTTCCACTAATACATCTTCTTCAGGAGATCTCAACACGGCAACATCTGTTCAATACCCTCAACCACATGATCATCTCAGAAAATGGACCAATGATCATCCAATTGACAACATCATTGGTAACCCTTTTCCTCCGGTATCCACTCGAAAGCAACTTGCCACCGATGCACTGTGGTGTTTCTTCAATTCCGTACTATCCAAAGTCGAGCCAAAAGACGTCAAAGAAGCCATGTCCAAAGACTGTTGGTTTACTGCTATGCAAGATGAAATTCATGAGTTTGATCGACTTGAAGTATGGGAATTAGTGCCTCCTCCAGAGTGTGCAATGATTATTGCTCTAAAGTGGATCTTCAAAGTGAAACTTGATGAGAACGGGGATGTTTTAAAGAATAAGGCACGGCTTGTTGCAAAGAGGTATCGACAAGAAGAGGGCATAGACTTTGAAGAATCATTTGCTCCGGTGGCTAGAATTGAAGCCATCAGAATCTTTCTAGCCAATGCTACCAATCAGAATATAATTGTCTACCAAATAGACGTAAAGACAGCATTTCTGAATGGTGATCTAAAAGAGGAAGTTTATGTCAGTCAACCAGAAGGCTTTGTGGATCCTGATCATCCTACCCACGTCTATCGTTTGAAGAAGGCTCTATATGGGCTAAAGCAAGCACCCAGGGCGTGGTATGATACTTTATCGAAGTTTCTTCTGGCTAGTGGTTTCTCTAAAGGTGTTGTTGATCCTACACTATTCACTAGGAAATCGGGCAAACATCTGCTTCTTGTTCAGATTTATGTAGATGACATCATCTTTGCCTCTTCTGATCCTATGGAATGTGATAGGTTTTCTAATGAGATGAGTTCTAAGTTTCAAATGTCTATGATGGGACAAATGTCGTTCTTCTTGGGTTTGCAAATATCTCAAAGTCCCGGAGGCATCTTTATTAATCAATCCAAATATGCAAATGAAATATTGAAGAAATTTGGATTTAAATCAAGTGATGCTGTTGACACTCCTATGGTTTAGAGATCTAAGTTGGATGAAGACCTCTCTGGGATCCCGGTTGATCAAACTAAGTTTAGAAGCATGATTGGATCCATAATGTACCTTACCGCCAGCCGGCTATATCTCTTGTTCGCTGTATGTATGTGTGCTCGGTATCAGTCCAAGCCCACCAAGAAGCATCTGGAAGCGGTAAAATGGGTCTTCTGATATCTTCAAGGCACTGTTCACATGGGTCTCTGGTATCCTAAGGACACCGCAATGGAACTCATGGCTTATGCAGATGCGGATCATGCGGGGTGTCAAGATACTCGTCGAAGCACATCGGGAGGTGCTCAGTTTCTTGGGGAAAAGTTGGTCAGCTGGTCTTCTAAAAAGAAAATGAGTACTTCAATATCTTCCACAGAGGCTGAATACATTGCTATGTCCGCTTGTTGTGCTCAAATTCTTTGGATGCGATAGCAACTATCAGACTATGGATTTGCATATAACAAGATTCCTCTGTATTGTGATAACAAAAGTGCTATCGCTCTTTGCTGCAACAATGTCCAACCTTCCCGTTCAAAGCACATTGACATCAGGCATCACTTCATAGAAGTGGGAGCATAGTATGCTTCATAATCAGAATATATATTAAAACCTGACCACATTTTCTCCCAAATTTTCTAAACATATTTAAATCAATTGGGATCACAAATATCAAATGGTTTGAAATTTTTGATCGGGGGAGAGAATGTGATTTAAATATGAAATCTGATAAAAATGTGATGTTTTGGACTCAAGTGTAGGCTCTCCCATATGTACTAAACTCTTTCGTATATCGACGCACATATTGAGGGGGAGCGAATGGATGAAAATGGATGTGGCATCTCATATGAGCACGACTCAGACTTCACGAATGAATTGACGAAACAAAAACTGTCATTAATCGAAAGGACATATCCTGGCCGGGTAATAATTTCAAGCTGGTCTAACCAGTGATGTAAGCGTGTCTCGAAAAGGATGTGTCTGAGTAGAGTGTACCATTTCGAGAAACTTTCTGTGAATTTGACTAGGCCGGGTAATAATTTCAAGCTAGTCTAACTAGTGATGTAAGCGTGTCTCGAATCGGTCATGTTCACTGAAAGTGGATCAATTCAAAAAGTGCAAGCTCTACCCAACATGTGCAAATTTTAAATTAAAACATATGAGCACATGTTAAGGGGGAGCATTTGAAAAATATAAAACTCTCAAAGTGTTAGCAAAATGTGTTTCATAATCATGAACACTTTGAGAGATTTTTCAAGGATTTGGTAAATGGCAACATAGGATAGTCATGAAGTTATAAGGTGGCTAAGGTTAGGAAAACCGTCCTATGATCCGCCAGAGCCGGAGGGATCTACCCAGGGACAATACCGAATAGTTAGTATTAGAAAGTCCTAAGGTATGATCAAGAAAAAAGGAATAATATGAGAAAGGAGAAAGAAGGGGTTGAAGAATTAAAAAGAAATGAAATGAGAAAGGGTGAAAAGAAATAGCCCTCCAATTATTCAACCTTAGGGCAGAAACCGGGTTCAATTCATATGCTACTGGTTGTTACTAAGGTAACACCGGTATTGAAGACAAGACGTCATGGACCCAGTGACGCACTGCACTAAAACCTTCTAAGCCACTCAAGTTCTCTTAAAAGGACTTGTTTCATTCTCACGGGGAACCCTGCATAATCTATCGACCGCTCATTACGAGTTATGTTGATATTGAAACAGGAGACACCGCTCCAGTCTCCGACTACCAAAATGCACTTATCGAGTCTAGAGCCACGAGATGCATCATTAGATCTTATAGGAACACGTGTTACTTCTACACTGGTTGTTCAATATCAAGGACACCAGTTGTAAACTTATGAGTCCTACGCAGATCTTAGCAATCTGCCAGAACATTTATAAGGGAATTTACAAATGTAATTCTCAATGATTGAATGGAAATTCCTGCCAGGGTCAACATCAAACAGCCCTTAAAGCAGGTCACTTCGGTAATTCCTTGTGGATTACACTTAGTGGTCGCGGCGGTTTCAAACGGTCTACAGTTGTAGAGTGAACTCCAGCGACTCACCTAATCGTTGATTTACTACGGTAGATCTTGTAAGCCCTTTATGGGTTTTTGATTTAGGAACGCCTTGGTAAGGATTAGAGAGAGTTTTCACACTATGCTGTTAACAATCTCGAAGTCCGAACCTGTAAGTACCGAATGTTTTATTGCTAACTTTCGTATGCAGGAATTCCTGGCGGTTGTAGCTGATTGCAGAAAAGATGCCAATCCATTACCACATGCTCACACTACACCATCATCGTATTCAATGAAGTCATGATAAACTAAATAACCTTCAACACTGCTTCTGCAAACTCTGATGCTGAAAATCATGACCCAGAATAGTGTGAGCATGTCGGCTCAAAGAGTACCACATCACATGGAGACATACTGCTAAAAGATGACATGGAGACATACATTGAATGAAGACATCAAAGAATCACCAAAGATCATCCAAGACAGAAGAACGGTCTTCAAAAGTTCATTGCTGAATGTACAAAGACTAATGAATTTGAAGAATCAAAGACTACGAGCTATGAAGTTAAGTTCAGAGGATAGAATGCTAGAATTCATAATATTATTTCCGAGGTGACCTCCCTTAGGGGGAGATTGTTATGAATATAAATATTCATCTGAAGACTTGGTTACCCCGAGTACTCATTAGCAATTAATAGCTCGTAGGAATATTAGTACTATTAGTAATAGTTAAGTTATTTTAGTATTTGTGGAGTGGGTCAGGTCTTTACCCACTGTCAGCTCGCTCCACAGCCCACACGTGGCATTTATATTTGTAACTATAAATACCCCTCTCCACCTAGGGAGAGGGTTGAAACTTCTCATACATTAAACTAATCCATTTCACTTTCTCTCTCTAAGTTCCCTTTCTCTCTCTTTCTCTCTCTAAAGTGCACGGCCAAATCACTTCTTATGTATGTTAGATTGTTATGAATATGCTACATTCTTGATATTGAGTAGAAGGATTACTATCAGGATGATATTCATCAGGAGTGTATCTAGATGAGTCATCAATTCCTATCTCTTCCATTGAGGTGTATGAGAATTTGATGGATTTAGTACTTTCATCAAAGGTGACATGAAGTGTTTCCTCAGTTTGTTGTCTCCTTGTATTGAACACCCTGAAGGCTTTAGAGACAAGAGAGTATCCTAGAAAGTATCCATCATCAGCTTTTGCACCAAATTTCCCTAAGTGATCCTTGTAACATTTCATAATTTCATTGTCAATATCTAATTCATATTCTATTTCTATTTCAACTTGAGTAAAAATTTCATTTTTAATTTTTACCCGATTTAGCAAATTTCGCGTTTTTAGCTTTTCTCGAGCCGTGTTTAGGATTTCTATCCCGATCCTTGTCTCAAGTGATTCTATATTCCTTCATTTACTCATAGGAGCCAAGTAATTCTATTTTTCACATTTTCTGTTTCGTTTCACAATTTCGTCAAATTTTGGTAACAACTCGCGTTTTCAGTCTGCGTTTGTGATTTTTAATTTTGTTTTAACACTCCGGCAAACCCAAGACTCCTATGAAATATTAAAATTAGCTATTTTAACACTCCATACCAATTTCATAATATTTTATAATATTTTTCTAAAATTCACATTTTCGAGTCACCCGGTACTGCGTAATTCGCGTTTTCGGCTCGCGGTTTAAGCTTCAAAGACATATTAACACTCCAAAAGGCTCGGGAAATATATAAAACATCAATTAGGGTCATTTTAAGTTAAATGTGACATTTTTATGAAAATATTATCTTCATGACATTATTTTCACAAACTTTGCATAAAACGTTACCGGTTTAGCCCCGTTGGCCTTCAAACTCACTCTGTAACTTGTGATACATATACAAAACATGTATATAATATATTTTTATAAAATAATAAAATATAACATCCCCCTTGGGACCCCAAAACCGGCCACACTCAACCCACATTCACACTCTTCACTTTTTATATTTTCCAAGAAATCTCATCATAGTTTCTTCCATGCAAATCTCACCAACACTCCAAAAACCATCCCACTCCTCTCCTTCCTCTCCTCTTGCTGCCAAAAATCCATCACAAACACACTCACCTCATCTTGATTTTTATCATAAAATCATCTATACAACATCATCTTGAAGATACTCTCAAAGAATGGTGGTTTGAATCACGTTTTTGAAGGTTTTGTTGATGTTTTTGAAGGTTTTATGAACCATTCTTCTTCCTATATTTTCTTTAGCTCACAAAATGTTTTTGTGGCTGTAGGTTGAAGCCCCTACACGACCTCATAAAGATCTCCCTTCAAGCTTACAAGAGTTATCCTTGGTGGTGTCATTTGGTTGATCATTAATCTTTGTTCTTGAAAGATTTTGTTTGTTCATCTCTTTTGTAAGAAACACCTCACAAACTCTCCATTTTATTTTACTTTCACCTCTGTAAATCTTACATATCTTGATGTATTTGAATATTATATAAATTATTATGCTTGGTTAGGCTTGGTACATAGCTTAGAAAACAATAAAAACACTAAAGGACTAGACATGCAACAGTTGTTTCTGATCAGGGGTAAAAACGTAATTAACTGATTTTATCAGTGAACTTTGGACATAAAATAAAAATATTTAGTTGTACATCAATGTCTTGCGGTCGTTTTGACGGGTATTTCATTGAATAACTCATTACGATGATTAAACTAGAAATGTTTCAGTGAAACATGTTACATTCTGAGTAACAGATTTGAAACGTATAAAAGCCATTTTTTTGTGAATAACCCACTGTTACTCAAAACATAAAAGTTGTATATAACATCTTAACTTAAACGTGGCCGCAAACGAGGAATTAATTGGACCTGTAGAACTCAAGATATTGTATTTTTCGTGGGACTGTTGTGATACTAGTGAATTCAGAACTGGGTAGTAAGGGGAAAAATAATAAATTCACTACTGTTACGAAATTTCTAAATTAGTGGGACCCAAAGAACTTGTTAGTACAGATGAATACCTTTCCGGGGACTGGGCCACGACAAGTGGGCCAGGCCCGGCAGACAGCGGCCCACTCTACGCCTAAACCCTAATCCATGCCCTATAAATACACGGCTGGAATCCCCATCTTCAGATCATCATACAACGATATACACAACACGTTATCATAACCCTAACTCTTAATGGTTATATCGCACCGATACTAACTTGACCGTCAGAGGTGGATCCCAGGGCTACGGCCTCGGGTCCACTCCTAACGGGTTCTCTTTGTTGACAGGTCTAACAGGGCTCGAGAAGACGACGAACGGCCCATGGAGATTCGTCGAATACAGCCCGCGCCAGATTATGTATCAACAAGTTGGCGCCATCCGTGGGACACGACAAGTTTTGTATTCTCACGTTATCGGAAAGCTACCATCAAGTTCAACAACCGGTATTTTGATCTTTTACCTACAGTACATATGCTACATGCATCATGCACAATCTTCTATTTACTGTGCGAACAATATTTTACTGTGCGCACACATAGGCCTACGATTGGTTAAATTGGTAATAAAAAGATATCCCAATATTTATAATTGATGTACCTCGTACTGCTAAGGTATCTTATTTATTGGTAGAGGTTAATTGGTCAAAAAGGTATCTTATCATTTATTATCATACATGCGATTTGATTGGTCATACATGCGTCAGTGGTAGAAGCTAATTATAATATAAATCGATTTGTTGTTTTCTGCTACTGTATCGATTTGTTATTTTCTGCTACTGTCACGTACACCCTATTGCATGTTTCTTTTAGATCGGTAAAGACTTTATGTAAATCTTTTAACTTGGTAAATACGATTTTACCTATAACGCACTAAGTCCGCACGATCGGACCTACTTTATCTTTTAGCCGCGAACAACACAGTCACGATAAATCTACCCGCGTTAGGCCATGCGTTCGGACATCTTCGCAGATCGGCGCAATGAGCGCACTGTCACGTACAGGCACCACGATGCTAGTCAATCGCCATGAGCGCACTGGACAAAAGCCGTGGTCATCTGCGATCATCCACAAACGTTAGAGTCTATGCGGTCACGATACATCCATATGCGTCTGTACGTGCGATTGAAACTATTAGTCGCGGTCACAGAAGCACGCCTTCTGTCGCACCTCTTTGTTGCGCATAGCGCGCACTAAAAAAAAAACCAATTAATTATTTATGTAGTTTGTAAAACCTCACGATAGGTGTAATTCGCACTGCTACTTATCTTATGTGTTAATTTCACATGCTATGCGCTAATCTTTTACTTCATTAGGTTTTATATGTTGCGATTCGCGGCATATACTTCTAATATTTGCATTAAGTGTTTTTCAGGATTTGGATAAGTAAGTTTAATGCTCCTACATGAGTAGCACCATCAAACTTGGGGGGCTACCAGGGTATACACTGTGTCCGTACGCGTCACGCATGTGTATTTGGAAGCAAAGACGGATTTAAATATTCGCACCATCTCGCCGCAGGGGAGACGTCCTCTGTCGGTTGTAAAAACGGATGTAATGTTCGCACCTTGTCTGCGCACAGCGCACATCTTTGTCGCGCACAGCGCGCACTTCTGCCACAGAAGCACGTCTTCTGTCGCACTCGTACAGCGCTCACCTCTGCCACAGAAGTACGTCTTCTGTCGCACCATGCTGCACCGCTACTGGTACAAAAGGTACGCCCTTACCCAGGATGCAGCATACGGAATCCACCTTCACTATTGTGAGACTCTCAAAATCAAGGTCGCGCCTACAAGGTCGCGCCAACAAGAACACGCCAACATGGTCACCACGCACTGCGCTACAGACCCAGGGCACACTGTTGCATTTGGGCTGCGCGGTATAGTCCGACTCATGTGCACACCTGAGTTGCGCACACATGAGCCATGCCGTCAGGGTTGATTGGGCCTATGCGGCCATGAACAAGAACTTAAGTCTAGCATAACATAGCCACGCACTATGTCACACTAGACTTGGGGGGCTTGTGGACGTATAGTCTGGACTGGGCCACGACAAGTGGGCCAGGCCCGGCAGACAACGGCCCACTCTACGCCTAAACCCTAATCCATGCCCTATAAATACACGGCTGGAATCCCCATCTTCAGATCATCATACAACGATATACACAACAGGTTATCATAACCCTAACTCTTAATGGTTATATCGCACCGATACTAACTTGACCGTCGGAGGTGGATCCCGGGGCTACGGCCACGGGTCCACTCCTAACGGGTTCTCTTTGTTGACGGGTCTAACAGGGCTCGAGAAGACGACGAACGGCCCATGGAGATTCGTCGAATACAGCCCGCGCCAGATTATGTATCAACAGTTATAAAAATTCCATCAGATTTTGAGTTAAAAATTATGAAAAGGTTAATAACTTATGAATTTGGACCCCTAAGTTTCATTTTGAACCACCTAATATAATATGGACCTTTAGTCATAAACTGACCCTTTTGACTAAGAATTGACCCCTTTGACTAAATTGAACCCTCAGACTTAGATTGGACCTTTAGCACTTATTTTGGACTTAGGAATAAAAAGGGACTATAAACTTGAATTTTAGTAAGAAATGTACATGTCATACTTAAAGACCATTTTTATTAGAACTTGTTAAGTATATAGAAATTATGTACCAAGCATAATTAAGATCATAATTTATATTAGGGATAATACCAAAATAGCCCAAACACAAATGGGCGGTTCCCTATCTAACCCGAAATCCGAAAATAATTGTGTTGCCCAGGGCAACCGGCATTTTTTAGGGCAACCGAAGGATTTCCAGTGTATTTTTTGGGCAACAATCGCCCTTTTTTGGGCAACTGGGGGCATTGCCCAGGGCAACCGGGGTAGAAATATCCCATTTGGGTTTTGGGCTATTTTAGTAATTATCCCTTATATATATAGCTAAATTGCATCAATGTTTATTTTCATAAACCTAAGACAAGCGTATATCTATTTAGGTTCATCGTAGAGCTTCGTGGCTATTTTCCTCACTTGCTTGTTTCATACTACTTCCTTTATTCACGGTGAGTTCATAGCCTCGCCTTTACTCATTTTAATGTTTTATAAACCTCGCGAGGGGGATACATGCTAGTTTTTAAAACTGAATACAAGTAGTTTTTGGTATGCTGGACCCGATTACATTATTATAGTTATTGAGTATCTCTTGCCATTAAAAGTCCCTAACATCATGAACCGTTAATTCCATGGGAAGCGCTAATATTATGAATATGCATATTTGGTTTAACAAGCCTGTCCGGGTGAGTAGCGCTCATTTTTTTAACGGGTGGCATAATATTGAGTATATCTTGGTAAATTGGCAAACTTACCTCTTTAGGGCATACTTTATTTCAGTTAAGTTTCGGTGTCATGAGTCTTAATACTATAATCTGATTACACGACTTGTATATGCATTACTTGTCGCCCGATGAATAATACTTGTATTCAACTTATTACTTATTAAACTCTATGGATTTCACTCAACTTTATGTTGACCTTTTTAGCATGTTTTATCCCAGGTCCGTGATATGTTAAAGCTTGGATGGGCAGCGCAAAGATATGGATATCAGAAATGATGGCCCATGTTTTAAAATCACATTCGATGAAACTTAAACTTTTAAACTTATGCCATGTTTAAACTTATGTTGTTTCAAACACTTGTGTTGTGTTAAACTTTGGGACCTTCTTTTGCTTACTCTGATTTTATCGAATGTGAATGTTTTATTATAAACGTCTCTATTTTGAGTCGTTTACTATGCTTGTACGATGTGACTAATAAATAGCACCCCATGTTGCATTCCGCTGCGTTCCGAAAATGGGGGTGTTATAGATTGGTACCAGAGCACATGTTATAGTGAACTAGGTCAAATTTTTAAAAACCTAGACTATAATCATTTATTTTTCAAAAAAAAATCATGAGTTTCCATCATTTTGCCCGATATCCATGCGCGCCTACTCCCGAGCTTCCTATTTCTTCTTCGTATATATATCTTAATCTTGCTATATTGAAAATAATTATATAAGCACTATAATTATTCTTAACTCGTTCGATAATCCGCGAATTATCACTTGATAAATATAAAATCTTTATGCACAAGATTTCTTATTATTTATGCTACTAGTAAGCATAACTATTATTCTTATTTTCATCCGGAAATTTATACACATCTTCAAGTGCACCCTTGTTATACGTATAGTAGATATTACTATATGTACTTAAGATATTGTTAGACTATCTTGCTTGTTCCTAAAGCATCGCTATATTTTTTATGAAGTTTCTCCATGTGAATACTAAAATCATCAGACATTGTAGGTGATTACAATGGTCTCTCTTATTCATCAGACATTGTAGGTGATTACAATGGTCTCTCTTATTTATCAGACATTGTAGGTGATTACAATGATCTCTTTTATTTATCCGACATTGTAGGTGATTACAGTGGTCTCTCTTATTTCTCAGGCATTGTTTGTGATTGCAATGGCCTCTAAACTCTTTCATAACCGTATATCATTTCATATAACATCAAAACATGTTACATTTTATCAATTTTTATTGGTTGTCTTACTCCCTGTAAACTCATGTTTTCTGAGCATTTCTGCTTACTTTCTGAAACACCACTAATAATACTATGTATATAAAGATTATTCATATACACTTAGTTTACTCTCGACTACTTATCGTTATAAATGTTTTACCGATTCTTATCCTTTATATACTCAGTCTCCAGAGCATCATGTCAAACCCTACTTCTCCTAATTATGTATCTAATTCACCAAAATTACTAAATTGTTATACATACTCATTTATTTTTATGATCCCCTAAAACTTTCTCAGGCATTTTGGGTGGCACAACGGTCTCAATCATTTTTCAAAACATCGTGAGCGATATTATGATCTTTAAAAGCTTTTCATGACCTTACACAACATTGTTTTACATAAAACCCGTCTCAGTCTATCGTTTCCCCTGGATTATCTCACTATCCACCTCCGAAAATGAAATTGAAAATTTGCCCTAAAACTTTTTGAACACTACATCACCTCATAACCCATCATCTAGAAACACGTCAGTTAAATTGAACGCGACTTTAACCTATCATCTTATAATATGTTTATCCCTAATGGTGGGATTTATACAACTCATAAATATCTACTATTTTATATTAACATGTTGCGACAAACTCTATCCATTACACTTGCTATTTCTCTATCATTTTGTAAACAACTTTGTCATTATCTTTTAAACTATCATTTCACTATATTACAAACGGATTTACTATGTTCTTAAGAATTTCCTTACTAATACCTATAAATTAATAATCAGACTTACTATCATTTTATAAACCATTTTATTAATCACATATAAACTATTTTGTAAATACCTTACAGACAATTTTACCATTACCTTGTGAAACTATTTTACTATCACTCTATAAGTCATTTCGCTAAAATTTTATACACTAGTTGTCACTATCCTATCAAACATTTCATCACTCTTTTACAAACTACTTTACCACCATCTTATGAACTAAACCACTGATATATTACTACCACATAAACTATTTTGGACTTGTTCCGAATAAACTATTTTGTTATCACCTTGTAAATCGTTCTGTCAATTACCTTATACCCAATTTGTCACCATACTATAAACCATTTTGTTACTCTCTTAAGAATTACTCTACCACAGTCTTATTAGCTAAAAACACTTATTTACTATTACTTCATAAACGGTTTTGTTATCATTTTTTTTTATCGGTTGCCACTCTCTGGTGAATCTTATAAATTGTGTCGTTACTATATAAACTACTTTGACTACTATCTTACAAACAATGTGGTTAAGTCGATATAACACTAAAAACCATAAAACAGTAGAACTAGAAGTTGTAGAAAATACCGGTTTTCCTAAAATAAAAATTACAACTATAACTAAAAGAAAGTTTTCTTAAAACACCGAACATCACATGAGTTGACTAGTCTGAGCATTGCATCGTTACTCCTTGATTATACATAGCCTGATCACCTATGTCTAATCCAGGAAGAATCATGCAATGATGGGAGTAGTAGTCTCGGATCATGTATGTTCGAGTCTTCAAAAGGCAGCCACCTGAAATTGCATCCGTAATTGTGCATTGAACCCTATAGCCATTTGATGCTTTGGCTTTTGATCATTCAACTTTCGTTAGAAACCTAGACGATGACTTGTCTATATCGTCATCTCTTCACAATTAAACCATACAGCGATTAAGACGAATTGAGCGCCGGGACGTCGCTCTCTTAAGGGGAGAAGACTGTAACATTTCATAATTTCATGGTCAATATCTAATTCATATTCTATTTCTATTTCAACTTGAGTAAAAATTTCATTTTTAATTTTTACCCGATTTAGCAAATTTCGCGTTTTTAGCTTTTCTCGAGCCGTGTTTAGGATTTCTATCCCGATCCTTATCTCAAGTGATTCTATATTCCTTCATTTACTCATAGGAGCCAAGTAATTCTATTTTTTACATTTTCTATTTCGTTTCACAATTTCGTCAAATTTTGGTAACAACTCGCGTTTTCAGTCTGCGTTTCTGATTTTTAATTTTGTTTTAACACTCCGGCAAACCCAAGACTCCTATGAAATATTAAAATTAGCTATTTTAACACTCCATACCAATTTCATAATATTTTATAACATTTTTCTAAAATTCACATTTTCAAGTCACCCGGTACTGCGTAATTCGCGTTTTCGGCTCGCGGTTTAAGCTTTAAAGACATATTAACACTCCAAAAGGCTCGGGAAATATATAAAACATCAATTAGGGTCATTTTAAGTTAAATGTGACATTTTTATGAAAATATTATCTTCATGACATTATTTTCACAAACTTTGCATAAAACGTTACCGGTTTAGCCCCGTTGGCCTTCAAACTCACTCTGTAACTTGTGATACATATACAAAACATGTATATAATATATTTTTATAAAATAATAAAATATAACATCCCCCTTGGGACCCCAAAACCGGCCACACTCAACCCACATTCACACTCTTCACTTTTTATATTTTCCAAGAAATCTCATCATAGTTTCTTCCATGCAAATCTCACCAACACTCCAAAAACCATCCCACTCCTCTCCTTCCTCTCCTCTTGCTGCCAAAAATCCATCACAAACACACTCACCTCATCTTGATTTTTATCATAAAATCATCTATACAACATCATCTTGAAGATACTCTCAAAGAATGGTGGTTTGAATCACGTTTTTGAAGGTTTTGTTGATGTTTTTGAAGGTTTTATGAACCATTCTTCTTCCTATATTTTCTTTAGCTCACAAAATGTTTTTGTGGCTATAGGTTGAAGCCCCTACACGACCTCATAAAGATCTCCCTTCAAGCTTACAAGAGTTATCATTGGTGGTGTCATTTAGTTGATCATTAATCTTTGTTCTTGAAAGATTTTGTTTGTTCATCTCTTTTGTAAGAAACTCCTCACAAACTCTCCATTTTATTTTACTTTCACCTCTGTAAATCTTACATATCTTGATGTATTTGAATATTATATAAATTATTATGCTTGGTTAGGCTTGGTACATAGCTTAGAAAACAATAAAAACACTAAAGGACTAGACATGCAACAGTTGTTTCTGATCAGGGGTAAAAACATAATTAACTGATTTTATCAGTGAACTTTGGACATAAACTGAAAATATTTAGTTGTAGATCAATGTCTTGCGGTCGTTTTGACGGGTATTTCATTTAATAACTCATTACGATGATTAAACTAGAAATGTTTTAGTGAAACATGTTACATTCTGAGTAACAGATTTGAAACGTATAAAAGCCATTTTTTGTGAATAACCCACTGTTACTCAAAACATAAAAGTTGTAGATAACATCTTAACTTAAACGTGGCCGCAAACAGGGAATTAATTGGACCTTTAGAACTCAAGATATTGTATTTTTCGTGGGACTGTTGTGATACTAGTGAATTCAGAACTGGGTAGTAAGGGGAAAAATAATAAATTCACTACTGTTATGAAATTTCTAAATTAGTGGGACCCATAGAACTTATTAGTACAGATGAATACCTTTCCGGGGACAAAAAGAACATAATTTTTCGACTTACGGTTTGAGAGATATGAATTTTTAGAAATGGTTAAGTTATAAAAATTCCATCAGATTTTGAGTTAAAAATTATGAAAAGGTTAATAACTTATGAATTTGGACCCCTAAGTTTCATTTTGAACCACCTAATATAATATGGACCTTTAGTCATAAACTGGCCCTTTTGACTAAGAATTGACCCCTTTGACTAAATTGAACCCTCAGACTTAGATTGGACCTTTAGCACTTATTTTGGACTTAGGAATAAAAAGGGACTATAAACTTGAATTTTAGTAAGAAATGTATATGTCATACTTAAAGACCGTTTTTATTAAAACTTGTTAAGTATATAGAAATTATGTACCAAGCATAATTAAGATCATAATTTATATATATAGCTAAATTGCATCAATGTTTATTTTCATAAACCTAAGACAAGCGTATATCTATTTAGGTTCATCGTAGAGCTTCGCGGCTATTTTCCTCACTTGCTTGTTTCATACTACTTCCTTTATTCACGGTGAGTTCATAGCCTCGCCTTTACTCATTTTAATGTTTTATAAACCTCGCGAGGGGGATACATGCTAGTTTTTAAAACTGAATACAAGTAGTTTTTGGTATGCTGGACACGATTACATGATTATAGTTATTGAGTATCTCTTGCCATTAAAAGTCCCTAACATCATGAACCGTTAATTCCATGGGAAGCGCTAATATTATGAATATGCATATTTGGTTTAACAAGCCTGTCCGGATGAGTAGCGCTCATTTTTTTAACTGGTAGCATAATATTGAGTATATCTTGGTAAATTGGCAAACTTACCTCTTTAGGGCATACTTTATTTCAGTTAAGTTTCGGTGTCATGAATCTTAATACTATAATCTGATTACACGACTTGTATATGCATTACTTGTCGCCCGATGAATAATACTTGTATTCAACTTATTACTTATTAAACTCTATGGATTTCACTCAACTTTATGTTGACTTTTTTAGCATGTTTTATCCCAGGTCCGTGATATGTTAAAGCTTGGATGGGCGGCGCAAAGATATGGATATCAGAAATGATGGCGCATGTTTTAAAATCACATTCGATGAAACTTAAACTTTTAAACTTGTGCCATGTTTAAACTTATGTTGTTTCAAACCCTTGTGTTGTGTTAAACTTTGGGACCTTCTTTTGCTTACTCTGATTTTATCGAATGTGAATGTTTTATTATAAACGTCTCTATTTTGAGTCATTTACTATGCTTGTACGATGTGACTAATAAATAGCACCCCATGTTGTATTCTGCTGCTTTCCGAAAATGGGGGTGTTATAATCCTTGTGATTATGAATAAACACAGGGCACCCAAAGACATGAAAATAGCTGATGTCAGGGATTCTTCCTTTGAATAACTCATAAGGTGTTATGCTATGTCTCTTGACAATGATGGATCTATTTTGATTATAACAGGCAGTTTTAACTGCTTCAGTCCAAAAATGTTTGGATAGTACTAATCCATTTAGCATTGTCCTAGCAGCCTCAATGAGTGTTATATTCTTCCTTTCAGCAACACCATTTTGTTCAGGTGTGTAAGGAGAAGAGAAGTTTTGAGAAATTGCTTTCTCATCACAGAAACACTCAATATCATGGTTTTTGAATTATGTCCCATTGTCAGTCCTAATTTGTTTGACTTTTATGTCATTTTGGTTTTCAATGTTCCTGACAAAGGACATGATTGTTTCTGCTACCTAACTCTTTTTTATCAAGAAGTAAACCCAAGTGTATCTTGAGTATTCATACACTATGGCCAGAGTATACTTCTCATGATGAATGGACATTGGACTGACAGGTCCAAAAAGATCCATATGGAGAAGATGAAGACAGCTTTTGATGGAGAAGTTTTGTTTGGTTTTAAAGGATGCTCTATGATGTTTACCTTTATCACAGGCAGAGCAGGGGTTATCCTTTGAAAACACAAGTGATGGTAACCCAAGGACCTTGTTTTGTTTGACAAGATTGTTTATGTTTTTGAAATTCAGATGGGAGAGTCTCTTATGCCAAAGCCAGTTTAATGTTTCAGTGGCTTTAGCAAAAATACAAGTTCCATTCTGAGTTAAAGTAGACATATCTAACAAATAAACATACTATCTTCTTAGTGCAATAAGAACAATTTCTTTATTTGCATTAAAGATGGTGCCTTGCTGATCATCAAATTGAACTATGTATTTAGCATCACATAGTTGACTGACAATGATAAGATTGTACTTGAGGCCATTAACATAAGCTATCCTAGTAAAAACTATTCCACTACAGTTTACTGAACCATAACCTTCAGTGAGACATGATAAATTATCAGCAAATATCACCTTAGGTCCTGGTTCTTCAATATATTTGTGCAGATATTCCTTCACACCAGTCATGCTCCTTGAACATCCACTGTCTAGATGCCAAACAGGCTCCCTGGCATGTTTCTGCACAAATAGTAAACTGTGTTAGTTTTTCTTGTGAACCCACTTCCTGGTGGGCTTGGCTTTGATGGCCTTTTTGAAAGATACAATTGATGCATGGTCAGTGGTGGTATGGATTGTGCTTCCACAGACTTTACATTTAGTTGTTGAAGTGGACTCAGTAGACTGAGGGGAGGACTTGGTAGTGCCTCTTCTAGCTTGAATGACCTTTTCATGTCCTGAAGTGTCATGAGTGGGATCTCCACATATGTCACAGCAAGGATATATTAAACAATCATCATGATGATGGTCATTGAAACCATAATGTGGACAAAGTGAAAAAGGCTTTGCCTTTTGCCTTTGTATTTGTTTTGAACCAGAAGGATACTGAAAAGCCTGTGCTTTAAAGTGTGTTGCAACATTGGATGAGACTGTGTATGATAAGTGATTAGAAGTCATGTGATCTTCCTTTTTGCATATCATGCAAAAGAGGATTCTATCACAGTCATCAGTGGAATGATTTGTATAGTTACACAGTTCACATCTTTGTTGAGGTTTTGGTTTGGAGGTGCTTGAGGAAGCTGGTTTGAGTTCCTTAATCTTAGATTGAGAAGGTTTTACAGATGATTCAATCTTTTCACTCAGCTTCCTAACAAGCTCAGCCAACTTATCATATTTTGAATCATGGATTTCAGTGTTCACCTCAGTTAAGACTGAAGGTGTTGAGTCATCAATGGGAACTGAGACTTCAGGTGTGGGTCTCTTCAGGATTGTTCTACCCAATCTTGATTTCTCTTTTGGAGAATGTTGAGAGTAAACTAAAGGTGTTAGGTCTAAGCATGGTGCTGCTCCCTGAAGGACTTTCAGTTGTGGGAGAGGTGTTTGTGATTCTGATTTAGACTCATTGACAGACTCAGTGTTACTGGGTTTCACAGTGAGTCCAAGCTTATCTTTGATAGCCTGACTTTCAGGTTGCAAGATTTTCCCAGTCTCAAAGTTAGGTAACTTACTGTCTAGGTTGTTTATTTCAACCCAGTGACTAGACTAGGTTCCATTTCTTGTTCAAAAGATATGCCAGCTGGTAAAAAGACCTTTTCACTATGACTCTCACTGAGGGATTCAATGAGTTGGTCTTATCCTATGATTTTCTTTTTAGAACTAGGAATAAGACTAACAGTTTCATAAACTTTAGGATTCTTTGTTGTCCGGCTATCAATGACAGCTTTCACTTTCTTGAGTTCTGTTTGAAGAGCTTGGTTTTGTTTTAAAATTTTAGTGTTTTGAATTTGAAGTGTAACAGCTTCTAGCTTGGCTTGTTTCAAGACAAGTAGTTCATCTCTACACTTATTTAATTCTAGAACAAGTTTATTGTATTTTGAAAACAAATTAAGTCTTTGCTCTTCAACAAACTTAAGATCAACATTTATATAATTCAAGTAAGATTGCTAGTCAGAATCATCATCCGTAGATAGTAAGATATTTACCTTCTTCATGGTGATGTTAACCCACTCTCCATTTCTTGCATGACTTTTTCCAACAACCAACTTGTCATTTTCTGAAAGTGTCATCAGTGCACTGACTCTTACTTCTTCATCATCTGAGGAGACATCTTCCTTATCCCAGTCATAGGCTTCAGCCACAAGTTCCTTGTTCTTTGTATGAACAGGTTTAGTGGTTTGAGCAGCCTGAGATACTGAGGGAGTGGCCTCAAGGAGAGCAAGTTTAGCTTTAGCTTTTCTATACTTAGCTTCAAAATCTTTTTGATCATTTTGAACAGTTTTGTTTTGAAAATGTTGAGTAGACTGAAGCATTTTTGGTTGAAACTTGCTAGTTCCTGAAGAAGAACTATTACCAGAGAATTTGTATGAGGGTTCTGAGGTGGTTTTCGAAAAATAGTCCTTTGCAAAATGACCCTTTTTACCACACTTGAAACATTCAGTGGTTTCGTTTGCTTTTACTTTGGAAAAGTTTGACTGATTTCTTTTAATAAAACGGTTAAGGTTAGCAAGGAGTGCCCTTTCTTGAAATTCAGTGTGCAAGTCATTAAGGTACTCCTCACTGGTTCTCTCATCAGCCTCATCATCAGAATTCTCTTGGAAATCCTGCACAACACCATTAGAATAAAAGGCAGTAGATAAGGGTATGGTTGTCAGGGCCTTTTTTATCTCATGAGCTTTCTTTGAGTCTGGGTATCTCCTTGAGATTAAGTTGTCTTCATAGACAAACTTCCCATAGATCTCAGGGAGCTCAAGATTTTGAATGTGGTTAGCATTCCTGAGGCCCTGAGAGAAGTTTAACCACTTTTCAGGGAGACTGTTGACAAAGCCAACATTGATTTTATGCTTAGACAAGACTACACCATCATTTGATATTTCATTGATTAAGGTTTTGTATCGTGTATAGGTCTGAGAGAGGCTTTCAGAGTCTTTGGCCCTGAAAGTGTTATACTCAAGTTTCAGGTCTATAATCCTGTGACAAATCACAATTTTAGGTCATTTTCCAAACCTCGACAATTTACTATTCATGGATTACTATTCATTATTTACTATTCACCGATCACTATTCATCATTTCACTATTCATCATTTTCGGAGTCAGTTTGAGAATTTGAGAAGTCGTCAAAAATTTTACTATTCATGTGACACTATTCATTCCCGGAGGGAAATTTCCATTCATGATCATCAATCATCATTTTGTAAACTAGATTTATGTGTATTCAAATGCGCGTAACCAGTATGGTTTAGCTGCGTATTCATGCATCATTAGTAAGGACACTTCATATAGACTAGAGTAGTCTACATATCATCAGCAACATCATTAACATGTTAGGTGATGCACGAGTTTGTGTGATTTTCATTTACGTATGTTCATTAATTATTAAACGTTACCACTCAGTAATTACCACTAACATTATATCTGATACTCCCGTCAGTGATCATAACGTATTTTCATACTTATTATAATGATATAAAGATTATATTATTACTTTACCCGGTGTTTTTAAATCAATTGCTATATTTTCCATTAGGAGCTTATAACTCCGTCGGTTTGCGATATTTTAACCCGATAATTATTCTAACACCCGATTCTTGCAAGGAATATGATTTTACAATTTTTACAACTTCGTTATATTTTATTTTACCTCGTCACGAGTTATTTCTAGTTAACTCGGTACCCGTTAATACCTAATGTATACACTAAACTAAACTAATTCTAAATAAATAGAGACATGAGCTTTAATTAACATCAAATCCACCCCATTTCTTCCACATGTGCAGCCCCCCTAAACCTCCCTAATTCTCCATACATACTTGATTATATATCCTCCCATTAATGCAAAGATACTTCATGTTTCTTGAATTATTTAGACTAACACATTTATATACATACCAACTAGCAAAACAAAGATCAAACACTCTCTTTTTCTCTCCTCTTTATTTGGCCAAACCCAAGAACACCAAGAACATCCATCAACTTTTGAAGATCAAGTATTAAACAAGCTCCAATTACATTCCTAGTTAGGGTTTTGTGGTAAAAACCCTAGGTTCTTATACATTTTTCATCAAAACTCTCCAATAATTCAAGTAAGCTTCAAGAACATCTTTTTGATCTTATTATACTTTCATTTGATTCATATGTTTATGTATTTTCAAGTTATATTAGTTAAACATGCAACTTATTTATGTTATATATACCACTTTACTCATAAACTATCTTTAACACTAGATCTATAAGTTTCACTAGTAATCTCATGAGATCCACCATTGTTGGTGATGTTTAGGACCCCATGACACCCTAAGAAGGTGTATGGTAGGATTTGAGTACTTGTGAAGTTGATTGGAAGTGGTTTGATTAAGTTTTAAACTAGAAAAATTAGTTTTCATAAACCCTAGAAAAGGTACTGTCCAAAAACGTGTGATCTGGAAAACTCAGTAACTCAGGGGATATTTTGGCTATAAGATTTAGAAAATACTTTCAAAACGAAACCGTGGCCGCTTGAATCACTAAAAACCGACTTATAACGAAGGAGATATGATTTTTCTAAGTTAGGCAACGAAAACTAGTTTTCTGAAAATTTAGCGTGCTGTTCGCCGAGATTCAAAGGACAAAATGAGGCGTTAGACGTGATCTAGACAACCCGACCTACTGAAAAATGTTAGTTCATGTTTACACGAAGCCGTGGATATAAAGAACGTGGAAAACAAGCTTATAACGACCGAGATACACGCGTTTGAACCCGACAAACTCTACTTTATTTTTGACAGCCCACTATTAGAAAATATTCTAAGTATAAAAGCTAGCATTTTTACAAGGCATAACATTGATAGCCGATTTTCTATCTAATCAAGGCGCGTATGATCAAAAGTTAAATAACACGACATTAAGACATTGTTACAAGGTTTTCAAAAACGTCAAGTTTGATCACTAACACTTAACGTACAATATTTCACGACTAGCTTTGCGAGGCCATTTGGGCATATTTTCACAAGTTTAGAAAATAGCAATTTGCGACTAAAACATTATATTTGCCGATAGAACACCAAACGAGGATCATGGAGTATCATTTCAACATATGTACACGAAAAATAGTTTACAACATAACGAGACGTCAAAAATGTATTTTTCGTCGATAAACGTTAATTTCAAAACTAACAAGTGGTATCGTTAACATACGTATTTGCGTGTGTAACATGGTATCATTGCTTACACTGGATCATATCATTCATAATAGGTCGCGGTTAGAGACCGAGTCTCATTTTCATTATATCCATTGTTGTCATTGTTGCTATCATATCAGGTGAGTTTTCATAGCCCCGTTTTAAATTTATTATTTGATTTCTAAATTCTCGGGGGAGAATACATTGCACATTTTTTTCATGCGGACCAAAGTATCAAACTCATTACATTGCTTAAGTTACATCATTGCCCAGATTAAAGTCCCCTTTATTATCATGAACCGTTAATTGTGAGCAAGCGAGAGTGAGTGAATAGATCTATTGAGGGTGACTCCTCCGTTCGGGTTGGTAGCGCCAACTTGTCAAACGAACGCATTTCATTTCTGTCATATTAGAGTGAATGGAAAACACTCAGTTGGGGCATTTCATTCAGTCTAGCTTCGGGGTCATGAGCTTAAGAGCTAATGTATTTATTTTATGTGGCATTGTTTTGTCATACACTTTATACTTGTGGTTTCCGTATAACATTTCATTTACATAAACCTATGAACTCACCAACATTTTTGTTGACCATTTTTAGCAATGTATTTTCAGGTAATTAAGGTATCGCATGTTGGCTTGCATAAGGACATACCATGGAGTCGCGGAGTCGACGCGCCTCACTTCATATTTTATGCACTTATCTATCATTTAAATTGTATGAACTTGATTTCTGAAAACTTGTTTCACCTTTTGGGACCTAAACTTTGTAAACTCTAAATGTTTTAAACAATCAAACGATGCATTTTCTAAACAACACTTTAGGTCGTTCAATATAACTGTACTGTGGTGCTATGATTAGTCACGCCCTTGAATGCTTCATTCCGCTGCAAGTCACGTAATTTGGGGGTGTGACAAATCCTGTTTTCCTTGGTATCTGAGGGACCTTCAAAGCTGTGAACCAAGTCAAGCCAAGTTTGTTTGGCTGTTGTACAGTTAATGACTAATTCCATTGTATCGTCAGGAAGACACGATATAATGATGCTTTTCAGGCGTTGGTCTTGGTTTACCACCCTCCTCTCATCAATTGTCCACTGAGCTTCAGGTTTGGGTAGACCTTCAGCAATCTTAGGGACAAAGGAACCTTCATTGATACATTGGATGTAGTATGGTTCCATACCAGTCAATTAGCAAAGCATACGCTTTTTCCACTTGCTAAATTTACCAGCTTCTAGTCTAGGAGCGACAGCTTAATAGCTTCATCCCTTTTTGTAAACTAGCTGGGGTACATTACTGTCAGCCATGGTAGGATCTTGGTTTTAAAAACCTTTTGAGCGCTCTTTAGTTTTTGAAAAGTTTAATAAACTAGAGGCTCTGATACCACTTGTTGTTCCCGTTCACAGTTAAAATTAACTACAAAGTAAAGCTAACCGTATCCCATAGCTTAGTAATGTATTGATTAACTAGACAAATAAGTAAAAAAATGTAAATGATAAAGACAAGAGTTTTTCAACGTTTAAATTCTTATTAGAAGTTAATCAAAAGAATCTATACCTAAGTGTTTGCGGAAAAAACACTTGGGATTGAAATGACAAGTATGGTATTGTCTCCTCTCTAAACTTAAACTAAGATTAAGTGGCAACTATAAGGAATCACTGAGCTATCTCAGGGACTAGGTTGCTCTTTGGAGGAGTAAAAGTTGTTTGTGAATGTCTAAGCATTAATTGCACAAACTTTCCCACTTTTACTCCATCTTATGATCCTATTTATAGACAAGTATATGAGCAACCGTTAAGTACAAGAAAAAAAAATGACCTAAGCTAATCAGGACAAAATACTGATGTACTTTTTCACTGTTACAAGAACCTATTTTGGGTATAGGACAATAGTGCTTTTTGAGTAACAGTGATGACACTGTTCTTGTTATGAAGCCTTTCAGGGAAAGTTTGACCTTAGAGTGATAAGGATTTCTCTAAGTCAGTTCAAACCTTCCTGCCTTGTCCCGCCTTTCTTTCAGTCTTCAAGTTCTTCAGTCTTTGGTCTTTAGTCTTCGGTCTTTATTCTTCATAGTTGTTGAGGAGACTGGGGTTCAGTGAGTTATTGTCATCACTCACTGAACCCATTATCTTCTTCTTTGGCTTAGGTGCCATTCAGGGAATTTCGCCTCACTGAATGGAGAATCCTTCTTCTTAGACTCGTCCTAGGCATCTTCAAGATAACTCACTGAGTGATTGTTCACTCAGTGACATGAGAACGTTCAAGCATATATGACACTTAGATTAATTTCTATTCAAATCCGTGTTTAAGGAAGCTTGGGTGAATGGACCCAACAAAGATCCTGGTCATTATTTAGTAGGAAGTTGTCCATAGATGCTGCTTTTGACATGATCAAGCCTGTTGGAGATGATGAAATCAAGAATGCCTTATTCAGTATTGAAGATAATAAAGTTGCAGGCCCTGATGGGTACTCTACTAAATTCTTTAAAGCTGGATGGGATATTGTGGGTAGTGATGTTATTGATGCATTTTAGGAGTTCTTTAGCACGGGTAAGTTGCTTACTAAACTTAATGCTACTTTAATTGCTCTTGTTCCTAAGATTAAGACCCCATTAAAGGTTTCAGACTATAGGCCTATATCATGTTGCAATGTCATTTATAAGGTGATTAGTAAGATAATTACAAATAGGCTCAAACCTATGCTTAATGACTTAGTTGATGTTAATCAGTCTTCTTTTATTCCTAGGAGGCAAATAAGTGATAATATTCTACTAGCACAGGAATTCATGAGAGGGTATACTTCGAATAGTGGAGTTAGGAAATGTGCTTTTAAGATAGATATCATGAAAGCATATGATACATTTAATTGGGGGCTTTTAGGAAGCATTCTTAAACACTTTGGGTTTTATTGTGTGATGGTTCATTGGATTATAATGTGTGTTAGCATTTCTTCTTTTTCTGTGTGTGTTAATCAGGAAATTAAAGGTTTCTTTAAGTCTGGTAGGGGATTGAGACAGGGTTATCCTATCTCTCCTTATTTGTTTACCCTAGTTACGGAGGTGTTGACCATGATGCTTAAGAGATAGATAAGAGATGAGGGTGGATTTAGGTATCATGCAAACTGTAAAGAGTTAGAACTGGTGAGTTTATGGTTTGCAGATGATTTATTACTCTTATGTCATGGTGATATTCACTCTGCTTCAGTGCTTAAAAGGGGTTTAGATGAATTCACTTTATGTTCTGACCTGTACCCAAGTGCTAGTAAAAGTAATGGTTTTTTTGGAAATGTTCCTGATGATGTCAAGAATAATATTAAAATGGTTATGCCCTTTAGTGAAGGATCATTACCATTTAGGTATTTAGCAGTTCCTATGATATCTAAAAGGCTTTTTAGTAATGACTGTTGTGGCTTGATTGAGGTTTGTATAAAAAGGTTAGGTGACTGGAAAAATAAAAATTTGTCATTTACTGGTAGATTGCAGCTTATTGCTTCTATTATGTCATCATTGCAAGTTTATTGGGCTTCTTTGTTCATGTTACCTATATCTATATGTGATAAGATTGAAAAGCTTTGTAAAGGGTTTCTTTAGGCTAGAGGGGAATCTACTAAGGGTCATGCTAGTATATCATGGAAAAAGGTCTGTAAACCTAAGAGTGTGGAAAGGTTTGTTTTGAGTACAAACACTTGGGATATGAATCTTAGTAATGTGTTTGTGAGATATTTATGTATGAATGTGTTTAGCATGCGGAATCTACTACAACACACTTAAAAGAACACAAGGTGGTGAGTTTATGTAAACGTGAGTATGTAATGAACAAGAAACACAACTTTAGTTAACACAAAACGATTCAATATTATTGATGAAATAATACGGATGATCTAAATATCACCGGGATTACAAAGTAATCTTGAATCTTAGATTGTAAAAGGATTTTTTGAATTTAGTAACTAAGTTACTTGAGAGATAGTTCGGTTTTGGTTAATTGTTGGAGTGATACATGCATGAAGTGTGACTAAGGGAACCTTTTATACGATAAGGCACCCTTATTACAAGTTGTCAAGTGGTTTAATATAATAAGATACTTTGACTATTCTAGCCAACAATTAAATACAACTACCAATGTACAACTCTGCAATATTCTTCTGTACACCACAGAAGACTAAACTACTTCTACATAACGTATAACAATGTACAAAGACTAATAATTCAACTAAATATCTATTACAAAATATCTAATCAACTTGACATATAGCTTGGCAGGCCCTTTGTCAACTAGCAGTACCTTCTACCCAGAAGGTACTGTTAGTACATCTTCATACTCTTCAAAATCAACTAGTAGGCTCTTTGACATCTTTGGCAGGCTCTTTGACTTGAACATTTTATTCCCAACAAAGAGTCAGGGAGGTTTAGGTTTAAAATCTATGCATATGTGGAATGAAGCTCTTATGGCTAGGCATTTGTGGAATGTTGCTAGTAATAAGGATTCTAGTTGGGTCAAATGGATTAATGTGCATATTCTTAAGGGGAGGAGTATATGGTGTGTTGAGGTTAATTATAACTACTCTTGGTGCTAGAAACAAATTTTGAGCCTTAGGGATAAGATTGATAAATTTGTTAATGTTCAGATTGGGAATGGGAGGAAGTGCAATATATGGTTTGATAAATGGTGTGATTCTGGTCCCCTTAGCAAGATTATTAATAAGAGAGTTATTGAATTAGCTAGGTTTAAAACCAATGCTTGTGTTGCTGACATGGTATACAATAATTCTTGGACTTGGCCTGATGATTGGGAGGGTAGGTTTGGGATTAATTTGCCTGTTCCTAATCTAATTGATAAGTGTGAGGATAAGACTGTTAGGAAAGACAAGAATGGGAAGGCATAGCATTCTATAAAATTCCATAGTAATTTGTACATTGCTAATCAAGTATTAAATACTAATACAGTTCAGTTAACTATTTTTATGGTCTAAATTTAAAATTTTGTTAATACCTTACGAACACAATGTAACGAGCTCGCACATGAACTACAACGGACCACTAATGCTCCAACACACCCAATATACATTACATGGATCCAACACACTCTTACTAGCCCAAGTCGTGGCCTGTTACTATTCATGGCCCAACCCAAATTACTTTTCTTTTATTTCTTACTCAGTTCAAATGCTCAACACTTGATTCATTTAATTTGTGAATTCGATACATAACTCATATAACATTTTACACAACCCGAATCTCCATACGTCATACAATCAAGATGTCGAGTCTCATTTCTTAATTCGAATGTTTAACCCTTAAATGAGACACAAAGCTAAACGCGTTTTAGAAATATACAAATCCAACCAAATACGACCAAATTCATTATTATCTATACGATTTATATCTAAACGTGACCTCAGGACATCATGAACATTTTTACACATCTTCTTATACATTTGTACACGTTAAAAATATTGCTTGAATCCTTTAAAACAAGTCGAGAACAACACATATTTATGCCATTCGATACATACAAGATATACAACACACACAACATATTATACATTACATGTAAACTTACACACTTAATATACACAACATGTCGACCTTAAAAACTATATATTGAAGATCTTACGAATATATATATATATATATATATATATATATATATATATATATATATATATATATATATATTCACATGCATTCAACATGTTGTCCCCGTATCAGTAATATATATATATATATATATATATATATATATATATTATATATATATATATATATATATATACTCACATGCATTCAACATGTTGTCCCCGTATCAGTAATATGCAAATCAAATCTTATCTCCAATAATGATCAACTTGCCAATATTTTATAATATACACATTCGATCATGCCTCCCAAAAATGAATATAACATTTCAACTTGCTATATATTCGTATGAAATTGCATGCATCCTATCCTAGCTACTGACAATATTCGAATAACGTTACAACTTGCCCCACTGGATCGAGTTTAATAATATTAATTGATTGGTATATATACATGCGTACGTACTAACTTTTACTTCCATGCATTCCCTAGTTTACTATTAGAAAACATTCCCCATTTCCCTTACTTCTTACTGCTGAGAGTGTCCAAGAATACCAGAGCCATTCTCCAATTCGAGTTCATTTCCAAGTCGTGATCAACCCATTTCGAAGCATTGTTGAATAGTTCTAGCGAGATACGCACCCTTTTCCCTTGTTCTTGATCGTTCTAACGTGCACAATCCACCTTAAAGGTGTAGTAAGTGATCACAAACTCATTTCAATACGTTCTATACAATTTATAACGCACCATACATCGTTTCTATATTTATTTCAATCGTATATCATGTTGATTTCATTTATACGCATCGTTGTTTATTTTCTTTACGTTTAACGCAATGACCTCCTTATGGATGGCTAAGAACCTGAGTTTTATCTATATTCGTCACTTACAATTTCAGTTATTTACTTACCGTACTCGTTTTATTCATTATTCGCATCATATTACATGTCATTTATTTATTTATCGTATCATGCTAAAGTCGAAAAGAAATGGACTGGCCAAAACAAATTCATATACACGACACCCTAATTTTATTGAACGACCTAATTCTTTATAGTCCCATTAATCAAACTCGTGTTTGGAGTTTTCTCCCATAAGCACTTATAAGCTCGCAAAAGCTACAAACCTAACGCCCCTTAAAACCAGTCGCAACCCTTTATTTCTTTCGAAATGGGTTGTTAAGCCCAATTGGCACATAACTAGCTTATTCGATAAGCTGCGGTTATAAGACCTTTCATATCAATTTTTAGACTTATAAAACAAGCCCAATACAAGGCCCAATATTTCCCAAATGTCCTCGGATCGTATTTCCTTAATGGGCTTTTAAATTGTATAGTTAAAACCCAATAGCTTTAAAATAAGCAAACCGAGAAATAAGCAGTTGAAAAACATTTGAATAAGCTTTAATAAGATTATAAAACTTTCAGAATCTTTTTCCAATTCGTTTTGTAAAAATAGGACTAAGTTTGCAATTAATTTTACTATTTGGGTTAAAAGTGACAAGTTCATATAATTGTGTGATAAAACTGTAAAAACAGAAACCTAGGGGTATAATTAATAAAAACAGTAATCATGTGGTTTATTATGTCATTTTTGGAAGATTTGGACTAAAAATGTAACTTAAATATATAATCAAGGACTAACGGTGCAAAGTTAACACCGTTAGGGTATAAAATGTAAAACTGATAAAAGTACAAGGATCAAACTGTAACTTTATTCCATATTTATTTCAATTGCATATTTTAAATTTCTCATCTCATTTGTATGCATTTTGTCACATTTTGTTCACATTTTATTCGTTTACGTTTTAATTATATAAAACGAATTCTAACGATTTGATTTACTTTTCGTTCACACACATTTCGAGAGAAAAACATTTATGGAATAAATAACATAAAAATATGATAATATTATGTATAATATTATTTTCGAACTTTAAGCATTTTAAGCATATCATACTCATATCACGCACCCATTTGTTATCTGTTACTAATTTTCACACACATTGTTAATATTAAGTCAAAACACCAAATACTTAGACTTCACTATTATCCAGGTCCTTTGTTGGAGCTGTTTTCGTAATTTTACTTGATTTCACATTTCCACCTCGCCAGTTACATACAAGGTGGGTCATAGCCCCATTTTCTATCATTTAACTGTTTATTAAACTCTTTGGGGGAGATACATGCTTGTTCTACTTTTAAATTTACTAGTTCACTTTAAACATTGTACTCAACTGGATACACTTTATTCATTTATTGAAACATAATTCCTATTTTCATTTACACAAGTACTATAAGCTTTTAAACTTATTACTTATGTTATACGTTGGATACCACCCAACGTAGGGCAAATATATTACTTATGTTGTACGTTGGATACCACCCAACGTAGGGAAAATATATCACTTATGTTGTACGTTGGATACCACCCAACGTAGGGCAAACATATCACTTATATTGTACGTTGGATACCACCCAACGCAGGGCAAACGTATTACTTATGTTGTACGTTGGATACCACCCAACGTAGGGCAAACGGATTACTTATCCGGTTACGTTGGATATCACCCAACATAACCCACTACTAATTAATATTTGTATTTATTACAACTATCATCTCACACTTGAAACTATTGAAATCAATTGCTTTACTTACAAACTCTATGAACTCACCAACCTTTGTGTTGACACTTTTTAGCATGTTTATCTCAGGTAATTAGCGGAGCAGGCAAAGGCACGGAGCGGGCAATAAACTCAGGGTTTCTAATGTGGTGTAAAACAAATCATGTCATTCACTTTTAAACTACTACACCCTTTTATGGGATGTTTTAACTCTGATATTTTCACATTTTGTACTTCAACTTTGATTTGAATAACAAGTAGTTTTAAAACGTCTCTTTTGAGCCGTTTTCTATTATTATGACAAAGATCCTCCCCGTAATACCCTGATTAGTCTTCCGCCATTAACTCATAATTTAGCGGGTGTTACAGATTGGCATCAGAGACATAATTATAGAGAACCAAATGCTTTCAAACATTGAACTATAATTACACTTTTCAAAATGAATGACTTTTACACCATACCACTTTACACCCTCCGTGCCTGCATAACACCGTGCTCAATATATTACTTTTAAGATCATTTTACACTAATCTTCACACACTTGATATTTACTCTCACACACCCGATTATTTTATGTTGATGCTCACACAACTGATTATTTCACCTTAATTTACACACACCTGATTATTTCACCCTGATTTTCACACACTTGATTTTATTGATTGATTACAATTACTAATTACGGATTATTACAGTACCATGTCTACAATCTCACACTTGAGTACCTCATCATCGGATATAGAATCCGAGGATACCCTATCATCTATCACCTCCTCATTGACAAAAGACCCATATGTTTTAGCTCTACGGGCACATCTCTCACCACCACACCCGAAGAACCGACCAGTTTCTCCCACATACACCCCCATCATCACCCAAGTATTAGTATGAATCACCCCCACTTCGATTATCACCCCTACACCGTCGGTTAGACCCGACCATCTATTCAACCAACTCACCCAATCATACCCGTTTACACCTCGCCAACGGGAGCCGACCCTAGAGGAGGATTTACCCTCTTAGAGTCGGGCTCGCATAGCAGGTCCCAGTGACCCATCTGCCTCATCATTACTAGAAACTTTCAGAAGAAACTTGATGAATGAAGAGAAAGTTGTTGAACTTCAGCTTTTGTAGATAATGAATCACTTTGAACCCTAGCAATCCTATACCAAGAGTTAATCATTTACTTACGATAGTACCCAAACCTGTCATGATTCCTATGATTCTCAGTTGGTTGTGAGTTTACATTATGACAATATTGTTAGGAATTGTAGTAAATTACCCTATTACCTAATGCATTCTAACATAATCATTATGTGGATTTTAAATCTATGCTTTCTTGTGATATCAACAGAAAAATGGCTCGCACAAGAAACCAAGAAACTGCCACTCCCACAATAACTATGACTCTTGAAGCTATCCAAAGGATGATAGTTGAAAGTGTTGCAGCAGCCCTAGAGACTCAAGCAGCTAACGTAGCCCGCTCTAGCAACAACAACCGATCTACCGGGAAAAGTGAGGCATTTGCGTCTCGCAAATGCACATACAAGGACTTCATAGGTTGCCAGCCAACTTATTTCAAAGGTTTCGAAGGAGTCACTGAACTCGCTCAGTGGTTCGAACGCTTCGAAACTGTATTCATGGGGTGCAACTGCCCAGACAATAGCAAGGTTACCTTTGCTACTGGAACACTTCTGGAGGATGCCGCATCTTGGTGGAACTCAACCGCCCAGACCATGGGTATCAAGGAAGCATACCGGATTACCTGGGCTAAATTTAAACAGAAAATGCTAAAGAAGTACTGCCCACATACAGAAATTAGAAAACTGGAAGATGAATTTCACCAATTGGTAGTGAAAGGAAATGATCTCAAGAACCACAACAGGAGGTTTCAGGAACTGGCTATACTATGCCCGACTGTTGTACCAGATCTTGAGAGAGCATTGGAGAAGTATATCGAGGGACTACCTCGGAGTATTGAAGGGAATGTCACCTCATCTAGACCACAAACACTGGAAGAAGCCATTACTATTGCTCAGAGACTAATGGAATGGGAAATCAAACATGGTTCCCCCCAAGGAAGCAATGATCACAAGACGAAGCTTGATGACAAGAGAACTACTCATCACTACAACAACCATCCCAACAACAACAACAACCACAACAACTATTGGCAAAACCACAACAATCACCAGCATCAACAGAATCGCAGGCAAGAAGCTGGCAAAGACCACATCGTCACATCTGCTAAAGGAGATGTGTAACCAATGTAGGATGTATCACACTGGGCCTTGTTTTGCTAAGTGTAGAAAATGCCAAGGAACAGGCCACAAAATAGTAGACTGCAAAGTCACAAACGATAAGGTGCAACCAGTAGCCGTAGTATGCCAAGGATTTGGCGAGCAGGGGCACTACCAGAACCGATGCCCAAAATGGAATGCCAATTAGGACGACAATGCCAGTGGAAGAGGATGGGAGTTCGTTAAACCTCAACAACGTCAATGGACAACAGTAACGTTTAAACAGGAGAAGAAGTTTCTGCTGTAATGATAAACCATAAGTTCAAGCCCTTTAGAGTTGTACTTTCTTTGTACTTTACCTTGGGTATATGATGTAACCTGAGTGTAACAAATACCTTTCTATCTTATGAGATATCTATCTTGTACTATTTCCATGATAATAACAACCTACGTCTATCACAGTATCTATCCCATTTACTCTATTCATAATCATTTCGTAACAATACACTGCTATCCCATTAGGAATCTGGTTAATAACATTCCTGACCAAACAACAGACTATTAACATCCTATAAGGTTCTCTCACAGACACTAGGATCCATTTCAAAGCTATCCTATTACCACCCTAGAAACTTCTAAACCCATCACCGTAGTATGAACCAAATTTTCTCGTTACCTTAAAAATAAATTATGTTGTCATTTTCCAAAACAACCCATTGAACACCATCTAAAACTTCTAGGAAACATAACATTTCTTACACTGGACTAAGAACCACATCATTTGTCCTCAATTATACATAGCCTGATCAACTATGTCTAATTTGGGAAGAATCATGTCACGAATGAAACTGTCAACTTTTCAAATTTCCTAAAACAATCTTCATTCAAAAGCAAATCCTGGTGACGAGACAAAATGCTCGTAAACACCCCTCTTTACCACACAAAATAGATATCTACACCTATTACCTACCATCCCAATAAAAGAAACTCGACATAAGTATGAAACTCGAGAATCACAAGAATTCGTAAAAATATATGGAAAGCACAAACAACGTAAATTTTATTAGAATCCATGAAAATTAATACATAACGATATAATTAGCAACGCTAGTACTAATGTTACAAATATCACTAATTAAGGTATAGAATCGCCAATAGGTTGACCCGCCAAGCCAATGAAAAACACCACCACACCTACGAGAGCAAGGGCCACTGCGGGATGTATCACTTTGAGTATTCTGTACGATAAATACAAACAAGTCTTATTACACATTACCTAGAAACACAACAAAGACTTATTTTAACAAACCTAAACGCAAGACTATTACCCCCATATCTTAACCACGCCAAGGACTAAACCCATGAGTGGTACGAGAATCACCAAAACCCCGACCAAAAATTTGTAGTCTTCATCTGGAACATAGGCCAAGTAGATGGCGGCAACAACAACATACACGATCGCGAGAATGGTAACAAGGTGCGGCATTTTGAAAGGATTGAATGAGAGAAATATAGTTGGTGGAAGAATGAAAATTAAATGGAGTATTTATAAGGAAAAAACTAGCCATTGGAATCACTATTACTAGCCATTGGAGGGCACTGTTCATAGCCGTTGATTTTTACTGTTCATGACCGTTGGAAAACACTATTCATAGTCTTTGGATCCATTAAGTGGCGAGACATTCAAATTGTTTCACCTAGCGCGAGAGATCTAACAAAGTTATGTTCTCTTGAATTCAAAGTGGAAATTCTTAGATGACCCTTTTTCCATAACCCCTCACCCCTAACAACCACTTTAGACTTTAATTCCGGGATGGAATTCTGAATGACTGGTGGGTACTGTAGCATTTTGTAAAATTCCATAGTAATTTACACATTGCTAATCAAGTATTAAATATTAATACAGTTCAGTTAACCATTTTTATGATCAAAATTTAAAATTTTGTTAATACCTTACGAACACAATGTAACGAGCTCACACACGAACTACAACGGACCACTACCGATCCAACACACCCAATATACATTACATGGATCCAACACACTCTTAATAGCCCAAGTCGTGGCCTATTACTATTCATGGCCCAACCCAAATTACTCTTCTTTTATTTCTTACTCGGTTCAAACGCTCAACACTTGATTCATTTAATTTGTGAATTCGATACATAACTCATATAAACTTTTACACAGCCTGAATCTCCATACGTCATACAATCAAGATGTCGAGTCTCATTTCTTAATTCGAATGTTTAACCCTTAAATGAGACACAAAGCTAAACGCGTTCGAGACATATACAAATCCAACCAAATACGACCAAATTCATTATTATCTATACGATTTATATCTAAACGTGACCTCAGGACATCATGAACATTTTTACACATCTTCTTATACATTTGTACACGTTAAAAATATTGCTTGAATCCTTTAAAACAAGTCGAGAACAACACATATTTATGCCTTTCGATACATACAAGATATACAACACACACAACATATTATACATTACATGTAAACTTACACAACATATTACAACAATATTAATATACACAACATGTCGACCTTAAAAACTATATATTGAAGATCATACGAATATATATAAATATATATATATATATACTCACATGCATTCAACATGTTGTCCCCTTATCAGTAATATGCAAATCGAATCTTATCTCCAATAATGATCAATTTGCCAATATTTTATAATATACACATTCGATCATGCCTCCCAAAAATGAATATAACATTTCAACTTGCAATATATTCATATGAAATTGCATGCATCCTATCCTAGCTACTGACAATATTCGAATAACATCACAACTTGCCCCACTGGATCGAGTTTAATAATATTAATCGATTGGTATATATACATGCGTACGTACAAACATTTTTCTTCCATGCATTCCCTAGTTTACACTTAGCAAACATTCCCCATTTCCCTTACTTCTTACTACCGAGAGTGTCCAAGAATACCAGAGCCATTCTCCAATTCGAGTTCACTTCCATGTCGTGATCAACCCATTTCGAAGCATTGTTGAATAGTTCTAGCCAGATATGCACCCTCTTCCCTTGTTCTTAATCGTTCTAACATGCACAATCCACCTTAAAGGTGTAGTAAGTGATCACAAACTCATTTCAATACGTTCTATACGATTTATAACGCACCATACATCGTTTCTATATCTATTTCAATCGTATATCATGTTGATTTCATTTATACGCATCGTTGTTTATTTTCTTTACGTTTAACGCAATGACCTCCTTATGGATGGCTAAGAACCTGAGTTTTATCTATATTCGACACTTACAACTTCAGTTATTTACTTACCGTACTCGTTTTATTCATTATTCGCATCATATTACATGTCATTTATGTATTTGTCGTATCATGCTAAAGTTGAATAGAAATGGACTGGCCAAAACAAATTCATATACAAGACACCCTAATTTTATTGAACGACCTATTTCTTTAGAGTCCCATTAATCAAACTCATGTTTGGATTTTTCTCCCATAAGCACTTATAAGCTCGCAAAAAGCTACAAACCTAACGCCCCTTAAAACCAGTTGCAACCCTTTATTTCTTTCAAAATGGGTTGTTAAGCCCAATAAGCACATAACTAGCTTATTCGGTAAGCTTCGGTTATAAGACCTTTCATATCAATTTTTAGACTTATAAAACAAGCCCAATACAAGGCCCAATATTTCCCAAATGTCTCCGGATCGTATTTCCTTAATGGGCTTTTAAATTGTATCGTTAAAGCCCAATAGCTTTAAAATAAGCAAACCGAGAAATAAGCAGTTGAAAAACATTTGAATAAGCTTTAATAAGCTTATAAAACTTTTAGAATCTTTTTCCAATTCGTTTTGTAAAAATAGGACTAAGTTTGCAATTAATTTTACTATTTGGGTTAAAAGTGACAAGTTCATATAATTGTGTGATAAAACTGTCAAAATAGTAACCTGGGGGTATAATTAATAAAAACAGCAATCATGTGGTTTATTATGTCATTTTGGGAAGATTTGGACTAAAAATGTAACTTATATATAATCAAGGACTAACGGTGCAAAGTTAACACCGTTAGGGTATAAATGTAAAACTGATAAAAGTACAAGGACCAAACTGTAATTTTATTCCATATTTATTTCAATTGCATATTTTACATTTCTCATCTCATTCGTATGCATTTTATCACATTTTGTTCAAATTTTATTGGTTTAAGTTTATAATTATATAAAACGAATTCTAACGATTTGATTTACGTTTCGTTCACACACATTTCGAGAGAACAACATTTATGGAATAAATAACATAAAAACATGATAATATTATGTATAATATTATTTTTGAACTTTAACCATTTTAAGCATATCACACACATATCACGCACCCATTTGTTATCCGTTACTAGTTTTCACACACATTGTTAATATTAAGTCAAAACCCCAAATACTTAGACTTCACTATTATCCAGGTCCTGTGTTGGAGCCGTTTTCGTAATTTTTCTTGATTTCACATTTCCACCTTGCCAGTTACACACAAGGTGACTCATAGCCCCATTTTCTATCATTTAACTGTTTATTAAACTCTTTGGGGGAGATACATGTTTGTTCTACTTATAAATTTACTAGTTCACTTTAAACATTGTACTCAACTGGATACACTTTATTCATTTATTGAAACATAATTCCTATTTTTCATTTACACAAGTACTATAAGCTTTTAAACTTATTACTTATGCTATACGTTGGATACCAACCAACGTAGGGCAAATATATTACTTATTTTGTACGTTGGATACCACCCAACGTAGGGCAAACATATCACTTATGTTGTACATTGGATACCACCCACCGTAGGGCAAATATATCACTTATGTTGTACGTTGGATACCACCCAACGTAGGGCAAACATATCACTTATGCTGTACGTTGGATACCACCCAACGCAGGGCAAACGTATTACTTATGTTGTACGTTGGATACCACCCAACGTAGGGCAAACGGATTACTTATCCGGTTACGTTGGATATCACCCAACATAACCCGTTACTTATTAATATTTGTATTTATTACAACTATCATCTCACACTTGAAACTATTGAAATCAACTGCTTTACTTAGAAACTCTATGAACTCACCAACCTTTGTCTTGACACTTTTTAGCATGTTTATCTCAGGTAATTAGCGGAGCAAGCAAAGGCACGGAGCAGGCAATAAACTCAGGGTTTCTAATGTGGTGTAAAACAAATCATGTCATTTACTTTTAAACTACTACACCCTTTTATGGGATGTTTTAACTCTGATATTTTCACATTTTGTACATCAACTTTGATTTGAATAACAAGTACTTTTAAAACGTCTCTTTTGAGCCGTTTTCTATTATTATGAAAAAGATCCTCCCCGGAATACCCCGATTAGTCTTCCGCTGTTAACTCATAATTTATGGGGTGTTACAGAAGGTGACATATTTTAGTATCAAAGAATTATGGCAGGCTATTAGTGTGGATTATCCTAAGGTGATTTGGTATAATCATGTTTGGTATACACAATGTATTCCCAAACTTGCTTTTATACATTGGGTTGCTATTAAAGGTAGACTGAAAACTAAGGATAGGATTGCAAAATGGTTTACTAAATTAGATCAGGTTTGCCATTTGAGTAAAACCAATAATGAAACACACAGTCACTGGTTTATTACTTGTCCTTATTCTAGGAGGTTATGGGAAAGGTTAAAGCCTTTATCATGTTTGGAAGATATTGGTAATTTTTAGTGCAAGCAGTCTCGTTGGGGAGATTGTTAGTGCAAGCAATCTCGTTTGTTTTGATTGATGACAAACATGTAACTTGATACATAACGTAAAATGTACAAGTTACTTGTAATCTTATTTTGTCTCAACATACATTCAACACCTCTCGAGTCCTTGTATGATACAACACAGGTTTGTACATGTTTGTTATGTGGCATTATGATCAAACCCTTAACAAACTATTTAGAATGTTTAAAATACGGTTAGGTCATTAAGTATTTTAAAAAGTTAACCATTCCACTTAGAACCTCATTTTACACCTTTGCATAAACAAGTATTTTTACTTGTACATCATGTTTCCTAAGATTAATAGGATAAGTACACTTTAGGTGTCAAACTAACATGATACATATTGGTAAACATATATTAGTTAAGCTAGTATATACATAGGATATACATATATACATTTACATTATTTACATTTTAATTCTTAAAATGGAAATATGTTCATGACATCATGGCATACATCATTTAGAGATCTTTAGATATCTTAGAAGATTTTGAAGATCATATGAATATATTACTTAGATCTTCACTCAATAAATCTTAGGAAAGATCTTGGATAGATTTTATGTAAGATTTGATTTTGGAAAGATCTTGGATAGATTTCATGTAAGATTATATTTAGGTGGTATTTTGTAAAGATCTTTAAGTTACAAAGTTGACTTTGCAAGATCTTAACATGACTTAACATGATATGGAATAATATGCAAAGATTTGTTAAGATATTAGTTGTCAGGTACCGGCGGAACCAAACTGCATAAAGGGCAGATCCCTTTATTAGGATCCGCCAAATCCGTGGCATGTACAAACTGTTTTTCTATAAATAGTAGCCCATTGTTTACCCATAGTTTTAAGCCACTTGAACACACATTTCCTTTACTCTTTGCAAACAATTAGATCAGTAGCAAACCATGTAGAATCATACATTAATCACCCTTTCCATAAATGATCATAATTTTACTAACTTTCATCATGTTGTAAGCATACACTGTTAATGATCCTGTGAAGCAAGCTTAAGATCATGAGACATCATCCATCACTAGCATAGCATACTTCCTGATCCACCAAGAAGGTTAGAAGATCTTGAAGTCTTTATCCACCATAGCATTCCAACATATGAAGATTCAAGGGCACTTGACATCCTCAATGATTGAAGACTTCTTATTCAAGAAGTTCATGCATACATGAAGATCCATCACAACAAGTTTAGGGAGCTTGTGATCTTCATACATTGAAGGCTTCCGATCAATGGAAGTTCATATAGATTAGGCATTTATATCCAGTGTACGTTTATGTCATGGATCATAGTTGTAAACATCACTGCATCACATTCTAAACATCACACTAGATTAGGTGGTTTATGCGTTTGTGCCATAAAACACAAGGTTTCTATGTTGGGCCAAAAAACATAGCGGGAGTGGTTGTACCCTTGTAAAGAACCCGGTGTTTAGCTTAGTACCGGAAAAAGTGTAAGCGACGATTGTAAGGTTTTCTCCGCCAAGAAGGGAGCTTGTTGATCTAGTGAAGTAACTCTCGAGTTGGGTACTCGGGGAGTGGAGTAGGGCGGAGAGGAGCTCCGTGACCGAACCACTATAAATCATCGTGTTCGGTTTGCGCTTTCTTTTACTTATTTCTTTACTTTTATGTTTGCATTATGTGATTGCTTGTGTTGTGATTAGTTGATGATACTTGTATGACAACATGTTTTAACTTATGCAAGTGATGAACTCAAATAAGTACATTTTATTACTATCATTTATCCTATTAATTTGACTTGTTTTACTATATTATGTATGAGGATTGATACTTAATCGTTTACTTTTGTAATTCTCAGGTAAAAACAAGCATTTGGTGAAACTTAGCGATTTTGGACTAATTATGGAGCAAAACGTGCATAAAGTTGAAGGTCTACTGACATGGACAAGATCAAGTCAATTCTGCTCCAGATGCGCCGCATCTCACTCTCGACATGCGCCGCATCTCTATCAAGATATCACCAGATACGATCCAAGATACAAGAGGACATGCGCCGCATCTAATCATGGAGTTACGCCGCATCTTCTGGCGGTGTACGAATATTCCTGAATATTATAATCTTGGACCCCACGCGAAGTTAAGTACATGCGCCGCATCTACTTAGTAGATGCGCCGCATCTTCCCTCAGACAGAAACTATAAATTCCCCGTAGACCAGACGAATTACAAGTTCCGAAAAACCTAAAACCAAAGTCCGAACAGGAGAAACAAAGGACGAATTCAGTCAAGGAGGCAGCACAAGACACACCCAAATCAAAGATACAAGAGCTGTAAGAAGGTGCTGCATGTGTTTAACTCATTAAGTAGTTTTGTTTTATTGTGTTAGCAAACTTTAATTCATCAGGATTGGTGGCTTGTGTAATGTGACAACGAAAGATTGCACTCCCTTTAATACTTGCTTTCCCATCAATTAAAGTTTATATGTTGATGTCTTTGGTTACTACTTATTAGTGCATTGATAACCTCTGTGTTTATTAGTGGCTTGCGGGCATTTGACTGCGGGACATAATGTGGCTCCCACGGTTATTACTAAATTGATCACTTAGGAATAACTTTTAGACATAAGTAATCATTAAGGGTTTACTCGCCGATAAGATTAGGACCAACGAGAAAGGGTTAACTACATACACTTCATATAAAGCTATCAATAAAACAAGTGACAATCTACTTAATCATAAGGACAGCCCTCTTATTGTCTCGAGTATTTATCTGTGTACGTGTGTGCTACTTGCTGATTCGTGCCTATTGGTTTATTTTATTATTTAATTGCAAACAAATCGTGCCAGTCTCTCAGGCTGAAACCCCCTTGCGTTAGGATATTAAAATACTGATTAGAATAACGAGATAATACGTTCCACTCTTAGTGATCGACACTCTACTTACCATTATCTTCATACCGACCGGGTACACTGCTCGTTAAGTGTGTGTGTTATTGATAAGTCGGCTAAATATAAATTTAAAACTTGAGTAGGCATTAAAACTGCTAAACCGCAACGACACATCACGCGCATCAAGTTTTTGGCGCCGTTGCCGGGGAATGAATTGTTATTATCTGTTAATTTGATTAGTATTTTAATTAGGTTTTTCTTTTTATTAGATTAATTGCATCATTGTACTATTTTGCATATTTGTTGTATTGTGTGTTAATTGTTTTCTTTTTATTTTTGTGTGTTTTATTTTCGTTGTGTGTTTTTTGTTTTTATTTTTTCGTATTTTTCTGTTCTGCTATCGTTGTACTGTGCTAAATCAAACGATACGGCGCATCTGATCTCTCAGATACGGCGTATTGCGTTTAATTTTTTTTTTAATACAACGCGTTTAATTAATTCGATACGACGCATCTTTTCCCCAAGATACGGCGTATCTGTTTTTAATAAGAAAATTTTTCTAAGCGATAAAGTAATACGACGCATCTGCTTTTGCAGATACGGCGTATCTGTTTTTAATAAAAAATTTTCTAAACGTTAACGCCATACGACGCATCTGCTTTCGCAGATACGGCGTATCTATTATTTTAATTAAAAACAGTTTGCGAATTATTAAACAGATACGGCGTATCGATCTCTGTCGATACGGCGCATCTTTCTGAATCAAAAATCGATATTTATTTTTAAACGTAACGAAAATACGGCGCATTAACTTTCGTTAATACGACGCATTTAATTTTAATTAGATAAGTTGATTTTTGATTAATTAATTCGATACGGCGCATTCTTAAATTCTAAAGTGGCGTATCTATTTTCTGGATAAAGTCTGATTAAATTTTAACGTATTAAGATACGGCGTATCCAACTTTTTGGATACGGCGCATCGTCTGCAGATATCAGAAACTTTAATTTTTCGTATTCCGTTTTCGTTGTTAATTTTCTGATATACTACTTTCTCGAGCATACCCTACTGATATTTTTGTGTTGATTTCAGGAAGTGTATGACCAGGAGTTCTACGAAGAACTTGATTCAACCTTTCGAAGATCTTGAACGAGCCCTACATTCGCTTAAAAGGCTTTTCAACACAAGAAGCTTTGATCTTTCAAGTTCACTCGAGCTTGATTACTTTTCTGAAGAAAAAGAGGAAGTTGAAACAGAAACAATGGGCGAAAACACTACTATGGAGGAATACATGAACAATACCCGTGCTGATTACACTTCAGGAGTTGCTAGACCTAAGTTTGATGATAAGTCAAAATTTGAGTTGAAGGGTCAGTTTCTCAAAGAGCTAAGAGAGAATGCTTTCAGTGGGACGGAACAAGAGGATGCTAATGAGCATGTTGAAAAGGTCCTGGAGATTGCAGATTTGTTTACTTCAGAAGGAGTCAATACCGATCAACTCATGCTAAGAATCTTTCCAATCTCACTAAAAGGAGCCGCTAACAAGTGGCTAAGGAATGAACCTGCTAGTTCAATCACTACATGGGAAGGTTTGAAGAGCAAATTCCTGAAGAGATATTGTCCACCTGCTAAGACTGCTAAAAAGATGGAGGCTATCAATAGTTTCAAGCAAGAGCCTGATGAAACCCTTTATCAAGCTTGGGAACGGTTTAAAGATTTATTGATAAAATGTCCTCAACACTATCTAACCCCTATGCAGGAAATAATATTGTTTTATCAAGGATTGGACGTGCCTACAAGACAGATTTTGGATGCTAAGGGAGCTGTACCTCAAATGAGTGCAACCAATGCTAGGAAAGCAATCCAAGATGCTGTTGATCATTCCAAAAAATGGCACGATGGGACCTCTACTAGATCTAAGAGCAGCACTAATTTTGACGGGATTGCTGCTATTCAAGCTCAATTGGATAAAATTAGTAGAGAGATGAAGAAGCGAGATGAAAGAGCATATGCTGCCCAAGTTGGATGTGAAAAGTGCGAAGGACCTCACTACACTAAAGATTGCCCGAACAAGAATGAAAGTGAGACATTTGAAGAAGCATATTACACCCAATTTGGACAACCATTCCGACCTTCAGGAAGATTCAGGGAAGCTAGTCCGGGATTCTATCAAAAGAACAACTTCAATCCCGCTTATCAAGAAAGGAGGCAGACTTTAGACGATACTTTAAAGCAAATTATGGCCGATGCTGCTAAAAGACATGAAGAGAATACTGCTATGATCAAAGAAATCCGAGCTTCAACGGACACTACTACAAGAAATCAAGGAGCTTCGATCAAAGCATTGGAACAACAAATTGGTCAAATGAGCAAAGTTCTTCAAGAAAGGGGATATGGAAGTTTACCAAGCTCAACTGAAACCAACCCAAGAGATCATGTCAAGGCCATAAACACCACTGAAGAAGTCACTCCTAATATACCTAGAAGATCGATGAATGGTAATGATGGTGCAAGACCCGAATTTTTCTTTAATTCTTCAATCAGCTTAAGGAGACTACTAAAAGAAAAGACAAAGATTGAAGAGGAGATCAAGGCAACAATGAAAGAAGAGAGCTCTGCAACCGACTTAAATGCCTTGCCTCATAAAGAAAGAGACCCAGGAAGTTTTACTCTACCTTGTTCTATTAATAATATATCTTTCAATAATGTGTTAGCTGACTTAGGAGCTAGTGTTAGTGTTATGCCTCTTAAGACATTCGCTACCCTAGGACTAGGAAAATTAGCACCAACTAAGTTACTTATTGAATTGGCTGATAAAACGGTTAAAACGACCTGAAGGGATTGCTAATAATGTGCTAGTTAAGATTGAGCAGTTTATTTTTCCCGTAGACTTTGTTATACTAGACATGCCCGAGGATGTTAAGATTCCTTTAATCCTCGAAAGACCTTTCTTGTCTACTGCCCATGCTAAGATTAATGTGTTTAAAAGAAAAATTTCATTAAGGGTAGGGAATAATAAACTAGTCTATAAATGCCAAGATCCGGTTAAAAGCATAATTAGAGGTGTTTATGTGCTAGGATTAAGAGAGCGTATGGACCTCGATCTTGAAGCTAGACTTATGGGAGAAACATTGATTCAAAACAACTCAACTAGTCCTAATCATGAGAACTTTGAGGAATTCATTGACCTTAATGTACCTACCGAACTTAGACGCAATGTTGTTAATGATTCTGATGATGAGTGGTATGATTGCGTAGTAATTAACAAACGTAGGAGAATAGTTGAGAAAACGAATTTGAATAATGATGTGTTTATTGAACTACCACCCCACCTTGCTTATTTGTGCCTATATGATAATAAGAATTTCCCGTCTATCATTTTGTCATCTCTGCCCGAAAGGGACAGGACTTTGTTTATACATATATTAAAGAGGAACGGCGTGGAAATTAAGGATGAGCAAGGAGTGTTCAATATTACTGAATTGGCGATGAAGGAGCGCGATGTTTCCGACTCCTTCAATGATCGATACTAAAGAGCTGAACGTGAGTCTAACTTGAAGACTCTGGAATAAAGACAAGTGCTTACCGGGAGACAACCCGGATTTATCTATTTACTATTCTGTTTTCTGTGTCGTGTCAGTCAGGCCCGCATGAGGATACGGCGCATCTCAATTCTGAGATGCGACGCATCTCCTGCAATGGTCATATCTTATTTTATTTTTCTGCATTTTTATTTTCGACTTTAAAACTCTTTATCAGTTTATTTTTAATGCGGCGCATCCCTGGTTAAGGATGCGGCGCATCTTTATTCTGATCCGTATTAATTCCAGGTTCGATACGGCGTATCTTCTTCAATAAGATACGGCGCATCGACTGACCTGATGATTTTCAGTTTTAATTTTTAAGTTTTATTTTTATCTAACTACTAATGTATTATGCAAGTTTGAACCTTTCTTATCTTAGGTGTGTTTTAAAGTGTTGGTGGTATTATAGTTTCCTGGATTTCCTGTGGATACATCAAGTATGAAGCTTTAACGTTCTAATCCACAAGAAAGATGATTTTTGCTCTTATACAAATGGAGGATCATACCGAGCAAATCTCAGGGGAGTTTTTCTGTTCTAATTCTTTTATTTTCCAGTTTTTAACCTTTTATACAAACAACGAGGACGTTGTTTAACTTAAGTGGGGGGATTGGAGAATTAGAACACTTAACAATTACTTGTCCTAAACTTTTTCAAAAATTATGCTTAAAATGTGCTTAATATATCAAACTTAAAAATTTTTTAGCATGTTTTTGTTTAAGATCTAAGTTGCATAGCTGCACACATGACGTTATTTTCAAAAATTGTGATTTTTCAAAATTCACAAATCTATGAGTGTGCCGGTGACTTGTAAACTTTAGAACTTGGCTTGTATACTATTCGAGACCACCATAATGAGTATTATTTATATAATTGGAATGACTTGTCTAAATTGGTAAAATTCTAGGATTACACCCAAATAGCCTATTATTTGTTATGTGTTATTAACTAACTACACCGGTTAGTTAACCCCCGTATAAACCCTTTTGTTACTCTCATTTTTAGAGTAAGATACCCCTAGAAAAACCCTCAGAGCCATTCCTTTCGTTTCTTACACCTATGTTTAAAATGTTTCGTTACACCCTTACACCTTAGCCTACCCTGTAGATTAGAATCCGTGGTTGGTTGATTGCTATAGGCAGAGTGTGTTTCCTTACATTACCTGTGTTCGCGTGCGTAATTCATTATCTATGGTTAGGTCGGGAAATTGCACAATGCAATTGGAGTGAAAGTAAATATTGTATATTTTGGAGTTTATTTTTCGTGTGTTTACTATTTTCACTATTACCATTATTTCTGAAGTTATGAAAAGTATGGAACATTTATCCAGAATTATCATTATAGTGATGTGGTGAAATTTTACACATCTATCTTTATGTTTAAATAATAAAAAAAAAAAAAAAAAAAAAAAAAAAAAAAAAAAAATCGAAAAAATGAGAAAAGAAAAAGAAAGAAAGAAAAGTTGGATGTTTATTTTAAGCCAACTTATGTAAAGTTTTGTATTAAGTGGTCGATATCACCACTATTTGTTGTACTATATCTATGGATTGAATGGGAATTGGCAGTTATGGGAACGCCAATTAAGGTTTATTATTTGATTAAGATCTTGTTGAGTATAATTCGTGTCTACCTAAAGCGTGTGTTTCAAGTGTTAAAGCGTGAGTTATTCGATGATATGAGTCTTATTCATGGGATGGTTGGGATAGTGATTAACCACACTTAGGATTTTAATTTATTTGTTTTGTTTATTTTTATTTTTGCACCAATTTATATCCCAAATGTTATCCATGCCCTTTATTATTCTTTATCCAACCAAACCTTTGATTTATTGAGATTAGGGATTTGAGCAATCTTAAGTATCGTAGTCGTGGATTCGGCTATGTATTTATGATTTTGTCGCCCTTTTTGATATATTATTATTGGTGAAGTTTGGACCTATCTTTAGCCTATTCGAGTTAAGGATTTGAGCAATTTCAAGTATCGTGTTCGTGGATTCGATCATGTATTTGTGATTTTGTCGCCTTTTCTGGAATTTGAGATCGATAGAGAATAAGAATAATTAACCCTTAAGCCTAAAAACCCTTTTTACCGCTTTAGACTTGTTACTCCTTAGCTTTAGTGGAGGAGATGTGTATACTTGCCAAGCTTATGATAGAATATTCGTCGCGACTGGAAAGTTAAACGATTAGATTTGCTTTTATCAAAATTATTTTATTTTACTTCTAATTCGTTAAGTGTTTAGTTGTGTGATTATGAAATAAACGAATACATGCTTAAATATAAAAATAAATCCTAACATCTTTTAGGATACATTTTCATAAAAGAAATTCTAAGGTTTACTTGGGGACAAGTAAAGTTCAAGTGGGGGGATATTTGATGAACTCAAATAAGTACATTTTATTACTATCATTTATCCTATTAATTTGACTTGTTTTACTATATTATGTATGAGGATTGATACTTAATCGTTTACTTTTGTAATTCTCAGGTAAAAACAAGCATTAGGTGAAACTTAGCGATTTTGGACTAATTATTGAGCAAAACGTGCATAAAGTTGAAGGTCTACTGACATGGACAAGATCAAGTCAATTCTGCTCCAGATGCGCCGCATCTCACTCTCGACATGCGCCGCATCTCTATCAAGATATCACCAGATACGATCCAAGATACAAGAGGACATGCGCCGCATCTAATCATGGAGTTACGCCGCATCTTCTGGCGGTGTACGAATATTCCTGAATATTATAATCTTGGACCCCACGCGAAGTTAAGTACATGCGCCGCATCTACTTAGTAGATGCGCCGCATCTTCCCTCAGACAGAAACTATAAATACCCCGTAGACCAGACGAATTACAAGTTCCGAAAAACCTAAAACCAAAGTCCGAACAGGAGAAACAAAGGACGAATTCAGTCAAGGAGGCAGCACAAGACACACCCAAATCAAAGATACAAGAGCTGTAAGAAGGTGCTGCATGTGTTTAACTCATTAAGTAGTTTTGTTTTATTGTGTTAGCAAACTTTAATTCATCAGGATTGGTGGCTTGTGTAATGTGACAACGAAAGATTGCACTCCCTTTAATACTTGCTTTCCCATCAATTAAAGTTTATATGTTGATGTCTTTGGTTACTACTTATTAGTGCATTGATAACCTCTGTGTTTATTAGTGGCTTGCGGGCATTTGACTGCGGGACATAATGTGGCTCCCATGGTTATTACTAAATTGATCACTTAGGAATAACTTTTAGACATAAGTAATCATTAAGGGTTTACTCGCCGATAAGATTAGGACCAACGAGAAAGGGTTAACTACATACACTTCATATAAAGCTATCAATAAAACAAGTGACAATCTACTTAATCATAAGGACAGCCCTCTTATTGTCTCGAGTATTTATCTGTGTACGTGTGTGCTACTTGCTGATTCGTGCCTATTGGTTTATTTTATTATTTAATTGCAAACAAATCGTGCCAGTCTCTTAGGCTGAAACCCCCTTGCGTTAGGATATTAAAATACTGATTAGAATAACGAGATAATACGTTCCACTCTTAGTGATCGACACTCTACTTACCATTATCTTCATACCGACCGGGTACACTGCTCGTTAAGTGTGTGTGTTATTGATAAGTCGGCTAAATATAAATTTAAAACTTGAGTAGGCATTAAAACTGCTAAACCGCAACGACACATCACGCGCATCAGCAAGTTATAAACATCTTTCATATTAGAACAAGCTTAAACGGATATTTGATACAACAAGTTTTAAGTTTTTAAAACGGGAACGTATTCACCCCCCCCCCCCTCTACGTTTCCACAATTGGTATCAGAGCCTCGTGGCTCTTATTTTCAAAACAAATGGTTTTTAAAATGGAGTACGATCCATGTATCAAATTACCATTGAAGCGGAATATAATATGAAAAATGTTTCGCTAAGTAAACTTAGAATTTTTGTTGTTAGATGTTACTTTGTATCCAAGCTTGAAAATATCCTTGAAAAATAATGGAAAAGCTTTCTTAAAAGGATTGAGTGTCAAATTGTGTGCGTAAAGCTAATTTACGAAAAACACGGGTTGTAAAGGAGCGTTTGGGATAACTATTAAATTAGTTGAAAAATCTCTTCGTAAATGTTTAGATAAGTCACATTAGTAGAAATAATGTTAAATAAGTATATTGTAAGTTTACTATCTAATCTAGTAAGTCCCACAAACTTTCTCTATGTCAAAATACTAGTTTTTTTGAATCTGATACAGAGTCCCGCGGAACCAAATCACATAAAGGACGGATCCCTTTATTTGGTTCCGCCAAATCCGTTGGTATAGTATCCAGCTTTTGTCCAACTTCAAAAATTCATAACTAATTAACCGTAAGTCCGTAGAAGTCGTGCCACCTATCATTTTGAAGGGAATTAAGTCTACTTTTATTTAAAAATAATCTCATGTCCTCAATCTAAACTAAAGTAGGTAAAACAAATCAAATACTACAACCTGTTCAAAATATTAAGTTTCATTTTGACACAGTAACTTAAACTTTTAAGTCGGGCAATGTAAATTGGTATCCTTTGAACAATTGATATGATTTTTTTTTAAACTAAAGAATTTGGTTCATATAAAGGAAACAAATCAAGCTTGGTATACATCGTCATATTTAAACACAAAGTGACGAAAAGTATATTTTTTTATGCTATGTGACTACTTGTTCTAGTTGTTTACATACATGTTGTTTGCTTGTTGATAGTTGTGATTATACTTGTTTATTTGTAATACATAAGTGTCTTGCCATGATACTTATTTCCATGTTTATCAATTGCTTGTTTTATGCATAAGAGGACATTTGGTAGATATTGTGCAATACGTTAATAAACTGTGTTTGTTTCACTTATTGACTTAGATATTTTTGTTTGCATATGTTATGTGAAAACCTTGCATAACTTACTTAGAAATGTGAACTAAGTGAAACTAGTTTAGTGTCTTAAAATGTATTGTCTTGCACAAACCTTCACTTAATTTCAAGTGTTAAAATGTGTAAACATGTAGTATCTGAGAAAGAGTGTTTGGTATAAGAAAATTTCAAACAATGATGTGATGACTTGTTGTGTTATTAGGATATTATGTTGGTATTATACTTTTATGTGAACTAACATAACAATGCAGGATGATAACACTCGATATTATCGATTTTCCGTGTTTAAGCCACCGTTTGGCTTAACCTCCTTTTATGGTAAGTTATTATCATTTGATTGATCTATATGCAAACGTGTGTTAGAATCTGTGTTTTTGCTTTTAATCAATCACCAATAAAAAGTTATATATAGTTTAGGACAATTCTCGGGATTTGAACCGGTATCGGAAAATTTGACATACTCTCTGTAAAGAAACTCCAACGGGCGGATTCCGCGGAACCAAAACCTGGGTTCCGTCTGTTGAACATTTTGGCTCCGCCAAATTTGTCCCAACGGATTCAGCGGAACCAAAACTTTGGTTCCGCCTTTGTTGTCGTTTGGTGCCACATAACTAACAGCTAATTTTTCAAATTTTCGTTTAAATTCCGCAGTCAAGATTACTCACCTTTATCACCAGGATTCCTTTCTGTAAGACCCTAAAAATTTGAATCTCAAATTCACGTCCAATTTCGAATTTTTCCTATACTTTGTAATAAATTATTTTAAACCCAAACATATATATTATGTGTGATAATTAAAATAAAAATTAATTAACCTAAGTCTATGTCTAAAATAAATAAATGTCATACAAATAAAACATTCCTATAATTTCTCACCGGTTTTGTTTGAGATTTGCATGGTATTATTCTATTGCCATAATCTTAACCCAAAAATAACAAGGCACAGCCTTTCCTTTCATCCATACATGTGACAGGATTCAATCATATCACTGTACTATAACACCTTACCTATTTACTAAAATAGAAAACACAATGAGTATTTTATGCAAAGTGATTCACACATCATATTTGGTGAAGATATGACCATATCAATATTTAAATTGTTTCCCTATTTCCAATATTTCCCACGCGTTTTCCGTTCTTAGCAAAGATTTGTACTTATCAACTCTTGAAATGCATGTTGTTCGTATCACAAAATCACCATCATAAAGCGCTGATATCACAAATCAATTATCACATTCATACCTTGAGATCAGTCAAACAAATACTAAATATCTCTCACGTCTATATGATTTAACTAAGCGTGTCATTGCATGTGGTTGGGATTACCACCGTCCATCATGCAAACTACAAATAAAAATTTAATTCTCGTCCTGGTTTTTTCTTGGTTTCGATCTCGATTCGTTGCTGGAGGGTTCGGGTTGTATCGTGATTGGTTATCGAGTCTCATTCGAGTTGGTTTTCGTGTTCGGTTGACGTTGGAGTTGTGGGCTGTGATCGTGGCTACGTTTGTATTCGATTATCTGTTTGTGTACGTGGGTACTCCAAGGTCTTGACTTCATATGATCTAGTTCGAGTTTGGTGCGAGTGTCATTCTTGTTGGTATCGAGTTTCGGTTCATGCGACAGTTGGAGAGTAACAGTCTTGGTGTTCTAGTCGTAGCAGTTTTGGTGATTCATGTGTGGTCGATTTCGAGTACCAATTTCCTCTCCCTTCGATCACTCCTAACTCAGCCTTAAGGTAAATCCCTATCTATCATCGACATACATCAAACGTACGTGTGATAAACAGATGGTTAAACTAAAAGTTCGATTACATGTATAAAAGAGAATGTAGTACGTAAGACATAATAGCAACCTTGTTAACAATAATGACGAGTATAGCTTCTATTCGTTCGATCTTCCCTGGTTCAACATTAGGGTGTAAACGTTAACTGTTATTAGCATACATATCTATACAAATATGTTACCCGTTAAAATATTATGTCATTTATAAGGGACGAATTGAACAGGATTATGGAATTTAAACATATTCGATTTATGAAGTTGAAAGCATAAGTTGTGGCCATGCATGTTACACAATACGTATATAGATAGCACCATAATCACCACTGATGTCGAACCGTTAGGTCGTGGGTTTTATGACATGAATATACATGTGCATGGAATAAAGAAAGCTATAGTTTGTGGTGAAAACAAGAAGTAAGTATGGTAAAACCTACGTATAACATTTCAAGATAAAGCTGATAATATAGCCACAAAAGAGACACTCTTTCATGATGTTTAACAATATATTATACTTTTCATCGCAAACCAACTAGCAATATAAAAGCAAGAAAATATAAGCCGCAAAGAAAAGAGTCCATCTAAAAATATAGAAGTGCTAATGATTCGAAAATATGATATTAAGAAATATTAGCAAGTAACAGTTAAGGTACGAAGCAGTTATATAACGAAATAATACGTGCCTCCAAATTATTGTAGATAAGCAAAGGAGTAAGTTGTGTTTTCAGATACGCGTGGAATTGCTCGTAAGGTACAGATATTCTACCCTTTTTCAGTAAGGGTGTTTTCCCTCTCATGACTCATTTATCTTGATTCGTTTTAAGATTCCCTAAGCCATTGCTATGTTTCCCCTACACTTTGGTTCGTTTGTTTGATTCATTTAGACTTTGATGTTCGATATGACCCTTTTGCTTTGAGCCTCTATAATGATCCATTTGATATTCATTCGTTACCTTGTGATATTAGTATTCGACTCACTTGATACTTCAAGGATTCGTTTGATTTTGGTAACTAGATGTGAAAACCTTTTCAATTATATCATGGAAATGTTTTGAGGAAAAACTATTTTTTTAAAATGACGTTTATGAAATATGCGCTACCACTTTTAATTGGAATTTGGCTAAGCTTTTATGAAAACTACGTTTAAAGACTACTTTTGTGAAAACCGTTATTAAAGATTATTTTTATGAAAATCATTTGATAAAGATTACTTTAAATGAACCATTTGATTTTGAACCTCCGATGATGACTTAGACTATTTGAACCTTTGCTTTGATATTGGGACTTTGACCATGATTCGATGACTTAGACTATTTGAACCTTTGCTATGATTTGGACCTTTGACCTTTGACCTTTCAGTTTGATACCCGAGCCAAGTTCGTTTCCTAGCCATGAAGGTAACATGGCCGTGTCATTGATGCACCAATGGCATGACTCCAGTGTGGTCGAGTGATGTTCCACACCGTCCCCATTTTGATTATTATGTGCACACTACATTTATTATGGCCGGTATATTGTTCGGGGGGCGTATGGATGCATCCTAGGTTCGTGTTCGTATTAGTGGATTTAACATGATTTGATATTATATTATTGTTCGGTGACTGATGTATGGGTGCAATCCACGTCTTTCACAAGTTCGGGAGTTAGCTACTCCATTTGAAGAATGAGGACACCCCTCATATTATCTGATTATCTGAGAGGTCTCCCCTCTATATGATTATGAGGACATGGTTACTATATTTGATTTGTGTTCGGGCTCGTGGTGGATTACTGACCTACCCTTTTTCTTTCTTACTTTGTAGTCTTTGACTATACCTTCGTAAACCCAATGTACCAAACTATACATGTTCGTTTTCTTTTGCTTTCGTTTTCGTTTATATATATCTGTTCACTGGGCTTTTTAAGCTCAGCCGCATTTCTTTCCCTGCGGCAGGTTTTAGTTGGAAGCTGGGTATGAGTGAAGAGACTTTTGGACTTAGAAGACCTTGATAGTTATTCTGAAGTAGAGACTATTAGAAGGATTTGCATTTGCAGACTTAATATTTAGCTTTTGTTTCCTTTGTAGCCTTGTATATTCAGTATTTCATTTGTAACCTTTGAGAACCCTTGTATTACTGTTGATGTACGCTTTGTTTTGATCTGATATGAAACCATTATTATGACATCTTTACCCTTATCGGGTTGGGGTGTTACAATTATGGTATCAGAGAGACAGGCTGCGACTCGTAATACATTTACCCTTGGCCTGTGTAAGTTAGGACCACTAAGTTTTCCCTGTAGGCGCTCGTAAGACAACCTTTGAAAATTTGCTTTAAGATTTCCCTATAGGAACGTAAGTTTTGACCAGTGAGGAAGGGGTAGACTAGAAGGCATTTGTTTAAGTATCATTGCTTCCGCATCACTTTGATTCGTGCCTTGCTTTTGTTTAGATCCTGTTGATACCACTTTTGGAAAATGAAAGCTTATGCTTTGCACCACCTAAGATTTGAACCTGATTAAATCTTGAAGGCATTGAGAATTTCATAATAATTGCCTGACACTATTTGATCCTTATCTTCAGATTTTGACTCTGATCTCTGATCCTTTCGTTAATCATTTTGACGCCTCTTCGGGCATTCTGAGAATCTCCATAGCGATGACGTACTTGATACATTTTTTTATTTGTCTTTTGCTTTGATAAACGTCTATGAATCTTCCGACACTATTTGATTTCGTTTCACCCATCTCTGTCCCTATGAGAAGTCTTGTGGTGTGTAACCACGAGTATAAGAATGTTTCCCTCTCACCTTTGAACGATAAGTTTTGCTATGCTGATCTGTCTTTCTTTGGATAGTTAACTTCGATTTTATTCTGACAAGGAATTGGTTGATTGAGCATTCAAATATTGACAACTACCCTTCTATGTCTCACCTTTGGCGTTTGAAACAATTTTGAACTCCCTACTAATATTACCGATTGTTAAACCCTTTGCTATCACTATTACTCTGAAGACTCGTGTGTTACTTTCGCGGTTATGAATTTTTCCTAGGACCCATTTCGTACACCAATGAATGAATCGTATCTTGAACGTTATTTGGCACCCTGAATTTCTTGAATATGATTCCTGGTTGAACCACCAAGTTTTTCCACCGGAGTGTGAAGTAAGATTTGACATGATATCGAGATATTGTCTAGTCACCAGGCAAAGATTTCCTCCGGATGTGTCCGGAATTATACCAGTTGATTTGAGCTACCGGGAAGAGCAGCAACCGAAGACCAGGATGTAAGTCTGCTTGAGTGTATCTGCTGGGCGTGTTTTAGTTTCGTTCACGATAAAGAAGGATGGTGGCTGGAGATAGCTGAACCGTATCACTGTTAGGAGCCAATATTCCTCCACCCTGAAACGACTATGTGTTTGTTTAATTTCAGAGCGCGAAGTTTCCTTCTGATAAAATTGATTTTATTCTTGGAATCGCCTTCCGTATTCGTAAACGACTACTATGACGGTTAGTGACGCTAATAGTATTAGCTAAAGCTCTGACTGTTTTGCGAATTTGATAAATGATGTTTTCTCGTGAGTACTTGGGCGAATGGTCATTGTATGACTTAATAGTACGTTCGGCGACGAGGAAGAGCATGAAAATCATCTTTGCACTTTGTTAGGAAATTCGTCGATCATTTGCACATTCTGAGAAATTGGTATTTGTGAGACAACGATGTTCTTAATTGAGGATATCTCTTTAAATCCCGCAAGTTTTGAAAACTATCACCAAGTGGTCAAGACCGATAACAGAATGGAGAACTGAAACCCTTTGAGCTTTGCAGAAGAATTCTGAATGATGTTCACAAGTTGCGATACCATTGAGAAATTTCGTGAACCGAGAGAAACAGCTTAGTTTGATTGAGAATGGAGTTTCCATACCTTCGGGCGGAACGAATTTTGGGGCATCCCAGAAAGAGACTCGGTTTTACTCCCTTACGGCACAAAAGGTTTTGCGTATGCATCAAGACAACTAGAAGCGCATCAGAAAAATTACTTCATTGTCTGACCTGGAGTTGACAACAACGGTGGCTACCCTGAAGAGTGAAGACATTCCTTACAAGGCAGAAGTGTTGGCGATGCAGAAGAAGAAATTCTAGTCGAGATGGCGAACCTAGTGCTGATGAAGACATGCAGTCTCATTTCCCTATTCATCTTGGTTGTACTAAGATGAATTGAGAGCGGAAGCAGACTGGATGATGAAGAGATTTAAAGATCTTGCCAGAAATCCATGTTACTCCATCACATTCCAAGAAGAACTGCAGGAGGCTCGACGAACCAAACACAAGTTCTCGATTTTGGTTTCACTTCCTGATTGATGGACAGACGAAGACAGATTAACCGGACTTGAGGAGATTGGATGTGTTGAATGAACGGATTTTTGAAACAGACCCTTTATGTTTGGGAGAATTGATTCTATGAAGGCCGAAGATTTTGGCGACTAACTTTCATTTCCGTTGACCCTCTTAAATTTCTTTATAAGTAATAAGATCCTCTGATGATTTAAGTTTCCTAGAAGCATTTCAGTTCGTGTTCATTTTTCGTATGTTCGGTGATGGCTTTGTTTGAGAGATTTTGGCGAGTTGTGGAAGATATGATGCTTGTGACGGCGTACCTCACTTCTACTAGGAAATCTGGGATTTTGATACTCTTGCGAATAGTTTTTTTTCCCACTTAACTATGACAATTGATCTTGTTGACCTTTGAGACTATAGAAGTACTAGGTGGATTAAGATAGGTGGTTTTGCTCACGACTCGAGATAAAGTATGATCATCATGAAGGCAAAATTATGTGGTGCTAGTATTATGACGCCTGATCAACGTGATAATACTTACACCATATAACGTGCACTCATTGTGGACATAGGATATCTTGGGGAGTACCTAAAAGTTTAGAATTTGATCTCCATTGGATTACCCGTGATTAGTGAGACTTTAGGTTCGTTCCACCTATACGCTTAGTCTGCTTTCACCATTGTACGATTTGATACGTTTGGATTCTCGACACGCGTTTTCTGACCTCTATATTCTCCGATAAGAATCTTAGGTTCTGTTGTGAAGCCTTCTGCCGTTTGAAGATATCAAACAATCTGTTTTCTGTACGTTCTCATCTGATTTGCCTAATCAAATTCTATGGACGGCATATCCGTCAAAAATCCTACGTATTTCAGTATCTCTCCCGAGAGAATACGATTATCATCTGTTACGTTTGGTAAATTATTCTTGATCTGGATTCAGTATGGTATGTCTTTCCGAGAAAGCAGAAGCTATTTTGATCAACAAGATAGAGTCATAAGAAAAAAGCCTTTCACATTTCTGTTCACTGTCCATTGTGTTCCGTTTCATTTCACTTCAATTTTTGAGGACGAAAATTTTCTTTTAGAGGGGAAGAGTTGTAAGACCTTAAAATTTTGAATCTCAAATTCACGTCCAATTTCGAATTTTTCCTATACTTTGTAATAAATTGTTTTAAACCCTAACATATATATTATGTGTGATAATTAAAATAAAAATTAATTAACCAAAGTCTATGTCTAAAATAAATAAATGTTATACAAATAAAACATTCCTATAATTTCTCACCGGTTTTGTTTGAGATTTGCATGGTATTATTCTATTGCCATAATCTTAACCCAAAAATAACAAGGCACAGCCTTTCCTTTCATCCATACATGTGACAGGATTCAATCATATCACTGTACTATAACACCTTACCTATTTACTAAAATAGAAAACACAATGAGTATTTTATGCAAAGTGATTCACACGTCATATTTGGTGAAGATATGACCATATCAATATTTAAATTGTTTCCCTATTTCCAATATTTCCCACGCGTTTTCCGTTCTTAGCAAAGATTTGTACTTATCAACTCTTGAAATGCATGTTGTTCGTATCACAAAATCACCATCATAAAGCGCTGATATCACAAATCAATTAACACATTCATACCTTGAGATCAGTCAAACAAATACTAAATATCTCTCACGTCTATATGATTTAACTAAGCGTGTGATTGCATGTGGTTGGGATTACCAACGTCCATCATGCAAACTACAAATAAAAATTTAATTGTCGTCCTGGTTCTTGCTTGGTTTCGATCTCGATTCGTTGCTGGAGGGTTCGGGTTGTATCGTGATTGGTTATCGAGTCTCATTCGAGTTGGTTTTCGTGTTCGGTTGACGTTGGAGTTGTGGGCTGTGATCGTGGCTACGTTTGTATTCGAGTATCTGTTTGTGTACGTGGGTACTCCAAGGTCTTGACTTCATATGATCTAGTTCGATTTTGGTGCGAGTGTCATTCTTGTTGGTATCGAGTTTCGGTTCATGCGACAATTGGAGAGTAACAGTCTTGGTGTTCTAGTCGTAGCAGTTTTGGTGATTCATGTGTGGTCGATTTCGAGTACCAATTTCCTCTCCCTTCGATCACTCCTAACTCAGCCTTAAGGTAAATCCCTATCTATCATCGACATACATCAAACGTACGTGTGATAAACAGATGGTTACACTAAAAGTTCGATTACATGTATAAAAGAGAATGTAGTACGTAAGACATAATAGCAACCTTGTTAACAATAATGTCGAGTATAGCTTCTATTCGTTCGATCTTCCCTGGTTCAACATTAGGGTGTAAACGTTAACTGTTATTAGCATACATATCTATACAAATATGTTACCCGTTAAAATATTATGTCATTTATAAGGGACGAATTGAACAGGATTATGGAATTTAAACATATTCGATTTATGAAGTTGAAAGCATAAGTTGTGGCCATGCATGTTACACAATACGTATATAGATAGCACCATAATCACCACTGATGTCGAACCGTTAGGTCGCGGGTTTTATGACATGAATATACATGTGCATGGAATAAAGAAAGCTATAGTTTGTGGTGAAAACAAGAAGTAAGTATGGTAAAACCTACGTATAACATTTCAAGATAAAGCTGATAATATAGCCACAAAAGAGACACTGTTTCATGATGTTTAACAATATATTATACTTTTCATCGCAAACCAACTAGCAATGTAAAAGCAAGAAAATATAAGCCGCAAAGAAAAGAGTCCATCTAAAAATATAGAAGTGCTAATGATTCGAAAATATGATATTAAGAAATATTAGCAAGTAACAGTTAAGGTACGAAGCAGTTATATAACGAAATAATAAGTGCCTCCAAATTGTTGTAGATAAGCAAAGGAGTAAGTTGTGTTTTCAGATACGCGTGGAATTGCTCGTAAGGTACAGATATTCTACCCTTTTTCAGTAAGGGTGTTTTCCCTCTCATGACTCATTTATCTTGATTCGTTTTAAGATTGCCTAAGCCATTGCTATGTTTCCCCTACACTTTGGTTCGTTTGTTTGATTCATTTAGACTTTGATGTTCGATATGACCCTTTTGCTTTGAGCCTCTATAATGATCCATTTGATATTCGTTCGTTACCTTGTGATATTAGTATTCGACTCACTTGATACTTCGAGGATTCGTTTGATTTTGGTAACTAGATGTGAAAACCTTTTCAATTATATCATGGAAATGTTTTGAGGAAAAACTATTTTTTTAAAATGACGTTTATGAAATATGCGCTACCACTTTTAATTGGAATTTGGCTAAGCTTTTATGAAAACTACGTTTAAAGACTACTTTTGTGAAAACCGTTATTAAAGATTATTTTTATGAAAATCATTTGATAAAGATTACTTTAAATGAACCATTTGATTTTGAACCTCCGATGATGACTTAGACTATTTGAACCTTTGCTTTGATATTGGGACTTTGACCATGATTCGATGACTTAGACTATTTGAACCTTTGCTATGATTTGGACCTTTGACCTTTGACCTTTCAGTTTGATACCCGAGCCAAGTTCGTTTCCTAGCCATGAAGGTAACATGGCCGTGTCATTGATGCACCAATGGCATGACTCCAGTGTGGTCGAGTGATGTTCCACACCGTCCCCATTTTGATTATTATGTGCACACTACATTTATTATGGCCGGTATATTGTTCGGGGGGCGTATGGATGCATCCTAGGTTCGTGTTCGTATTAGTGGATTTAACATGATTTGATATTATATTATTGTTCGGTGACTGATGTATGGGTGCAATCCACGTCTTTCACAAGTTCGGGAGTTAGCTACTCCATTTGAAGAATGAGGACACCCCTCAAATTATCTGATTATCTGAGAGGTCTCCCCTCTATATGATTATGAGGACATGGTTACTATATTTGATTTGTGTTCGGGCTCGTGGTGGATTACTGACCTACCCTTTTTCTTTCTTACTTTGTAGTCTTTGACTATACCTTCGTAAACCCAATGTACCAAACTATACATGTTCGTTTTCTTTTGCTTTCGTTTTCGTTTATATATATCTGTTCACTGGGCTTTTTAAGCTCAGCCGCATTTCTTTCCCTGCGGCAGGTTTTAGTTGGAAGCTGGGTATGAGTGAAGAGACTTTTGGACTTAGAAGACCTTGATAGTTATTCTGAAGTAGAGACTATTAGAAGGATTTGCATTTGCAGACTTAATATTTAGCTTTTGTTTCCTTTGTAGCCTTGTATATTCAGTATTTCATTTGTAACCTTTGAGAACCCTTGTATTACTGTTGATGTACGCTTTGTTTTGATCATATATGAAACCATTATTATGACATCTTTACCCTTATCGGGTTGGGGTGTTACACTTTCACTGATAATTCACTCCTATTAGGATCATAACATCTCACTTACACCAATAGGATAATCATATATAATCACAGTTTCAAATTTCATGAAAATGCTCCAAGGTACCTTTTTCGGTGAACCACTTAGTATTTGTGATCATTACACTACATCCTCCTGTCCTTTACTCATTTATTAGCTTGATTTGTAAATTGACAACTTCCTAACAAATTCGGACTCACTTTTTGCAAAAATATCATAGATCACAAGTCCGGCTGATGATTATAGATATTGTCCAGTATCCACATATGTTGCCTTACTTGGTTAACATGTCATCCTTCAAGACGATTAAGATTTACATCGAGTCATAACTCACACTTAGGTTATAGATGTACTATCTAATCTTGCTATCAAATCTCAACAAAGTAGGATTGACAACTTAAGTATTTCATCCGAAATATTCAAGTGAATTTGACTTATGATTGTAGTCTTTAAAAGTCACATCCGAAAAAATCAACACCCAAGTATTTTTAACAACTTATGTTAAAACACTTATCATGTCACCTAAGTACACTTGTACTTTCACCATTATCCCAGCACATTCACTTCTGTGATATGTCTCAAACCCTAAGCTTCAGATCACATCACACACTAGTTATACCAACCAATGGATCATAAGAATTAGTCTTCATCCTCGTTGTCCATAAGAATTAGTCTTCATCACATTCAGCCCCTAAGGTTCACAAACATAACCAAACACTTCATCCACTAGTGAACTACAAGAATTAGTATCTTGTCATCTTCAACATTCATGAAACCCAAAAGTTCATCCATAGTACAACAAACTCCAACAACACCATAATCCATGCCATTGAGTGTATTGCTCAAAAAGCCCTTAGTCCAACACTCATACCAAATCAAATACACGTTGAATCAACTCAACAATACTTTATCACCTATAGTATTAGAACCTTCACCATCAAATGAGCATGATGCTCACATTCATTGTTTATAAATTTCCATTAGGTTTAAGTAGTATCACTTTCAAAACTTATCAAAGTATTGGTAACACTTTGACATTAAAACTTCTGCGTAAGTTTTATTTTAACAACATATGTTAAAATGAAATCTCAAAGATAACCTCATGCAACCCAAGTGACAATGAATCTTGAGGAGTATACATAAGAAACTCAAGTAAATTTCTCTTGTATTAATCTAGTAAATTTAGGATAGGTCTATCCAACTCAAACACTTTAGGTTCATATCTTCATTTAGAAAAATACAATGTTTCAGAAAACATTATTCTTAAATCGTGTGTTTAGTTTTTATCTTGTTAAAAGGATAATGTATATCATATGCATCATTCTCTCCTTGCAACATGAACGGTTGTGTTACAAGAGATTTCATTACACCTCATTAGGTAAATGATCTTAAACAAACATCTGCAAGTTCTATGAACTAGAGCTTCCCCCTCATCGTGTCATACTTGTTTTCATAACCATGATAATCTTACTTGTTGAAAGATACTTTATGTATCTATCTCCTTTCAAGTATATGTCATAACCAAGCCTTGCTCAAATCTTGCGCACACACAAAAGATCTATTAAAGTTGGTAACTTTACTTAGATTCTTATTCTAAAGAACTTTCTTGAGAACGTTCTCAATTTAATATATTCCATTATCACACACAAAACACATTTCTTGGTCTTAGATGATCAAATCACTTTCATACTTAAACTCAACTTAAAGGATATCACCCTTTAGATCATTCAACCTTAGATTCCAAACACAAGATTAAAATATGTTAACACATATTCTCGTGTAAAACATGACATTTTCATCACCTTAGTTTTAATAGAAATAGTTGAGTATCATTAAGTCATGTATTGGTGAATTATCTTCTTTTATACTTCGATAAGCAAAAATAGGAATTCCTATCTTTCAGACATGAGAATGACTACTGTAGAACCTATTGCACTAGAAACTCAATTTAACCGGCAGAGAAGTTGGGTATGTGGAATCACCCGTAAAACTGGTTGTGTTTAGCCTGAATTGAGCACCGCTAGTAATAGTCTCATATTCATTCTCCGACTTGAAAATTTTGTATTCCTATACTTGCCTAATGTAAGTATTAAAAGATGATTTTTTATCTTGTCTTAGGAATATTAATCAATCAAGTAGTAGATGTGATTTTTCATAGTAAGATCACTTGCATTACATATACATGTGTTGATTACATGTTATTTGTTTAATATGATTTAGTATCTTGACATTATCATTATTTGATAGTCAAATGTGTAAACCTTGGAAAGGTTTTGTCTGCATGCTTATATATCTTTTATGCTACTAGATGTTAACATGATGTGCATGATTCTTGTTATATGATATTTCACAAGATTAACATGGTTCTTGTTAACTCACGATATGTCATTTTTAATACATGGTATTAGATAGCTTTTGTCTTTAGTTGACATTCATTGAGCCTTTTCGTAGGATAGTCTAAATGATGCATGCTTCCAAAATGTTAAAATGGTTTGCATGAATCTGTCGTCTCACTTCTTTTGTGACTTTGTCACACTATTTGTTTGCCATGTATGCACCTATAATTTGTCTAAGTGTTTTGATATGACGAACATTTAGAAGTCATTTTATAGATCATTGTGTTAATTAATGGGTAAGTATGCTTAAGTGACTAAGCCTAACTTCAAAACAATTTCACAATGTAGTATCTAAAACAAAGTCATGCTATCTTGCAATATGATTATTTGTCTTGATGCCATATGATAGCTTTTTGTCTGGTAGATGAATATTTGTTTACATAAGATGTTATGATTTCTATGATATTCACATCTTTTGTCATTAAGACTTTTGTCTTGTAGATTGATAACATATTATTTGTTATTTCTCTGTGTTATGCTTACTTTGCATAATTGTTGTCTCATTATTGCTACTTAGATGAGTAATATGTTTATGGGATTCATTTTCTTGCATATAGCTTTAAAGCTAATAGGATTAAGTTTTAGAGGTTTGAAATTTGTGTTTGGATATCTTTCAATATACCTCTCTCCAAAATCATATTGTTGCTTCCGCTTTCCTAACAACATATCCATCATCTTTTAGTTATAACAATACACCTCCCATAAGGAAACCACATGCCTCGTCATGCGATCATCTCACATTGATAGAAAAGAGCTACGTGACTTCAAGGATGAAGCTCTTTGTAAGCTAACCAACATCCGCAAAAAAATTACTAAGCTCATCGCTTTCATTAACCTACAACCTCCAAAACATTTCATCGTCATTCTTCATTTGATGCATCACAGATTATGTTGAATGTCCACCAATTAAGGGGAGAGAAATTCATTCACATAATTGTCTCTTTATATCAAAGAACACTTACTCATGTCCCTTACACTCTCAAATACCGACACATAGGTTCACACCATTTAGTTAAAACTAGTTCACAAAATCACAAGTGTTTCAAACCTTATTAACCCAACATCACAGTTATGCACCAATACCTCGTCAAAAACACATCATGTGTTTGACAAACCTCTTAAACAAGAAGCATTAAGTCTCCTTAGAATTTGACTAGGATTAGTGAAACCAAATCCATAGTTATAAGTAAATGGACCTTAGCTTGAACCTTTATTTGATCAAAAAGGACAAAACATGACCAAATCAATTCTGGTCCCACGGTACCTTTCGATAAGACGGACGGAACCAAAGTTTTGGTTCCGCCCAATCCGCGAGTACCAGGTTCAGTTTTTAACCATTTAAAACAGACAACCCTCTCACAACCGAGTCTAGGATTTTCCTTCACAACTTCATTGTCCAGAACACCTTCATTGTCTAGAACACCATCATAGGATCTCATCCTTTTCATTCTTGATACGTATCAAGCACGTCATTGTCAGTGCAAACAGAACCATCATTCTCAACACGTTGGTCCAACCAACACTCTCATCATATGATGTCATTTTCATCCGCATATAGGTATCTAGTATTTCAAATTGTTGCATATGGAATTTCTATTCCTAAGTGATCATTGTCTTCACTTTCTCTTATTTCCATTCAAGCATTTATTATGGCACGATTCATCATCTTTGGTAGATGATAATATCATAACCTTAACCATCTTCAATACTCTTATTGTATTTGCTATAGATTAGAGTTTCTGAATTCATTGCTTTCATTATAACCACCACCTTCCATCACCACTTTCACTAATCATCAACCCCATGGATTAGCGAAAAACCTACTTGCATCAACCTTTAGTTATCAATTGAGTCATCACTAGTAAACTAACACCAACACTAGCATCACTCACTTTAACTCCACTTCATATCCTCCTCATAGGCATTGTTTTGTAGAATTTTATCATATTATATTCTTGTGATTGTAATTCTTATTAGAAGATTACACACTTTATAACGTGGTTTACTAGATAATCACAATATCAAAATTGGTATGACATGGTTTGCCAAATAAACATAGTTCTCTGACTTAAGTTGCTTGTGATTAGATTATTGATATGTTGCATCATATTTTTCTTTGAGATAAAATATATTGCACTAACCATTTCATTGTAGGTTCATCAACATATACGCTAGATCGTATATAGCATACTCATCTAAGGATGAAGTTTGCATCGATTATATGTCGTCTTTTATTGTAGGTGCTTATTAAGGTCCTCAAACCAGGAGGAATATCTATCAAGCACTATTAGTGCATCGTCTATACACTTGGTCGTATATGACATATATGTCTTAAGACATGGTCTTTATTTTGCTAATTTTTGTTTTTTAGGTTTATCTTGATGCTCTAAAGCAAAGGAGAGCTTTCGTCAAGCATTGTTAGAATGCATCATACAAACGCATCGTTGTATATCATATACTAACCTTTATTTTGCAGCATCTCTTATCCTTGGATCATATACGTTGGTACCCTAGCAACGGAGAGTATTGATCAAGGGGGAGCATATCATGTACTAATATTTGTTTTGTAGCATTTATAATCCTTACATCATATACGTTGGTACCCTAGCAACGGGGAGTATTGATTAAGGGGGAGCAACAGTCAAGGGGGAGCATGCTCGCATTCTTAAGAATTCTCATTCTTCGACATACTTTTGTGTTTCGACAAAAAGGGGGAGATAGGCCAACATAGTCCAACATAGCTTACCCACGTGTATCGTTGGCTATATGCATTTCATTCATCATGCATTTTTCATATAATTTTTTGTGTTGCACAACACTAACCTTGATGTAGGTTAAGGATCTAAATTTGATCCATGGATCCGCTAACAACCTAGGGGACGCAACAACCATAGGAGATTGGAGTAGTCTATTTAACTTCACTAGGGATGATACAAGCTCGCCATTTCGGGGAGAAATGAAGTTAACTCTAAGGACACACCCTTTTTGTTTTGACAAAAGGGGGAGAAGGGTGTAAACGGAGAAAGTAATAGGCTAGAAGTGTTAAGAAAGGAGTTAAGAAAGGTGTAAAAGGTAGTATAGACACAGGTAACTTTTTACATTTTACTTTCTATCACGTTTACATATTTTGTCATCATCAAAAAGGGGGGAGATTGTTAGTGCAAGCAGTCTCGTTGGGGAGATTGTTAGTGCAAGCAATCTCGTTTGTTTTGATTGATGACAAGCATGTAACTTGATACATAACGTAAAATGTACAAGTTACTTGTAATCTTATTTTGTCTCAACATACATTCAACACCTCTCGAGTCCTTGTATGATACAACACAGGTTCGTACATGTTTGTTATGTGGCATTATGATCAAACCCTTAACAAACCATTTAGAATGTTTAAAATACGGTTAGGTCATTAAGTATTTTAAAAAGTTAACCATTCTACTTAGAACCTCATTTTACACCTTTGCATAAACAAGTATTTTTACTTGTACATCATGTTTCCTAAGATTAATAGGATAAGTACACTTTAGGTGTCAAACTAACATGATACATATTGGTAAACATATATTAGTTAAGCTAGTATATACATAGGACATACATATATACATTTACATTATTTACATTTTAATTCTTAAAATGGAAATATGTTCATGACATCATGGCATACATCATTTAGAGATCTTTAGATATCTTAGAAGATTTTGAAGATCATATGAATATATTACTTAGATCTTCACTCAATAAATCTTAGGAAAGATCTTGGATAGATTTTATGTAAGATTTGATTTTGGAAAGATCTTGGATAGATTTCATGTAAGATTTGATTTAGGTGATATTTTGGAAAGATCTTTAAGTTACAAAGTTGACTTTGCAAGATCTTGACATGACTTAACATGATATGGAATGATATGGAAAGATTTGTTAAGATATTAGCTGTCAGGTCCCGGCGGAACCAAACTGCATAAAGGGCGGATCCCTTTATTTGGATCCGCCAAATCTGTAGCCCATTGTTTACCCATAGTTTTAAGCCACTTGAACACACATTTCCTTTACTCTTTGCATACACTTAGATCAGTAGCAAACCATGTAGAATCATACATTAATCACCCTTTCCATAAATGATCATAATGTTACTAACTTTCATCATGTTGTAAGCATACACTGTTAATGATCCTGTGAAGCAAGCTCAAGATCATGAGACATCATCCATCACTAGCATAGCATACTTCCTGATCCACCAAGAAGGTTAGAAGATCTTGAAGTCTTTATCCACCATAGCATTCCAACATATGAAGATTCAAGGGCACTTGACATCCTCAATGATTGAAGACTTCTTATTCAAGAAGTTCATGCATACATGAAGATCCATCACAACAAGTTTAGGGAGCTTGTGATCTTCATACATTGAAGGCTTCCGATCAATGGAAGTTCATATAGATTAGGCATTTATATCCAGTGTACGTTTATGTCATGGATCATAGTTGTAAACATCATTGCATCACATTCTAAACATCACACTAGATTAGGTGGTTTATGTGCTTGTGCCATAAAACACAAGGTTTCAATGTTGGGCCATAAAACACAGCGGGAGTGGTTGTACCCTTGTTAAAGAACCAACGGGAGTGGTTGTACCCTTGTAAAGAACCCGGTGTTTAGCTTAGTACCGGAAAAAGTGTAAGCGACGATTGTAAGGTTTTCTCCGCCGAGAAGGGAGCTTGTTGATCTAGTGAAGTAACTCTCGAGTTGGGTACTCGGGGATTGGAGTAAGGCGGAGAGGAGCTCCGTGACCGAACCACTATAAATCATCGTGTTCGGTTTGCGCTTTCTTTTACTTACTACTTTACTTTTATCTTTGCATTATGTGATTGCTTGTGTTGTGATTAGTTGATGATACTTGTGTGACAACATGTTTTAACTTATGCAAGTTATAAACATCTTTCATGTTAGAACAAGCTTAAACGGATATTTGATACAACAAGTTTTGAGTTTTTAAAACGGGAACGTATTCACCCCCCCCCCCTTTACGTTTTCACAGTAATGATTGGCCTTATGTTATCTCTGGCATTGTGAACAAACCTGCTAAAAATAGAATATGGAGTATTATACAGAGGCTGGTGCTTGGTGCTGCTGTGTACTTTATTTGGGAGGAAAGGAATGTGAAGAGAGCTCAATTTATTGAAAGATCTAAAGAATGTCTGTTTAAAATTATTGTGGACACTGTGAGGTTAAAGTTAACGGGGCTGTCTATCAAGTTCACAACTGATGTTGCTAAGGCTGCTAGTATATGGCAATTTAAAGTAAGAAAGAAGGATTACTACAAAAGAATGGTGCCGGAGTTATGTAGTGATTGATTATGTTGTTCTCATTCTTGGTCTCCTGTGCTTGTTTGTTAGATGGTGGATTGGGCTGGTTGATTTTCATGTGTGAGGTCTTTGCCATTTGCTGATCATGGAAGTATTAGTTATGGAAGATGCACTCTTTTTGTCCTTTCTCAAGGTTTTGCCCACTCTGGGTTTTACTTGGTGGTAAAGGTTTTTAAGGAGGCATTTCCATCAATTTTATGGGCATTGGATTGTTTGTATTTCTGATGAAGTTCCTGAGTTGAGCTTTGTGGATTGCTGTCTTGGAGTATTGTTGCTGCTGTTTATGGTCTACTGTTGATTATTAGTTTATTGGTATTTTCTCATTGTAATTTATAAGACCTTGCTCTCTGTGCAATTTAGTATATGGTGATGTTTCAAAGGAATACTGATTGGTCTCGGTATTTCATTTGATGTATTCAAAGTATACTATGCTGTCAGTTTGGGCTGTTTTTCTCTTGTACTTTTTTTCTGTATTATTTGTTTGTTGGAGCTTGGGATTGTCCAATGCCCTTTGATAGTTTGCCTTTGTGTTGGATTGGGGTGTATCCTGATTCTATTGTTCACATTGGTTATATGTTCTTGTAACTTTGCCTTTTATTGGCTCATTTCTTAATAAATTTACCTTTAAGAAAAAAATAATAATAAAAATAACAACGCATGCCACAAACTCCTTAAGCGGAGAATAAAAAAGGATCATGTAAAACTTACCACGTAATGATGATGATTGTCCATGGAGGGTCAAGCAACCCCTTGACACTCTCACCAATGACCCTCATCCCTTACCAGGCAAATATACAAACATCTGCCACAGTTACCGGAAAATCCTTACGCAACCTCATCAAGGACGGTCAAGGTAATCCCTCATAGATGTTCGATGAAACACCTAAGTTTCACCCCAAGGTGATCAATCTCACCATGGAAATCCGATGAAACACCTAAGTTTCCAACATCTACAGTCACCTTGACGAAAAATAAAAGCTCAGCGCCACAACACCCTGCGCTATTGACAACAATCTCCCTAACTGAGACATTTGAGACGCCAGCCTCTAACTGAGAAAGAGCAACTGCCTCCCCAAAACAAGGAGAGTGAATCTCGAGGGTAACCATCACCTCGGCCTGGGCCTTGCCAACAAAGGTACACGGTTAAAAACTCAAACAACACCTGGGAACTTTGCTAATTGACACATAGTTCACCACGGAATCTAAACAAACACACACTTGTTACTTACATTCCACACAAAATGGGAAAAGGAAAAAGAACTTTGAAAAGGAGTAAGACACTGGAAAAAAGAAGAAACTCCCTTTGAAAAAAAGTAAAGTTTGGAATAATTCACAAAAACGGTTGAGGGTGCATTTAATAGGCAAAATAAATGGGGGCCCAATGTACGCGTGCACAAAGCCTTGTTGAGCCAAACCACAATGAACGCATGAACCTCACGCAAAAAGGCAATGTCCTTTTGAGTATCAGACACAAGACACAAAAACGGCTAACTCACAACCAGCAACACAAATCGAGAAATATTTCAAGCCTTCAATCACGAAAATCTCGAAAATACTAGAAAAGAGATTTTTTAAGACTGAAATATAATTATAGGTCACGCAAACAATTAAAGTGCGATAGGCATGGGATAAGCAAACCTCACAACCACTCAATCTTTGCAATAACTCCTCACAAATATTTACATCAAAAGAGGTTGTACATGCATTCAATATACAATATCCAAATACCCAATTGCAATCAATGACTCTGATATTCGTGTTCCCAAGCAGAGTAAAGCATACAAGACTCCCTGAGCCTGGAAAGACATTGGAGGAATTCCAGGATGGCTCGTAACAAGAACATGAGTCCATCATCGCATTTCCCTGAAGCAGTCAAATATACTAATGGATTGTAGGGACTTGATAGCGTATATGAGCTTCATGCCAAACTGGCTAAGACCCATACACTCTATATCGGCCTAACACGAGCCCACTGTGGCTAAGATTCGGTGACATGCTTAGGAAACACTTCCCCAGGCCACGCTTAGGTAAACCCTGCCTGGCAAACATGTCGAGGCAAGCGACACGCCTGGCGACCAAGCTAGGGCCGTTACAACTAACACCACATGTAGCTACCTCATTCGTGAAAAAGTAGTGCTACAACCACACATGGATCCCTCCATGCACCCGGCTCAACCAAGGATGATACACTACGTGTCATACTTGTCCCTTCCCTTGATGACCACCACGTGGAGCATCTTGGGCCATCAGATCGCCTTTATGGGTTACTTACAACCCTAAGGGAATCTTAGTAAATACTTGGGCATTTCCCTGAAATGGCCCAAGTTACGTTATTATTCTCCAACGGATAATATACACACACTAAAAACCCGGTCGACTCGTGAGTGTTACCCCAACTCGTGACTCCGGTCACATTTTGTAGTCCTTACCGAACGTGGAAAACCAAATGATCGACCAACCCCAAACCCCAATACGTACCTGACGTAAACAACTAGTACTATAATTGCTAGGGCTGCAAACGAACCGGACGAACACGAACGAAGCCTTTTCATGTTCGTTCGTTAAATTTTAACCGGACAAATTAACAGACACGAAAGCCTAAAAGGACGAATTTTCTTGTTCATGTTCGTTTATTAAAAAAATGAATTGTACATGTTCATTTATGTTTGTTCATTAAGATGCTAAACAAACATAAACGATTGAACATAAATGAACATAGACAAACAAACATAAACTTATTAAATTATGCAAAATATATTTGTTTTATAAGTGTTGTTTTAGGGTTGAGCATCGGAGACCCCAAAACCAATTGGACCGAAAAAACCGACCAGACCGACACAAACCCGACCGATCCGAAGGACCAGCGGTCCGGTCTCGGTTCCAACTTTTCCTTTTTTGGGTCTCGGGTCGGTTCGGTCTGGTCCGGTTTACAAACTGACCATTATGCCTTGTTGGACCAAACCGACCGAAGAACCGGACCGGACCGGACCGAACACATTCGGTCCGATCCTCGCTCTGGGGTTTTGGGCTAAATCGGTCTCGGTCCTGTCTGGGTTTAGCCAGTCCGGTCCGGTAATAGCCCGATGCTCACCCCTATGTTGTTTTGTTTAAACAAACCAATTTTAAAATTATACAATTAAAATATATGATATACGAATATAAATAAATAAATGAACATAAACAAACGTATAATCGGACGTTCACGAACATAAATGAACAGACGCGGCTTTTGTTCATGTTCGTTCATTTAATTAAACGAACGTAAACTATTGTTCATGTTCGTTCATTTAACAAACAAACGAACTTTTTACTGAACGATTCATGAAATGTTTCACAGAACGTTCAGTTCGTTTACGGCCCTAATAATTGGCCAATGAACTTGATTTTTTTAATCACTTAGGGGTGCCCTAGTAGCAAAAGGACTTGTGACTATCACTCTAAAATGTGTGAGGTCTCAAGTTCAATTCCGGCTAGGTGCAAACAACCCTGAAGTGGTCACGCCAACCTCTTAAAAAGGTAGGGCTTTACCTGGTTTGAGTCTATATGGTGGTAGGTTCAAACTCTGTAGATTAGTTTGTCAAAAGATTGAAAACCATAGTTAAAATAATAATAATAATTTTTTGTAGTCGATAATACAACTTATAAACGGTTTGCTTAATTACACGTTTTATCATTAGCATTTCGTTTATCTTTATGATAATTGTTATATTCACAAAAAAAAAAAAAAAAAAAAAAAAAAAAAAAAAAAAAAAAAAAAACTTCCACAAAACACATTCACAAAATGAGTTGACATTTTTTGATTAGCTTAATAAAAAAGAAGAGGGAGAAATTATAACCAAATATACGAATCAAATAATGCAACTCATTTTGTGGATTTTTTTTTTCCTTCTTTTTTCCTTTTTTTTTTATTCATCGTAAGTCTACCAATTCTCTATCTTTATTCCCAATTGCAATCCATCCACTTTTACACTGCAATAATTTTTGCTTCGAAATTAGCGTCGCATTAATTTTTAGGGTACGTTTGGTACACTACTATCGGAATGCATCAATCACAATGATTATCATTGCAAATGTTTGGTTACTAAGTTGGGGAATGAAACTATCATTTGATACCCATAGACTCATAGGAGGGGAGTATGCACCTTTTCTAACTCATTCCCGTGGGACCCACCACTAACTTATAAAAACCGTATGTCTTTCTTTAAAAAAACATGTGATAAGCATACCCTAAAGTTCACACCAAACAATAGGAATGGAATCGGTATTCTCAATCCCATACTACCCTCTAATCAATTTCATACCGATTGTGATTCTAGATAGTATACCAAACGCACCCTTACTTCCAACGATTATCATACTACTTTTACTCCGCAACGGTTTTATTATCACTGTTAACCGCTTTTCACTCATATGTATCTCACGCATTAATACCAACTAAAAATAGTAATAAAAATAAAATGAAAAAAATCACGACACGGGAAGCCTAGCCCCAACCCGAACACATTGCAACGGTGAGTCGAGTAACCAAATTCATGGCAAGCTCAGAATAAAGAACCTTTTAAATTTTCAATTTTTTGTTCACACATACTTGAATAACTTTTAGAGTTCGTTTATATCTTGGTTGAAAGTTTCAATCAAATACCATGACACCAGGGGCCGGCAAATGAATTTGGAGGCCCCGGGCGAAAATTAAAAAGAAGCCTAATCAAAACTAAAAATAAAGTTAAAGGTGCGCATAAAAGATGTTCATTTATAACAATTTATTATAATGAGACCCCTTAATAACGTTTTATTTATTGTAGCAAGATGAGTTATATTTAAATAATGGGATTTAGAAAAAAGAGGCATTCGGAGAAACACTTTTTTCCTAAAAAAAGTATCTTCTAGCTAAAAGCAAGGGGTGTCTCTACAGTCTACACATACGTAGTCGTCGTCGACGTAAAAGCATTGGTATATTAGTAGTCAAAGAGTATGTGGTTTCAACACCTGACCTCTCTCGTTCACTTTTCCTTATTAATTTTTTAAAAGGAATTAATTTGCACATACTAAGTATTGATTTGTACACTCCAATCTACGCATTAAATACATGTAAAATATTGACATCGTGCTTTAACTGACTGGACAATAAAATGTGCAAATAAATAGTTTGACTGTGCAAATCATCTCTCTTTTTTAAAGGTAGGCCTATGAAAGACATATTCTGAACACTAGTCATGATGAAATTCTAACATGAGAAAACTGATCGAACATAGCTTTCGACTTGCCTCAATCATCACCATTGGCTACTAATCCCAATGCTTTCGTAGCAGCAGTGACAGCCCTCGCCGCTACCCCTGCCTTTTCTTGCGCTGAGGCCCTAGCCGCCTTCGTAACCTTACCATTATCTAACCTCGGTTTCTTACTATTATACAACTTCTGAACATCAACATGCTTCTTCTTATCCTTGTTCAACATTTTATCACCATCTGTACCACTCGCAACTAGTTCCAATGCTTTCTTAGCAGCAGCCATAGCTCTCGCCGCTACCACCGCCTTTTCTTGCGCCACAACCTTAGCAGCCATCGCAGCCTTAACCGCATCTTCCACAGCAGCTCTAGACGCCTCCACAATCTCCTCTTGTGTTGGGTTCTCACTACTCAAATGTGCTTTCAACAAATAACTTATACGGCTATCTAACCGATTCCGATCCCACCCAATATACATACCCTGGTTACTATTCGAACACGCGAGTAACTTTGTTTGTGGAGGCAAAAGTACATCAGAATCCAAATGATTCACATTACAAACATTTGGTTCCATTAAATCTGTACCATAACAACATAACAAACAAATATAAATTACAATTACAGATAAAGTCAATCCAATTATTCAAACTGTTCATTAAATTACAACACAGCAAATGATTAAGGATGATGGTAATTATAATTTAACTGAGGAAGAATTAGAGAGAGATAATCGTACCAGATCTTGTTGGGGGAATTAGGGTTAGGGTTTAGATGTGTGAAAGGAAAACGGTAAGAATTAGGGAGCGCTTGTTACTATTGACTTTGCACATTTTTTGAAATACTGGGCTTTTGGTAAATAGGAGACCTTGTAAGGGCACATATGTCATATAAGCTTATGTGAACTAACCAAAACCGATAATATTGAGTCCTTGCGCTTACGATTAGGGCCGAGCATAATCACCCGAAAATCGACCCTAGCCAACCGAAACTGGGCCGAATCAAACCGAACCGAACTGAACCGACCTTATTCGGTTCGGTTCGGTTTTCGGTTTTGTATAACTATTTCGGTTTTACTTTGTTCGGTTCGGTTTCGTGTCAAAACACACTTATTTGGTTCGAAATAGCTAAACCGACCCGAACCGAACCGAACCGACCTTATTCGGTTCGATTTCGATAACTTTTACTCGGTTCACGTTTTACCCTTCTTCGATTTTCGGGTCGGGCCGGGTTTGGTCGATTCATGCCGGGTTTGACATGTTGCTCAACCCTACTTACAATTTAAAATTCAATTAGAGATGAGCTCATCCTTCGTACTAAACTAATACTTCCTGTTTCCTACGAGGGATTTTCTCTGAATTCTTGGCCGCTTGGTTGGGGGATAGTGGGGGTGGGTAATGGGTATATAATCATTAATGATGGTTGGTTTAAGGGAATGCAATGGCCCATTACCCACTAGTGGGTAATGGGGCATTACCCAACAATTTGGGGGGTAAGGGAATGCATTGCATTGCATTCCCTTTGCATTCCTCACCCTTTGAACTAAGCGGCCCCTTAAGAAAATTCTTGTCACATTTCTAATATAATTTGGAATAACGATTAACTATTTAAGGCCCGCTTGGTTCAAATGGTGGGGAATGCAAAGCAATGCATTCCCTTTCCCCCCCAATTTATTAGGTAATGCCCCATTACTCACTACTGGGTAATGGGTCATTACATTACCCTGCACCAAGCACCATCATTCATTACCTTTGCCATTGATTAGGCCATATGACCCTACACCAAGCACCCCCTTATTTTATGTAGTGTACAATTAATTTATGACAAATAACTAGGACCGGAAGAGTAATATCCAAATTGAGATAATATCCTAGTGATACTAAACTCTGGCCACACACATAAATAATTCACTATCTATTTCCATGAGCAACATTTTAGAATTGGCAAATTAACCCAAAAGCTCTAAATTCTACCCAGACAAACCAACAGTTTGACCCATTTTTAAAATATGAAATGTTTGACCCATAACCCATTTGACCCATGACCCAATCCAACCCGAGCCGACCCAATTGCCACCTCTAAGTTTAATCATGAAAAAACAGTTTCATTAGCATAACAATAGTCAAATAAATAGTTTACACAAAAAACATCAAATGAGTTGCACAATAGTTGATAAAACATGTACAAACCTGCCCCGGTGACTGTACACTCAAAAATTCTGCAACCATCGAGTCAAAACCAAGTAGGGAGACCCAATATAAACAGTCACTGATGGAACAATCTACTAAAGGAATCAAGTCTATCAGAAAATGCTAGAACAAATTACGTTAGGATAAGTGTAGCCATTTCACTGCATTTCCGCGGTGTTTTGAGATATGAGAAAAACTCTTGGTTTTTAGAAACAGACATAAGGATATGTGAAATTGTATCAGTGGCTTACTTTGAACATCAACCTCCCATACACCACTTTTATTTGAGGAAAAAAATCATTATTTGTTATTCAAGCACAATATTTTATAGAAGAACGGCCCATGGATACTATAAACATAACCATTCGTTTTAATTAAACATCATACTAAACAAGAAACCCGTACTATATATATCATCCGCAAAAGATAAGCTGAGTACAAAAAAGCAACTAATAAAGGATTCATAATCCACTAGTAGATCAGCAATTTCAGCATCTATACTTGTTAAGGAAGTGGAATGGATATGAAATATTAAATCAGAATGTAACTTGATCGTGATCGTTTTTTCACTCTCAGCCAGTCATATTGTACTCATCATTTTGCATATACGGTTGGTAGCCCCCTGAAACTTCCATTTTTCCAATTATATGATCCATTCCTGCATTTATAGACATACCAGCTGCTAAGAACGTTACACATCTTTTTTATGACAAAAAATTATTAGTTCATTTAGTGATCGTTTTTTAGTAAATGTATCATATGACATTGTACTTACTTGGATTCGCTAACATACTTCCATAATATGACATCTGGCCTACATTTCCTGCCGGTTTTGAGCTGGCATCAGATGGAAAAATGGGCTCCACTTTCTTGGCGCGTTGATCTGCAGAAGTTATCCCTGAGCTTACATTTGGATTCTGAAAACACATATTATCATCAGCTGTTGATGCTGAATTCTGCTGTGGTTTAGGGGATTCAACTTCGGTTTCCACTTCAGATTCACCGTTGTTAGGTGCAGAGATTTGATGCTTCCTCTTTGACCGGGCCCGTCTGTTTTGGAACCAGTTGTAGACGTTTGTTTCAGAAATTTGTCCATGTTGTGATAATTCAGATGTGATTTCTTTTATTTTCTGTTTGCTTGGGGTCCCGTTTCCTTGGTCAAAAAGACGCTCAAGAATCTGAAGCTGAACAGGTGTTGGGGTCCACCTTTGTCGGCCGGAAAATTTATGGCCACCAGATGTGACCAATGGGTCGCTGTATAAATTCCCAAGTCTAACTCCTGCAATGACATAATCAAGATTTTTTATCAAGGGCTAATATGTCTTATTCTTTGTTATCAGTCGGCAAAGTCTAATATTTAATTGAAGTATTGCACAATTGAACTCAACCAAGCAAGAAGGCGACAACATGGATGGAGTGGAAATATGTGGTTCAAGCTATGATGTATTTTGACATATATATTACACATAAAAAAAAATATATATGCATAAAAAGCCTAAATTTAGACTATAGGTGCCTATTTGTAGCAACTGTACAGTTGAAAGTTTGGGTTGGCTACCGGATAATTACTTCCAAGAGATCATTTGCCCGTAAGAAGTATATACTAATAAACGAGTCTAACTACTGCAAGGTCATTCTTGGACCAAACGACACATAGTTTTTTGTTCTGATATCATGTATTACTCTACTCTGTCACAGCCATGTTTTGCTCTTACACGAGTAATCCGGTAACCAGAGAGGTCTGACAACTTCCCAACACATTTTACATAACACGTCCTCATCATGAATATGCTTAAATAGCATAGAATCTAGTTTGAGATATCTTCCTATACATTCACGCTCACACAGGGACAGAACATACCACTGTCATACTTAGACGGAATAATGTTTTCCAAAATTCTATACATTCAGTCTCCTTACTTTCGGGTTTATCCTGGGGTAGGGGTAGGATCTGTCTACATTCCACCTCCCCCATACCCCGCTCTGGCGAGATTGGGTATGTTGTTGTATTGGTAATTACTAGTAGAAAGGGAACCATGGCAGCCTTTCACCAGCCCATGGGTGCCAAGCATTTTATGGTATGTGTTCCTAAAGAGTGGCCTGCCACTACTAGCATCCTTGCATCCTTGCATCCTTAAGAGTAAGGACAAAAAGGGTGAAATCAAAGCATTTTACTTGTTGGTAAGCACCCTATTTAGCTTTTTTCCATGATGCAAGTGAAGCAATTTCATCTCAATTTGAGGAGAGGATGATATCTAATACTCCGTATGACTAACAATAATAGCGCTAGCTCCATAAGTGTAGGCCGTCCTCCTCTATGTATGCAAAGCTTTGGACTTTATCAGGACCATGCCTGCACAGCACACCAACTTGCTCCCTTGGATGATATTCAAGTGATGTCAATATGTCATGAACTTGAGAGGACTTAAATCATCCTCTGCGAGGTTATCTGCAAGTTCCTACACATAAGCTATGTCTTCCTTGTATTTAAACCTTCTTTGAACTTAAGCCTAGTGCATCATGTCATTTTCCCAATCGTACATTCCTACCCTAACATAGTCCATTTGTCTCATGAAAACTTTGAAAAAGAAACTCACTTTTACAGCCACCAAATACCACACACACACTCACAAACCAAAATAAAATAAAATAAAGGTGATGCTGGTCACCACTATGTGCAATTTTTAAAGGTGATGGGGACCACTTTTATGGAGGGTGGCGCGTGATGGAGGTGAGCCATCACCCTCCATAAAAACCAGCCTAAAGAAAACTGAATCAATGTATCTAATCAATGTTTTTCACATTTAAGAAAATCTTGAACCTAAGAGAATATCATATAATACTGCAATTATGGCACGAGCTATATTAACGTTAATGGTGCTAACAGTACAATGAGGTTCAAGTGTTAGGGTTCTACTAACAACTCAGTACTTAAAGATGTTCCGCATTTTTATACGATTTTTTCTTAGGTCATATATGTTATTCGTTAGTGTCACGATGGAATAGTGAGGTTAAGTTGATAACCTCCCCAATGCAGGGAAGAAAACTATACATCAGACACTCCTCTTCCATGAAAGGTAATTTTGCCTTTGAAGGATTTTATAGACAAAGAAAAAAAAAATAATAACTTATAGAAACTGAGGTTCAAGATCCACCGTTGTCCTGGTAAATACGATGAACTAGACAACCTTAGATTCTGTTTTGAAGTTGTCAGAAGCTTCTTCGCAGGTTCCTAACAAAGCAAATGCTTTCATGGGGTGATGGATATTCTAATATATAAAACTAAAAAAACTCTGTAATTGTCTCAAAGATTCTCTATGTTTGTCTCCCCCCTAAATCTAATATATGTGCTGATTGAAGAATAAAACTTGTCAGGGGCAGATTTATATTAAAATTTTCAGTAAACACCAACATGATCACACCGACCATGAGGTCGTGTTCAAACCACAATATGGACAAGTGTATTTGAGTATTTTCGGTTAAACAAAAAATCATAAGTTTTTGTTTGAGTTAATAAAATAACAAATCATCTGCTTAGGATCAATTAGCATTTTGGAACATACTATAGCTGTTCAAAAAGGAGGTGCCCAAGTACAATGTCTTGGATGCTACTTTTCTATGTGGGTAAATATAAAATATTTCAACCACATTATAAAAACATCATCAAGTGCCATGATGCAAAAATTTAAAAGAATCAAAGTAAAATAAAAAATTCTTTACATTTCCACCAAAAGCCTACATGATTCCTACATATCAGTTCATCAAACGAGTTACTTATAAGCATTATAACAGGTAGAAATGAAACAAAAATTAAGACCAATTTAAGTTATTAAGTACCCTAGTTACAATCAAACACGCCCATTCCATTTGTATAAAACAAAAACAAAAAACATCAATTGGCAAAATAACGATATAGATATCAGTTATTAAGTACCCTTAGTTACAACCAAACACGCCCATTCCATTTGTATAAAAAAAAAAACATCAATTGGTAAAACAATGATATATATCACATAATTACAAGGGCCAATGACTTATATAGACCAAGAGAAAAAATTTATCCACTCTATAGACTCTGGTAAAAAAATTCCAAATATAGACCGCTCAACTGCGCGACTTTTTTATTTTGCTTGACTCCGGTTTTTTTTTACTCGACTTCACTGTAATTTTGCTCGACTTTCTCATTTTGGAAAAAAAAAAAAAAAAAGTCGCGAAGTCTATAGGCTGGAAATCAAGTTTTTTTTTGTCTATTTAGGCCATTAACTCTAAATTTACAATCCATACTCATTAGGTATAACTCATTGTGATCGTCGAATATTCAAATGAACATGGTAGGTCGTGCAACAAATATGAATGAGGTCCACTTCTTGGTAAAAAAAAAAAAAAAAAAACATATTTGCATCAAAAGAGCAAAATGGAAGGAACATTTTTACTCCACTAATCTAGTTCATTTTCACTAAAACTCTCCAAAATCAAATCACCAGTCATTAAAATTCTGAGAAAAAAAAAAAAAAAAAAAAAAAACACAAAACCAATCACAATTCACACGCATAAAACATGAAAAATGAATACAAAACTATAAATGATCCAATTACCCTATAAAATACATTGAACCAAAATCAACCCAAAAAAGAGAAACAAACCTGTAAGATCATGATGGGAAGTGAGTGATTTATGCAAATCAACAAGTTGCTCACAAATGGTGGCATAAATAGCAATCTGTTTACGCAGCACTTCCATTTGCTCATCAGTCATTACTTTCACAAACATCCCATTATTATTATTATTGTTGTTGTTGTTCACATCATCATGCTCCATAATTCTTATCCTTTCAATAATAATCAGATTCCAATATAACAGAAAATTTTGTAGTATTTAAAAAAGAAGGGTATGATGAGAACAGAGAGTCAGCAAGAGAGTGGAGTAGAAGTTGAAAAAATGAGGAGGAAAAGTGAAGGAAAAGGAAAATGGCAGACAGAATGACATAAAAGACAAAGACATAATTAATGATTTTATAGAATTTGGTCTTTAGACTTCCCGTGATGTGCGGCTATTTCCTAATTAAAATGTTTTTTTTTTTTTCTTTTTTACAAATTTGTCTTTTTCTTAATTTCATTCTTGTATTTATGAGTCGGCAAAACACGACTTAAATTGACAATATATCTTTATTTCACTTGTTATTTCTTTCTTTTATCTTGCATTGCATGTTAGTTATTTTTAAGACAAGTTTTAAAAACGTACTTTTTAAATAAATAAAAAAAAAGTTAAAAAATACTCGTAACTCTCCATCAATCTATTTGATCTAACAGTGTAGACTAAAATTGGTTTTTAAGTAAAAGTTAATTATATAAAACTAATTTTTAGCTGAGAGAAAATAATGTCTTTTCACCAGACTTATCTAACACTTAATTATACATTCAATTAATCTGAAATACTCTTAGTTACAACAACATGTTCATTTTTTTTATAATTAGATGCGAATTTACTGTCCAAACAAATCACATATGATTTTATTTGTAAAAGCAGCTACATATTTTTTAAGATATGGATTTGCTTATGTTTCTACGACAACATGATTTTCATCAGCAACAAAATGATTTCCTTCATCAATAACTTGATTTTCATCCTCCTCACGACATTCACTGTGAGAGATTTATGAAAAGGTTTATAAAATTTGAAGAGGTTTATAAAATGAGTCATTATAGTGAGATGATGTTTATGATGACATAGAATGAAATAGGTCTAAGTTCACAAACCTTTTCATTGCAACTTGTTGGGTCCATCAGTACCCAAGAATACTTAAAACAATATTTGGACAAAAATTAACTAAGTGTAAATTAAACCGAGAACAATTCAAGTCACTGAGAGAACAGTCTCTCAGTGAGTCATCTTCAGGATGCTTAAGGCGAATTCAAGACGAAGGATTCACTACTCAGGAAGGCGGTACTCCCTGAGTAGGACTTAAGCCAAAGAAGAAGATGATGTTTCAGTGAATGTTGGACAAGAACTCACTGAACCCCAGTCTCCTCAACAACATTTAGTGATTGAAGACTGAAGAACTCAACGCCTGAAAGAAAGGCGGGAAGATCTGGGAAGAGTTTAAGATAAGATCAAATCTTATCTTGTCAGGAAGAAAACTTTCCCTAAGACGGCTAAAAGTCATGGAGTGTCAGACCAACCACTCCTAAAGACTTTATAGTCCATTCCCATTGGTTCTTGGAAATGACAATTACTGTTGTAATTGTCAGACACGCTTGCTTCAACAAGTTGTAGTTTTTTAATCACTTTTACTCTTTTATACTTGTGTATAAATAGGTTCAAAAGGAGAGAAGTTGAGTGTGTTTTGTACATTGAAAGCTTAGACTTTTACAAAGCAACTTCTCTCCTACAAAGAGTAACGTATCCCTGAGATAGCTCAGTAGGTAGAATTGTTACCACTCAAAGCAAAGCTTGAGTTTAGATAGGAGACACCACCATACCTTGTCTGTTCAATCCCAAGTGTTTGTTCCGCAAAACACTTGGGTATTAGATTCTTTGATTCATTTATAATAAGAATTTAAAACGTTGAAAAATACTTATGTGTTTTTACTTTTACGTTTCATTAATCTGTTAGAATTAATCATAACATTGTATTAGTCATAAACACGAATAGATTAACTTTCTAGTTAACTCTAAGCGTGTAAAGGGAACAACACAACTAAATACATATAACTCATTTAATACCTCATAAAATTATAATGTTTTAACAAGTTTAAGCATAGCGATAATATGTTTATAAAATGAGAAATTTAAGAATATATGACATGAAAATTATATAAACTTTTTCAAAACATTTACCATTGGAGTTGCTCTTAATTAGATTATCATCCATATCTGAAACGCACCTGCTAGGTTAATCTTTTTATTTTTTATTATTATTTTTTTAAACATGACATGTTCCAAAGTAACCTTGCGTTACTTCTCATATATACTTTTTATTTCTAATAAAATTCATGATCTGGAAGTATATTTAAGTGAAAGTAGACTCAAAGACCTTTAAAACGACTGGTGGCACGACTTCTAACAACTTACGGTTCATTAGATATGATTTTTACAAAACGACCATAATCTAAACTGCAGCCGCGGCTAAAGCCCTTATGGCTGCCCTAGCCGCACGGCTAATGGACTTAGCCGGGGCTAGAAACCTCAGAGCTTCTCTAACCGCACGGCTAAGCTCCATAGCCGCGACTAAAGGCCCTTCAGCCTGCACAACACTTAATAACTTGTCTTCAATAGAACATCAATACTTCCAGAATCTTTAACATGACATATATTATCTGTTTTAGACTCGTACAAAAGTAAAATGCGTCAAAATGGGTAGATTTAGCGCTATGCCAAAACCCCCTTTTTACTACTAAACATAACATGGAACAAACAATAGATAACACCACTTCTGCATTTTTACATTAAACATCAAAATACATTTTCTATGGCGTTTCGTGGTATATATAGAGGGTTAAGAGAGGCTCATTTTCCCATGAGCTCCACCGGAGGCTAACTCGACACGTGCTTGCACTTTTATACTTTTTCTCACCTACATCAAAACTTGAAACGAAGCAACGTAATCATTAAGCTTAGTGAGATAACGTATATAAACTGAATCTATAAGATAATATCATGCATAATATTTGCTTCGTATACTAAAACCATAACCTGAGCGGGAAGTGCTAGCGAAGCACTTTACCCCGCATACTTACACATAACCATTGTAATACAGTAGGAGTGCATACTCAGATATTCACGAGTGTCATCTTGTACGTGTACATCTTGTAGGAATTTATATATCCTTTACAAGGATATGTATCACCCGTGAGCTGATTTCTTTCCGAAGATCATCAGAGTTCCCTTTTTGGGACTTAAATGCCAAATATGCACTAATTGACCATAAAGGTTATCTAGGTTTCATTCCGGAACATAACTGTCATTTATGTACTATCTGGTACATGATATACATGTAGTTGGTCACGTTACTCCTTACGAGTACTGAATTTGTCTATATGACCATACGGGTCAACTGAATACCTGATGTACATGTATTTGGCCACTTTACTCCTTATGAGTACGAAATCTGTCTGTATGACCACTCGGGTCAAGTGAATACGTGATGCACATGCATTTGGCCACGTTACTCCTTACGAGTACTGAATCTGCCTGTATGACCATTCGAGTCATCAGAATACATGATGTACATGTATTTGGCCACGTTACTCCTTATGAGTACTTAATCTATCTATATGACCAATCATTTGAATACATGATGTACATGTATTTGGCCACGTTACTCCTTACGAGTACTTAATTTGTCTGTATGACCATTTTGGGTCATCTGAATACATGATGTACGTGTATTCGGCCACGTTACTCCTTACGAGTACTTCATGCATCGGGACAAGTGTAATATGATCCTATAAGTCAATATAATTATGAACTTATACAATGTAAACCATATAGGTCATAATAACACGTGACTTACGTAATACGACCACCTATGTCGACATAACACTGAATGTAATCATGAATGACATAACGCGAACTCGCGTAACATGAACTCGTAGTACGAGTTATATACTTTCTTTCTCATCGTAATATAACCATGGTTGGGATGCATATAAAACATAATTTACGAGAACATAATAGCTTGTATTTACTGCTAAACTACGTTACTCACCTCGGTAAAGCTTATAACTACCACGTGCTCACGTAAACGTCCCCGGCTAACCTTTATAACCTAGGAACACGTAAGTAACATGAAGCTTACTTAGAATAAGGCTTAGGGTGTCATAAACAAGCATTAGAAGTGAACTAGACCACAAGGGGGTGTTTGGTTCGCGGCTTATATAACCACATAAACATACTTTTCGGACTTTAACACCATACATTGGTGTTATGGCATCTTAACAAGATACCCATCATATATCTAAACACTAACACATAATTAATATGTGTTCATAGTGATTTTGGAAAATTCACAACTTTACATAACTTCATAAAATTCTACAAGACCCCACTTATTACATAAAAATACAATCTTTAGGCAGAACCTAATAGTGGGTAATCTTTAAAAATGAATTATGGAAAATAACTAAGATTTTACTTCGAATTGATTTGTGGAAACACTAGGTTATGCGTTTTTAAGCTTCAATAAGGCAAAACCCAAGCTTAAACTTGCTCCAAATCAATTGAAATCAAACCGTAGTTTGTTGTTCTTGAATTTGTGTGTGAGACGTGAGGAAGGAGAGACAAATGAGGCTTCTGGTGTTTTCCTGATCTTGATAATTGTTATATGTATTTTAATTTAAGTTTCGCCATTTGGCAACGCTAGTCCCTGCTAGTAAAACTATTGCATGGATGGTCCTTGTTGCTTTAAAACTTATTTCATAGGAGGTCCTTTGGCTAACAAGGATTCATAAAGATAACTAACAAATATGATCGGGGAAGCTTTAAAGTATAATAAAATCAATACCATAAAATTTGGGGTGTTACAACTCTCCCCCACTTATTCAGTTTGTGTCCTCATAAACCTTTCCCAATGAATACTGGGGAGTACATAATGGTTCTTATATGTATTCTAACCCCTTTATATGCCTCTATTTGACTTAAAGAATGAAGACCTCTTAATTATGAGTATCTTAACCTTAACGTCTAGAATTTTTTCTACTGAATCCTCAAAATAGTCGTGTTATTCTATAGCCATGATACCTACTAGAAGAACATACTTTGCCTTGCCGATTAAGCATTATCTTAGCTGGAATACATGGAAAGTATTATAATTACTATTCATTTCTTCTGATAATTCAGGTCCATACGGTACCTTCTCACACGGTCTGTTATTTGAAATGGATCAATCTAACGTGGTCTGAGCTTAATGTGTTTTCTAAATTGAATAACTCCTTTCTAAAGGAGTAATTTTCACATACTTTGATTAACAACTGGAAATTCTATTGCTCATCTTTTTTTATCCTCATGGGATTTCAGTCTATCTTAGACCATCTTAAATCTTTCCTTTATCTGGTCGATCTTTTCATTCATCTGAATGGTCCTACCACTTGACTATCTATCTAAGAATGATAGGTTTTTGTAATGACCACGGTCACTGTAATTTAATGGAAATATCTTCATAGACTAACGCCTACTAAAAGAAAGGGGAGTAAATGATGAAGAATAAAAAAATGATTTAAGGTGGCATTGTCCACGGAGAAACCACCCCAAAGCCAAGTCACTATGGTATCTCCTACTACAGGTATGACACTAGCTAAGCTTGTAACTACTATAGCCCCCCAAAAGCTCATTTGACCCCAAGGTTCCTTCTTCCCCTAGTACCCTCTTTTATACATTTGGACCTACTCTCTTGCTTTACGTTAGTAGATTAGAATCTGGCTTTGCCTTCGCTAAAGCGATGTGCATAAAAGAATGGTTTTCGTAGGAAAAATATCTTAAGAGAAGAAAGATCTACGCTACAAAAAGGAGCGAGCGGAGAGAGCATAAAGAGCTTACTTATAAGGTACGAGCTTAGAGCCTTGCATAACTCTAGTATGCTAATCACTTCGTTGTACGACTCTAGAATGGTAGTCGCTTAGTGCGATAGCACTATGGGATGCAAAAAAGCTTCGTCAACCTTCTTTAGTTGCTTCTCCTTTTTTCATCGAGATTGGGGCTGGACCGGATAGTGCATTGCAAATTCAACTCTTTTCTTTTTCTAAATAGCTATAGCTCGCCGCTTTGCAAAATAAAGCGTGTTTTGGATTAAATTAAAAGAAGTGACATCACTGATGAAAATGGTACATGTATTTTGGTTTTGAGAAGAAAATGACTAACTCCTTTCTTTGATAGCAATTCATATTCAGATGATGAAAAAGCCAGGATCCCTGATAAAATGGACATACCCATAGAAAGTTGGGAAATTGTTGGGTCAATTCAGTACCCAAGGAATCCTAAACAAGGATTTGAATAAAAAATAAACTAAGTGTTAGTAGACCTTAAAAAATATTCAAGTCACTAAGTGAACAGTTGCTCAGTGAGTCACCTTCAGGATGCTTAGGACGAGTCTATGAAGAAAGTCTCTCCATTTAGTGAGGCGAAACTCAGTGAGTGGTACTTAAGCCAAAGAAGAAGGTGATGGGTTTAGTGAGTGATGACAATAACTCACTGAACCCCAAGACTCTTCAACAACTAAAGACTGAAGACTGAAGACCGAAGACATGAAGACTGAAGAATAGGCGGGACAAGGCGGGAAACGTTTGAATGAATAAGAAGAAGTCCTTATCAACCTGAAGTCAAACTTTCCCTGAAAGGCAAATGTCTGGAGAAGTGTCATCACTGCTCTTCGAAAAGTAGTACTGTCTTATACCCAAAATAGCCTATTGTAACAGAGACAAAATACGTAAGTATTTTGTCCTAACTAGCTTAGGTCATCTTTTGTTTTTTATCATAACGGTTGAATTTTACTTGTGTATAAATATGATCATAAAGAGGATTAAAAGTTGACAAGTTTGTGCACTAAATGCTTAGACATTCACAAACAACTTTTACTCCTCCAAATAGCAACCTAGTCTCTGAGATAGCTCAGTAGGTTCAGTTAGTTGCTACTTAAGTTTAGTGAGGAGTCATACCATACTTGTCGTTCAATCCCAAGTGTTATTCCGCAAACACTTGGGTATAATTCTTTGATTGATTTCTAATAAGAATTAAATGTTGAAAAATATCTTATCTATTTACTTTTACGTTTTCTCATAACCATCAAAGAATATCTTAACATTACTTAAGCATGGTGCATAGTTAGATTAACTCTTTAGTTAACCTTAACAGTGCAAAGAGGAACAACAAGTGGTATAAAACAAGTTTTATAAACCGTTCAAAACGTTTTTAAAATCAAGATCCTACCATGGCTGAAAGTGATGTACCCCAACTAGTCAACAAAAAGGGAGGAAGCTATAATGCTACTGCTCCCAAACTTGAGGTTGAAAAATTCAATAAGTGGAAAAAGCGTATGCTTTGCTACTTAACAGGAATGGAACCTTACTACATTAAGTGTATTAATGAAGGTCCCTTTGTCCCTAAGACTCCTGAAGGTTTACCCAAGCCTGAAGCTCAGTAGACTTCTGATGAGAGAAGGGTGGTCAATCAAGACCAACGCCTGAAAAGCATCATTATCTCATGTCTTCCTGACGATATAATGGAATCATTCGTTAACTGTCCAACTACCAAATAGACTTGGACTGACTTGGTTCACAGCTTTGAGGGTCCCTTAGATACCAAGGAAAACAGGATCATGGACTTGAAACTTGAGTATAACTGGTATGTGCTTATTCACATACCTTTTATTTGCCAAATTAAGACCAAAACAACCAAAATGCCAAATATATTTGTGTTTTTGTGTTTGTTTATATGCAGGAACAAATATTTAGAAATATGGACAAAATCAAGCAAAAACCAAGAAAACGAGCACGAGATTTGGAAAAGTGTCAAAAGCCGAAGCCGGGGAAGCAAATGATCAAAGTTTATTCTCAAAATGTCACCAAAAATCCTTGAAGAATCAAAGTATTGCAAGAATGGCCCTTGGATCACATTATTAAAGTTTGGCAGGAAAGGTCCCTAGAATTTCAGATTTTACACTTTTGGTCCTTATCAAATTTACTTCACTAAATCCTAAAACTACCTTAAATCCAAAACCGGATCCATGTTTAAAACCTTAAGTCCAAACCAGCCCTTCAAACCCAAAAGCCCACTAATCACAGCCCAACTCTACCCCAACCCCAATAAACCTAACCCGAACCCACAAATAACCCGGTCAAAGAAATAAATAATTACCCCTTTTCCCGCCCCCAAATTTACCCAGAAAATAAGAACCCTAATTACCCCGTCCCAAAATTAACCACAATTAAGGGCATTCTTGTACTTTTCACGCACTTCTAGAAGAAGCCTGACATGTCAGCAATCCCAGGGCAATTCGAAGCATTTAATTGGTTGATGATGCGTGGAATAGTGATCCAAGGGCTGAGATTGATGGAATGATGACCAAGGGTAATCTAAAGGCTGATATCAACCCAAAGAAGCACAAATTGTGGTGAGGATCGATGACATGGACACCCTAGAAGCTTCATCATTCGGCTATAAATAGAGGCTTCCTCTTCCTCATTTGATAAGTAGTTTTTTAGTAGTGTTATGCTGTTAGTTTTGTTTTTGAATTGTAATCCCAGATTCCTTTTGTAACTTTTCAAGTTTGGTTAATGAAATTTGGTTTAATCCTTCTTTAAATTAGTATCTCTTAAGTTTACTTCAAGTCTCATATTAGCTTATCTACTGTTTCAATTAGCTTATAGTAAACCTTTTCAGCTTATCTAAACTTTTACATTTCATAATTGTTCAACTTATTTCAAAAACTCAAAAAAAAAAAAAAAAAAAAAAAAAAAAAAAAAAAAAAAAAAAAAAAAAAAAAAATCATTCAAAAATACAAAAAAAAAAATAGTGAAACTCAGCTTCAATAAGCTATTTCTTCATTAGATTAAGCTCATATAAGCTTTCTAGCTTATTGTGAGTATTAGATAAGGTTTAAAAGTAATTTTGTCTCGAAGTTCCAAAAAAGTCAACAAAAGTCAAAGTACTATTCAAATAAGCTGTTGAAGAATAAGCTGTTCTGGAAGAGCTTATTGGGGTATTATTAGCTTGTACTTAACAAGCTTGGGTTAGTTGATTAGTAGTTCATCACTGTTTCAGCTTTAGGGATTTGTAAGTTTCATTTTAGATTCAAATTTATAGCTATTTACTGTTCTACTGCTTATATCTATTCTATCAGTGCTTATTTGAGTAGTTGTAGTGATTTTGATCTTAATTGTGCTTATTAATTAGTTATTAGAGTGCTGATCTCAATTTGTTCTTTAAAATCATAAAAAAAGCTAAAAAATAGTCATTAGTAGGAGTAGCTTTTCTAGTGCTTATTCTTCAGTTGTAAAGTTGCTTATTGGTGGTTATATAAGTTAGTTAATCAGTAGTTAAGTAGATTCATGGCTTTATTTGGTGGTTTCTAGTATAACAGCTCAAATTCAATTTCTAATAGAGTGTTTGGCATAAAATCTGTTTTTGGTCAAAAGTTGATGTCACTGTTCATTTGCCTTTAGACTAGGTTTGATTGAGCTTATTTGAGGGTAGATAAGCTGTTGTTAGTAGAACTTAAGTTGTTTTGAATGCTTTTGAGGTTATGAGTTGATAGGTGTAATTTTAGAATCAAAACTGCTCTTATAGGCTTCTAATAAGCCTAAGCTTATTTAGCACATACTTTTGGCATTTATATGTTCCTTTCAGTGGTTAAAATGACTATCCAAAAGTTAGTGCTGTTTCATTGAGTTTGGAGAGAATTAGAGGCCAATTTCCACAACTGCTGCATCAGAGTCTATTTGCAGCCCTACACCATCAGATCTGCTATCTTAGCTTTTTGCTTGGTCTGTATCTGCCTATTTACTTGGTCTCATTGCCTGCTTTTTGGTTTTCGAAGTAGCTTGTAGTATAAGCTTTTAAGTTATGAGCTTAGATTCTACTTATTTGCTTATTAGATAGCTTAATATTAGTCTGCAAGTTTCCCAATTAGAACTGTTCTAGCCTGCATCAGTTTTAGTTTCTTTGATCATCTGTTATTGGTCAAAAATTGAGTGAGCAATTGATTGTAAAATATTGGGGTTTTTCAGTTTAAAAGTAGTCTGTAGTATAAGCTTCAAGAATCAGCTTTTAGTTTTCCCTAAGTAGCTTTTGTCTAGCTTCTAGATCAGCTTAAAGTAGGGTGTCTGCTCCATTGTTTCTGTCCTAAATTAGCAACTGCATAATTGCTTATTGGCTTATTCTGAGTGCTACTCTGGTCATAATAAGTTTGTGTAAGCTTTTATAAGTGTGTTAATCTGTCTTTGAGCTTTTGGTGAATTTTGGAACTGTATAGCTTATTTCAAGTGCTTATTTAAAACTGCTTATTCCCCAAACTGCTTATTATGGTTTAGTAGAGTTCAATTTTCATTTTTCTTAGCTTCTTCATATCATTTTAGAATTTCCAGAAAAATTTCATAATTTTCCAAAATCGTTTACTATTTTTAATCATTTAAATACTTTCTTTTAGTTTTTAATTCATAAAAAAAATAATTAAAAATCAAAAAAAATATAATTCTTTTTTTCTAAATTTTCTTTTAGTATTTAGCACTTAGGAAAATTATTTTTATATTTTTAGGGCTTATAATTTAGGATTCCACTATTTAGGTGCGTTTTTAGATTTCGTAACGTACGTTTTTAAAGTTTAATTTGCGTTTTAGGAATCGTGTGCTTTAATTGCTTTTATTCTTTGCTTGATTATTTGTTTGTTATTTCATATCTTTAGTGTAAAACTCCAAAATATCACTTTTATTCACAATTCACTTCACATTTCGACACCGTAACCGACAACTCGACTTCAAACTTCGTTGGGACTACGACCCGGGGAAATACATCCGTTGTATTCCTTTGGACTTATAAATATACTAATTGGTTGAAAAACATCAATTAAATGGCGCCGCTGCCGGGGAAGGCTTGAGAAGAGTTTGTTAATTTCGATCGTTGATTCGTGTTTTGAAGACCCTTCCCTCGGAAGTTACTTGTTTTATATTAAATATATATTATATATATATATATATATATATATATATATATATATATATATATAATATGCAAAAAGAATATAAATAAAACACTTTGTCTAAAGTGTTTTCAAAAATACAAAAATAATACATCCTCACTTTATTGAAAGTGTTGTAAACCATTCCAATAAACAAAAAAACAATCGTGAAATCATTTGATTTCGGATTATCTTTCGATTACAACCTATACAAGTGGTTTAAGGATGGTTTGACATTAAATTGACGAACTGAAAGAGGCGGGTTTTTAATTAGCTTTCGAGCGGACCTTTGCTTCTCCGCCACTATGCGAGTAGTCTTAAGAGAAACGATATCGGTTGAGGGATCGATACCAAAAATATTGTGATTAATTTTCTTTGAAAAATAAAAATCCAAAAATATTTTCACTTTCAAATTTGGTTTTCTTTTTAAACCTTTGTTTGTTTTTGGTGTATGAACACCCGCTCTTCGTCTCATAACCTTCTTTCACCTCTCTCAAATCCCGAGAGAATTATCCGTCACAATCACCGTGTTATATTTCCAACCGAGGAAATAAACAACAATCAACATCCGCCGATGGATGATGATAATCCAAACCTAATGCCAGCTCCCGATCTCCGAACGATGGAGGAGTTGTGCCAACCCACAATGCACGGACATGGTGGCCCGATTGTCCCCCTCAATATCCAAGCCACGGATTTTGGACTTAAACACCACATGATTCAACAAGTCCAAAATTCGTGCCAATTTCACGGTTTGCCGGGTGACGATGCAAACAAGCATCTTGACAGATTTATTACCGTCACCCAAAGTATGAAACACAATGGGGTCACCGATGACGCCCTTCGTCTCTATCTCTTCCCATATTCCTTGACGCATCATGCCACCGCTTGGTTTGATCGTCTTCCCAAGAACTCCATTCACACTTTTGATGAGATGGTTTCAAAGTTCTTGGCAAAATATTTCCCACCGTCAATGGTGACGAAATTGAGGAATGAGATAAGTAACTTTCGCCAGCTTCCCGACGAATCTTTATTCGAAGCATGGGAACGCTATAAGCTTTCGATTGATCGGTGTCCAAATCATAAGATGTTATTAGTTACCATCATAGATACGTTCTATAATGGTCTAACATTGAGACACCGTGATACGATTAATGCTGCAGCCGGTGGAACCTTTATGAAAAGGCGACCCGAAGAGTGCTATGATCTCATCGAGAACATGACCACCCATCATAATTATTGGGATTCCTCTGCTGAGAGGAATGAGTCAGCTAGCACTACTAATTCTTCTACCTCCGAGATAGCAGCTCTCTCTAAACAAATGAATGATATGTCCACTGCTATCTTAAGAATACATCAAAGTATGAATCAAAACAACAACAATCAGCAAATCAATGTTGTCAATCAAAGTTGTGAAACTTGTGGTGGTCCCCATCCATATTTCGAGTGCCCAGCCTCCGGTGGCTACAATCAAGAAAATGTGTGTTGATACATAATCTGGCGCGGACTGGTTAGACGATTCTCCCTAGGCCGTTAGTCGCGTTCTCGAGCCCTGAGTAGACCTGTTCAACAAAGAGAACCCGTTAGGAGTGGACCCGAGGCCGTAGCCCCGGGATCCACCTCCGACGGTCAAGTTAGTATTGATGCGTAGGGTTGCATAGGGTTATTATATCGTATAGCGTATCGTGTCTTAGGTTTAGAATAACCTGTCGTGTATATATAGCGCATGGATTAGGGTTTAGACATAGAGTGGGCCGATGTCTGCCGGGCCTAGCTCACTTGTCGTGGGTCAGTCCAGACCATACGTCTACAAGCCCCCCAAGTTTAGTATGACATAGCGCGTGGCTATGTTAGGCTAAACTTAAGTCCTGTTCGTGGCCGCTGATGTGTTTTTTATAGTCTATAATAAACTACCAAGTTTTAAATTTATATTTTGCCGAACTAACCTATAGACTCTAAACACTAACGAGCAGTGTACCCGGTCAATGTAGATAGTTTCTAGGTAAGCAAGGGTCGTTCACTAGGAGTGAGATTTCTAATATACTAATTCTAGAGGTATTCGACTCTCCTAAACTAACGTAAAGGGGGGTTCAGCCTGAGAGACTGGCACGGGTTTGGTTTTATTCTAACTAAACTAAGATAAACAAACAATACAAGTATGAAGACACCAAAGATAGGAAGAACGGGTTAGCCAAGTCTAATCAATTTTATAGTTATACATGCTTATGTCTACTTGTTTTAATTCATTCAATTGTTAATCGGCATATCAATTACGAAATTCTGTCACAATTAAGTAACTAGCCCTCGGGGCGGATATGACGAAAGATCATAGTGACTCGTCTAGCATCAATACTAACTTATTGCTTTAAACCATCTAACCTAGTTCGGTATTACACGTTACTAGTCCTATTAGGTTGTAGACACGTTCCGTTTATGCCAAACAATGATTCCCAATAGAGATTCGGGTTAACACGCATATAACTCAACCAAAGCAACCACAATTACAGGTAGTTAAGTCACATCAATTAAAGTTATAAGGATCATAACCTAGTTACATAGACTTCTACTAGTTATAAGCAATAAACGAGTTTTTATCGACAAGCACCCAATCCAATAACAAAGCAAACACATCGAACAATCATATAAACTAATAAAACTTCATAAACATGGCTAACACCTAAGGGTGTTAGCCCATAATCTCTGTAACAAAGTACATAAACATAATCATAACGAATAAAGTATGAAACATAATGAATACGATACGCTAACCGAATGATTAAGTAATATAACAATGATTAGAGATGTTCTTCAAGGATGATTAGGTCTTCAATATTGATCTTCTACTGTTTGGAGAGGTTTTGATCGTCTGGGAATGGCCCTAAGGGTTCCCAAAGATGCCCTAATTCGTTAATGAGTTCGGTATTTATAGATTCTGAAATCTGGGTCGATACGGCGCATCTATAGAGTTAGATGCGCCGCATCTATAAGTAAACGTAGCCTCCAAGTCTGAAACTGACCCAATACGGCGCATCTAAATACCAGATGCGCCTCATCTCCCAATACGGCGCATCTAAGGACCAGATGCGCCGCATCTCCTTCAGATACAGGTAGATCTCCTTTTTCTCTTTCCGTGGCCGCTTGAATCACCTAAAACGGAGTCCGGATGAAGATTTTATGGCCAAAATACGAAAGCATCTTCAAGTGTCGACTTCTAATCTTGACTTCTTCATTAAGCTTCTAATCTCCACTTGATTTCTTGGTAAGGATTGTGTATGGCCGATACGGCGCATCGGATTGGTCCGATGCGGCGTATCTGGAGTAGAACAAGTTGGTTCTTCTTCGTTGACCAAAGTTTCATATGCGACGCATGATAAAATCAGATGCGGCGCATGCTTCAAAGTCAGGCAATGGTCTTTAATCTCTAAGTCTTTATGTACGACGTATCTATCAAGAATGATACGGCGCATCTTCCTTCAGTTCAGTAGACTTTTCCAACTTGATTCATTTTGCTCCAATTTTCGTCCGAAATCATTAACATTCACCTAATGCTTGTTTATAACTGAGAATTAAAAAAGTAAACGATTAAGTATCAATTCTCATATAAAGTGATATAAAACAAGTCAATACTATAGGATAAATGATGCTAATAATATGTCGTTATTTGATGTCATCAAATATCCCCCCACTTGAACTTTACTTGTCCTCAAGTAAACCTTAGATTAAAACTTATGAAAATGTATCCTGAATAGGATGTATTTTTACAATTAAGCATTTATTCGTTTTATCATAATTGCACAACCAAACACTTAACGAATTAGAAACAAAATAAAATATTTCGATAAAAGCAAATCTAATCGTTTAACTGTCCAGTCATGACGAATATTCTATCATAAGCTTGGCAAGTATACGCATCTCCTCCACTAAAGCTAAGGAATAACAAGTCTAAAGCGGTAAAAAGGGTTTGTTGGTTTATGGGTTAGATCATCCTTTTTAATCTCTATCGATCTCATATTCCAGAAAAGGCGACAAAATCACAAATACATGATCGAATCCACGACCACGATACTTGCAATTGCTCAAATCCTTAACTCGAATAGGCTAAAGATAGGACCAAGTAATCTTCACCAATAATATTATATCAAAAAGGGCGACAAAATCATAAATACATAGTCGAATCCACGACTACGATACTTAAGATTGCTCAAATCCCTAATCTCAATAAATCAAAGGTTTGGATGAAGAATGATATAGGGTATGGATAATATTTGGGATTTAAATTGGTGTAAAATATAAAATCAACAAAACAGATAAATTAAAATCCTAAGTGTGGTTAATCACTATCCCAACCATCCCATGAATAAGACTCATATCATAGAATAACTCACGCTTTAACACTTGAAACAAACGCTTTAGGTAGACACGAATTATACTCAACAAGATCTTAATCAAAGAATAAACTTTAGTCGGCGTTCCCATAACGGCCAACTCCCATTCATTCCATAAATATAATATACAACAAATAGTGGTGATATCGACCACTTAATACAAAACTTTACATAAGTTGGTTAAAACAAACATCCAACTCTTCTTTTTTTCTTTTTCTTTTCTATTTTTTCAATTTTTTTTTTTTTTTTTTTTTTTTTTTTTTTTTTTTTTTTCATACATAAACAAAGATGTGTAAAATTTCACCACATCACTATAATGATAATTCTGGATAATTTTTCCATATTTTTCATAACTTCAGAAATAACGGTAATAGTGAAAGTAGTAAACACACGAAAAATAAACTCAAAGATATACAATATTTACTTTCACTCCAATTGCATTGTGCAATTTCCCGACCTAACCATAGATAATGAATTACGCACGCGAACACAGGTAATGTAAGAAAACACACTTTGCCTAAAGCAATTAACCAACCACGGATTTTAATCTATAGGGTAGGCTAAGGTGTAAGGGTGTAACGAAACATTTTAACAAAGGTGTAAGAAACGAAATGAATGGCTCTGAGTGTTTTTCTAGGGGTATCTTACTCTAAAAATGAGAGTAACAAAAGGGTTTATACGGGGGTTAACTAACCAGTGTAGTTAGCTAATATCACATAACATATAAAGGCTATTTGGGTGTAATCCTAGAAATTTACCAATTTAAACAAGTCATTCCAATTATATAAAATAATACTTATTATGGTGGTCTCGAATAGTATACAAGCCAAGTTCTAAAGTTTACAAGTCACCGGCACACTCATAGATTTGTGAATTTTGAAAAATCACAATTTTTGAAAATAACGTCATGTGTGCAGCTATGCAACTTAGATTAAACAAAAACATGCTAAAAAAAATTAAATTTTGATAATTAAGCATAGATTAAAGCATATTTTTAAAAATTTAGGACAAGTAAACGTTCTAATTCTCCATCCCCCCACTTAAGTTAAACAACGTCCTCGTTGTATGTATTTGAAATTAAAAACAAGAGATAGAAAGAATTAGAACGGAGAACTCCCCTGAGATTTGCTCGGTATGATCTTCCAATGTAAGTGTGCGAGCGTATAAAATGCGGGAGTCCATCAACATCTTCAATATTCCGGATCTGTAAAAATATAGAGACCACAGGAAAAACAAATCTCGAGAAACATCTCATTAATCATCGGTTAGAAAACGATAAACAAAAAAAAAGCAAAGAACTGTATTCAATTCTGGCAGGTCGATACGCCGTATCTAAAAAGATAGATACGCCGCATTGATGTCACCAAAACAGTTCGGACTAAAGTATTCCAGATGATTCGATACGCCGTATCCATAGGGGTTGGATACGCCGCATCGAAGGCCTGGGACAGACTCGACAGAAAATTAAATTGACATAAATTAAAAGATAAGCATGGGTTGCCTCCCACGAAGCGCTTGTTTTTGTTCGAGTCACGAGCCTGACTCCACCCTTATTTACTGTGTAATAGGGTGTTTTCCCCCCACTTGAAATCAAGTGCGGGTGATAGTGATGTCCGGATCGTCCATCTTCATTATTACCTGAAAGACAAACAACCAAGAACAGCAGTACAAAAAAAAAAAATAAAACCTAAAGTAATGAAAATTAAATAAACACAAAAAAAAAAAAAAATAATAATAAATAAAAGAGAAAAATATTTTTGGGGTCACAGAAGATCGATACGCCGTATCCAACAGACAATGGATACGCCGTATCCAACAGACAATGGATACGCCGTATTATCTTCCTGCAATCTTTTTTTTTTTTTTTTTTTTTAGAAAATTTTAAAATTAAAAATCACACAAACTAAATTTTTTTTTTTGCCCACAGAGCGTCAATACGCCGTATTCACAGACAAGAATACGCCGTATTGAAACAGATAGATGCGCCGTATTCACAGACAAGAATACGCCGTATCTCCCTTCTGAGACAGACACACAGACAACAAACAAACGATAAAACAAATAAACCAAACACACAAAAATAAACTAAAAACAGAAAAATACCAATAAAACTAGCAAATAGATAAATTCACTCCCCGGCAGCGGCGCCAAAAACTTGATGTGTTTTTTATAGTCTATAATAAACTACCAAGTTTTAAATTTATATTTTGCCGAACTAACCTATAGACTCTAAACACTAACGAGCAGTGTACCCGGTCAATGTAGATAGTTTCTAGGTAAGCAAGGGTCGTTCACTAGGAGTGAGATTTCTAATATACTAATTCTAGAGGTATTCGACTCTCCTAAACTAACGTAAAGGGGGGTTCAGCCTGAGAGACTGGCACGGGTTTGGTTTTATTCTAACTAAACTAAGATAAACAAACAATACAAGTATGAAGACACCAAAGATAGGAAGAACGGGTTAGCCAAGTCTAATCCATTTTATAGTTATACATGCTTATGTCTACTTGTTTTAATTCATTCAATTGTTAATCGGCATATCAATTACGAAATTCTGTCACAATTAAGTAACTAGCCCTCGGGGCGGATATGACGAAAGATCATAGTGACTCGTCTAGCATCAATACTAACTTATTGCTTTAAACCATCTAACCTAGTTCGGTATTACACGTTACTAGTCCTATTAGGTTGTAGACACGTTCCGTTTATGCCAAACAATGATTCCCAATAGAGATTCGGGTTAACACGCATATAACTCAACCAAAGCAACCACAATTACAGGTAGTTAAGTCACATCAATTAAAGTTATAAGGATCATAACCTAGTTACATAGACTTCTACTAGTTATAAGCAATAAACGAGTTTTTATCGACAAGCACCCAATCCAATAACAAAGCAAACACATCGACACAATCATATAAACTAATAAAACTTCATAAACATGGCTAACACCTAAGGGTGTTAGCCCATAACCTCTGTAACAAAGTACATAAACATAATCATAACGAATAAAGTATGAAACATAATGAATACGATACGCTAACCGAATGATTAAGTAATATAACAATGATTAGAGATGTTCTTCAAGGATGATTAGGTCTTCAATATTGATCTTCTACTGTTTGGAGAGGTTTTGATCGTCTGGGAATGGCCCTAAGGGTTCCCAAAGATGCCCTAATTCGTTAATGAGTTCGGTATTTATAGATTTTGAAATCTGGGTTGATACGGCGCATCTATAGAGTTAGATGCGCCGCATCTATAAGTAAACGTAGCCTCCAAGTCTGAAACTGACCCAATACGGCGCATCTAAATACCAGATGCGCCTCATCTCCCAATACGGCGCATCTAAGGACCAGATGCGCCGCATCTCCTTCAGATACAGGTAGATCTCCTTTTTCTCTTTCCGTGGCCGCTTGAATCACCTAAAACGGAGTCCGGATGAAGATTTTATGGCCAAAATACGAAAGCATCTTCAAGTGTCGACTTGTAATCTTGACTTCTTCATTAAGCTTCTAATCTCCACTTGATTTCTTGGTAAGGATTGTGTATGGCCGATACGGCGCATCGGATTGGTCCGATGCGGCGTATCTGGAGTAGAACAAGTTGGTTCTTCTTCGTTGACCAAAGTTTCATATGCGACGCATGATAAAATCAGATGCGGCGCATGCTTCAAAGTCAGGCAATGGTCTTTAATCTCTAAGTCTTTATGTACGACATATCTATCAAGAATGATACGGCGCATCTTCCTTCAGTTCAGTAGACTTTTCCAACTTGATTCATTTTGCTCCAATTTTCGTCCGAAATCATTAACATTCACCTAATGCTTGTTTATAACTGAGAATTAAAAAAGTAAACGATTAAGTATCAATTCTCATATAAAGTGATATAAAACAAGTCAATACTATAGGATAAATGATGCTAATAATATGTCGTTATTTGATGTCATCAAATATCCCCCCACTTGAACTTTACTTGTCCTCAAGTAAACCTTAGATTAAAACTTATGAAAATGTATCCTGAATAGGATGTATTTTTACAATTAAGCATTTATTCGTTTTATCATAATTGCACAACCAAAAACTTAACGAATTAGAAACAAAATAAAATATTTCGATAAAAGCAAATCTAATCGTTTAACTGTCCAGTCGTGACGAATATTCTATCATAAGCTTGGCAAGTATACGCATCTCCTCCACTAAAGCTAAGGAATAACAAGTCTAAAGCGGTAAAAAGGGTTTGTTGGTTTATGGGTTAGATCATCCTTTTTAATCTCTATCGATCTCATATTCCAGAAAAGGCGACAAAATCACAAATACATGATCGAATCCACGACCACGATACTTGCAATTGCTCAAATCCTTAACTCGAATAGGCTAAAGATAGGACCAAGTAATCTTCACCAATAATATTATATCAAAAAGGGCGACAAAATCATAAATACATAGTCGAATCCACGACTACGATACTTAAGATTGCTCAAATCCCTAATCTCAATAAATCAAAGGTTTGGATGAAGAATGATATAGGGTATGGATAATATTTGGGATTTAAATTGGTGTAAAATATAAAATCAACAAAACAGATAAATTAAAATCCTAAGTGTGGTTAATCACTATCCCAACCATCCCATGAATAAGACTCATATCATAGAATAACTCACGCTTTAACACTTGAAACAAACGCTTTAGGTAGACACGAATTATACTCAACAAGATCTTAATCAAAGAATAAACTTTAGTCGGCGTTCCCATAACGGCCAACTCCCATTCATTCCATAAATATAATATACAACAAATAGTGGTGATATCGACCACTTAATACAAAACTTGACATAAGTTGGTTAAAACAAACATCCAACTCTTCTTTTTTTCTTTTTCTTTTCTATTTTTTCATTTTTTTTTTTTTTTTTTTTTTTTTTTTTTTTTTTTTTTTCATACATAAACAAAGATGTGTAAAATTTCACCACATCACTATAATGATAATTCTGGATAATTTTTCCATATTTTTCATAACTTCAGAAATAACGGTAATAGTGAAAGTAGTAAACACACGAAAAATAAACTCAAAGATATACAATATTTACTTTCACTCCAATTGCATTGTGCAATTTCCCGACCTAACCATAGATAATGAATTACGCACGCGAACACAGGTAATGTAAGAAAACACACTTTGCCTAAAGCAATTAACCAACCACGGATTTTAATCTATAGGGTAGGCTAAGGTGTAAGGGTGTAACGAAACATTTTAACAAAGGTGTAAGAAACGAAATGAATGGCTCTGAGTGTTTTTCTAGGGGTATCTTACTCTAAAAATGAGAGTAACAAAAGGGTTTATACGGGGGTTAACTAACCAGTGTAGTTAGCTAATATCACATAACATATAAAGGCTATTTGGGTGTAATCCTAGAAATTTACCAATTTAAACAAGTCATTCCAATTATATAAAATAATACTTATTATGGTGGTCTCGAATAGTATACAAGCCAAGTTCTAAAGTTTACAAGTCACCGGCACACTCATAGATTTGTGAATTTTGAAAAATCACAATTTTTGAAAATAACGTCATGTGTGCAGCTATGCAACTTAGATTAAACAAAAACATGCTAAAAAAATTAAATTTTGATAATTAAGCATAGATTAAAGCATATTTTTGAAAATTTAGGACAAGTAAACGTTCTAATTCTCCATCCCCCCACTTAAGTTAAACAACGTCCTCGTTGTATGTATTTGAAATTAAAAACAAGAGATAGAAAGAATTAGAACGGAGAACTCCCCTGAGATTTGCTCGGTATGATCTTCCAATGTAAGTGTGCGAGCGTATAAAATGCGGGAGTCCATCAACATCTTCAATATTCCGGATCTGTAAAAATATAGAGACCACAGGAAAAACAAATCTCGAGAAACATCTCATTAATCATCGGTTAGAAAACGATAAACAAAAGAAAAACAAAGAACTGTATTCAATTCTGGCAGGTCGATACGCCGTATCTAAAAAGATAGATACGCCGCATTGATGTCACCAAAACAGTTCGGACTAAAGTATTCCAGATGATTCGATACGCCGTATCCATAGGGGTTGGATACGCCGCATCGAAGGCCTGGGACAGACTCGACAGAAAATTAAATTGACATAAATTAAAAGATAAGCATGGGTTGCCTCCCACGAAGCGCTTGTTTTTGTTCGAGTCACGAGCCTGACTGCACCCTAATTTACTGTGTAATAGGGTGTTTTCCCCCCACTTGAAATCAAGTGCGGGTGATAGTGATGTCCGGATCGTCCATCTTCATTATTACTTGAAAGACAAACAACCAAGAACAGCAGTACAAAAAAAAAAAAATAATAAATAAAACCTAAAGTAATGAAAATTAAATAAACACAAAAAAAAAATAAATAAATAAATAAAAGAGAAAAATATTTTTGGGGTCACAGAAGATCGATACGCCGTATCCAACAGACAATGGATACGCCGTATCCAACAGACAATGGATACGCCGTATTAGCTTTCTGCAATCTCCTTTTTTTTTTTTTTTTAGAAAATTTTAAAATTAAAAATCACAAAACTAATTTTTTTTTTTTTTTTTTTTTTTTTTTTTTTTGCCCACAGAGCGTCAATACGCCGTATTCACAGACAAGAATACGCCGTATTGAAACAGATAGATGCGCCGTATTCACAGACAAGAATACGCCGTATCTCCCTTCTGAGACAGACACACAGACAACAAACAAACGATAAAAACAAATAAACCAAACACACAAAAATAAACTAAAAACAAAAAAATACCAATAAAACTAGCAAATAGATAAATTCACTCCCCGGCAGCGGCGCCAAAAACTTGATGTGTTTTTTATAGTCTATAATAAACTACCAAGTTTTAAATTTATATTTTGCCGAACTAACCTATAGACTCTAAACACTAACGAGCAGTGTACCCGGTCAATGTAGATAGTTTCTAGGTAAGCAAGGGTCGTTCACTAGGAGTGAGATTTCTAATATACTAATTCTAGAGGTATTCGACTCTCCTAAACTAACGTAAAGGGGGGTTCAGCCTGAGAGACTGGCACGGGTTTGGTTTTATTCTAACTAAACTAAGATAAACAAACAATACAAGTATGAAGACACCAAAGATAGGAAGAACGGGTTAGCCAAGTCTAATCAATTTTATAGTTATACATGCTTATGTCTACTTGTTTTAATTCATTCAATTGTTAATCGGCATATCAATTACGAAATTCTGTCACAATTAAGTAACTAGCCCTCGGGGCGGATATGACGAAAGATCATAGTGACTCGTCTAGCATCAATACTAACTTATTGCTTTAAACCATCTAACCTAGTTCGGTATTACACGTTACTAGTCCTATTAGGTTGTAGACACGTTCCGTTTATGCCAAACAATGATTCCCAATAGAGATTCGGGTTAACACGCATATAACTCAACCAAAGCAACCACAATTACAGGTAGTTAAGTCACATCAATTAAAGTTATAAGGATCATAACCTAGTTACATAGACTTCTACTAGTTATAAGCAATAAACGAGTTTTTATCGACAAGCACCCAATCCAATAACAAAGCAAACACATCGACACAATCATATAAACTAATAAAACTTCATAAACATGGCTAACACCTAAGGGTGTTAGCCCATAACCTCTGTAACAAAGTACATAAACATAATCATAATGAATAAAGTATGAAACATAATGAATACGATACGCTAACCGAATGATTAAGTAATATAACAATGATTAGAGATGTTCTTCAAGGATGATTAGGTCTTCAATATTGATCTTCTACTGTTTGGAGAGGTTTTGATCGTCTGGGAATGGCCCTAAGGGTTCCCAAAGATGCCCTAATTCGTTAATGAGTTCGGTATTTATAGATTCTGAAATCTGGGTCGATACGGCGCATCTATAGAGTTAGATGCGCCGCATCTATAAGTAAACGTAGCCTCCAAGTCTGAAACTGACCCAATACGGCGCATCTAAATACCAGATGCGCCTCATCTCCCAATACGGCGCATCTAAGGACCAGATGCGCCGCATCTCCTTCAGATACAGGTAGATCTCCTTTTTCTCTTTCCGTGACCGCTTGAATCACCTAAAACGGAGTCCGGATGAAGATTTTATGGCCAAAATACGAAAGCATCTTCAAGTGTCGACTTCTAATCTTGACTTCTTCATTAAGCTTCTAATCTCCACTTGATTTCTTGGTAAGGATTGTGTATGGCCGATACGGCGCATCGGATTGGTCCGATGCGGCGTATCTGGAGTAGAACAAGTTGGTTCTTCTTCGTTGACCAAAGTTTCATATGCGACGCATGATAAAATCAGATGCGGCGCATGCTTCAAAGTCAGGCAATGGTCTTTAATCTCTAAGTCTTTATGTACGACGTATCTATCAAGAATGATACGGCGCATCTTCCTTCAGTTCAGTAGACTTTTCCAACTTGATTCCTTTTGCTCCAATTTTCGTCCAAAATCATTAACATTCACCTAATGCTTGTTTATAACTGATAATTAAAAAAGTAAACGATTAAGTATCAATTCTCATATAAAGTGATATAAAACAAGTCAATACTATAGGATAAATGATGCTAATAATATGTCGTTATTTGATGTCATCAGCCGCGTAGGCCCAACCAACTATGACGGCGTGACCATAACGCGCAGCCCAAATGCAACAGTGCGCACTGGGTCTGTGGTGCAGTGCGTACTGACCATGTTGGCGCGAATTTGTAGGCGCGTCCTTGTAGGCGCGACCTTGATTGTGAGAGTTTCACAATAGTGAAGGTGGATTCCGTATGCTGCATCCTGGGTAAGGGCGTACCTTTTGTACCAGTAGCGATGTAGCATGGTGCGACAGAAGACGTGCTTCTGTGGCAGAGGTGCGCGCTGTGCGCGACAAGGAGGTGCAACAGAAGACGTGCTTCTGTGGTAGAGGTGCGCGCTGTGCGCGACAAAGATGTGCGCTGTGCGCAGACGAGGTGCGAACATTACATCCGTCTTTACCACCGACAGAGGTGCGCGGTGTACGCGACAGAAGTGCGCGCTGGCTTGCAATACCTCTTTCGTACAATCTGCTTCCAAATATACCTGCGTGACGCGTACGGAAACAGTGTATACCCTGGTAGCCCCCCAAGTTTGATGGTGCTACTCGTGTAGGAGCATTAAACTTAGTTATCCTGAAAAACACTTAATGCAAATATTAGAAGTATATGCCGCGAATCGCAACATATAAAAGATAATGAAATAAAAAATTAGCGCGTAGCATATAAATAGCACATAGCATACGAAATTAACACATAAGAGAAGTAGCAGTGCGAATTACACCTATCGTGAGGTTTTACAAACTACATAAGAGAAGTAGCACGTAGCTAATCTACGAACGCAGTACGCTCATGATCGTTTTCTTTTTTATTATAATAAAAACAATGGCGCGGATGGATGTACCATGACCGCGACTAGTAGTTTCAATCGCACGTACAGACGCAGATGGATGTATCGTGACCGCATAGACTCTAACGTTTGTGGATGATCGCAGATGACCACGGCTTTCGTCCAGTGCGCGTATGGCGATCGACTAGCATCGTGGTGCCTGTACGTGACAGTGCGCTTATGGCGCCAGTCTGCGAAGATCTCTATACGCACGGCCTAACGCGGGTAGATTTATCGTGACTGCGCTGTTCGCGGCTAAAAGATATAGTAGGTCCGATTGTGCGGACTTAGTGCGTTATAGGTAAAATCGTGTTTACCAAATTAAAAGATTTACATAAAATCTTTTCAATATTTAAAAGATAATATCCTTTGTTTATGAATATTACGAATATTAAAAAGGGCAGTAACTAATAAACCAAGAATTAATGGAATCGTACTAGTTAAATTCACTTTAATGTTTGAAAAGTCAAAGCAAATCCAATTCAAGATTACTGTTGCTTGATTGGACCAAAGAAAAGAAAACAGTACGCATGGTACTTTTGGTTTTAGATTTGCGCTGTGTTTTTAACAAATATCGTATATTATTTTCTTGTATCTGCGTGTCGCATACTAAGCAGAAAATAAATAAAGAATACCGGCTTTTGAACTCGATGGTCGTTTTTGGTGATGTGAGAACACGAAACTTGTCGGGTCCCACGGATGGCGCCAATCTGTTGATACATAATCTGGCGCGGACTGATTAGACGATTCTCCCTAGGCCGTTAGTCGCCTTCTCGAGCCCTGAGTAGACCTGTTCAACAAAGAGAACCCGTTAGGAGTGGACCCGAGGCCGTAGCCCCGGGATCCACCTCCGACGGTCAAGTTAGTATTGATGCGTAGGGTTGCATAGGGTTATTATATCGTATAGCGTATCGTGTCTTAGGTTTAGAATAACCTGTCGTGTATATATAGGGCATGGATTAGGGTTTAGACGTAGAGTGGGCCGATGTCTGCCGGGCCTGGCCCACTTGTCGTGGGTCAGTCCAGACCATACGTCTACAATGTGTATGCTGCTACGGGAAATTTCAACGCGGAAGGTAACGGTTACCAACCACAAGGAGACCGTAATCTTCTCAGCTACCGTTCTAACAATTATCTTGGACCACCCGGTTTCAATTTAAATCAAAATCAAAATGTGCCAAATAAAAATAATCAAAATCAAAATCGGGTGACTCATGGTAACCAAAACCAAGGAAATTACAATCAAGGTCAAACTCATGGTTACCAAAATCAGGGAAATTATAACCGAGGCCCGAATCAAGGAAATTTTAACCAGGGAAATTTTCAAAACCAAGGAACTTTTAATCAAGTAAATTTTCAAAATAATAACCAGGGTTTTAATCAAACCAACTGAGGGCAAAATCTCAATCAAAATCAAGGATTTAATCAAAATCAATCGCCCTCGGATGAGTTTTTAAAACAACTAATTCTTCAAAATCAGAATAAGCAAAATTTCAATAAATCCCAAGAAGAGACAACTAGGTTTTTGATTAAGGAAATGACTGAGATGAAGAAATCTTTAAATGATCGACCCTCAGGCTCTGGAACTCTTCCTTGCAATACGATCGCTAACCCGAGGGGCGATGTGAAAGCCATCACTACAAGGAGTGGTGTATCATATGATGGACCCACGGCTCCGACTACCGATTCTTCTCTTCCTCCCAAGGTAGTTACCCGTGAGACCGAGGTGACAAAGGACACGAAACTTCCTGCTAATAACGGAAGTACCGAAGACGTCCAACCTCCGGTTGTCCAACCATCTAAACCAAAGGTTGTGCTTGAGCCCGAAGAAGCTCCCGTAAAAACCAAACTTCCGTATCCATCTAGATTGAACGATCAAAAGCTCCGCGAAAAAGCTTCAAATCAAATGGAGAAATTCTTCCAAATATTCCAAGATTTGCATTTCGACATAAGCTTCGCGGATGCTTTACTTCTGATGCCTAAGTTTGCTTCCACAATCAAGAGTTTATTGAGCAACAAAGAAAAACTATTTGAACTAGCAAAAACTCCGTTAAATGAAAATTACTTAGCGGTTCTCCTCAAAAAGCTTCCAGAAAAGCTTGGAGATCCCGGAAAATTTCTCATTCCATGAGAATTTCCGGGGATGGTTGAATGCTACGCCTTGGCCGATCTCGGTGCAAGCATCAATCTAATGCCGTTGTCCATTTGGGAAAAACTTTCTCTGCCCGAACTCACCCCCACTTGCATGACCCTCGAGCTTGCGGACCGTTCCATAACCCGTCCTAAGGGTGTAGCCGAGGATGTCTTTGTCAAGGTGGGGAAGTTCCATTTCCCAGCCGACTTTGTAGTAGTTGATTTCGATGCTGACCCCCGGGTTTCTCTAATTCTAGGAAGATCATTCCTGAGGACCGGGCGAGCTCTAATTGATGTTTATGGTGAAGAAATAACGTTAAGAGTTGATAATGAGGCCGTAACCTTTAACCTCGATTGAACTTTCAAATACTCCTCCAATCACGATTCCGTCTCGGTTAATCGAATTGATGTGATTGATGTTGCCTCGGAGGAGTATTCTCAAGAAGTTCTTGGATTTTCCAATAAATCCTTGAGTGGCAATCCCACTCCTTCTTCTCAACCTATTCTTTCCGACCCTTCCCCGTCCCTCACTCCGTTTAAGGGAGGTGATTTCTTCTTGGAAGAGGTCGAGGACTTTCTTGCTATTGAAACACCAACTTCACCAGAAGTTGATGATTCTTATCTTGATCCGGAGGGAGATATTATTTTGCTTGAAAAATTGTTGAATGAAGACCCGTCACCTTCTCTCCCTCCGACGGAAGAAATTCGAAAAGAAGAAATTAAAGAAGTTAAGCCGTCTACTGAGAATCCTCCAGAGCTCGAGCTCAAGGATTTACCTCCTCATCTCGAATATGCTTTCTTGGAAGATACCGACAAATACCCTGTCATTATTTCTAAAAACCTAAAAGATGAGGAGAAGACCCAACTCTTAGATGTGCTTAAAAAGCATTAGAGTGCCATAGCTTGGCAGATCTCCGACATAAAGGGCATAGACCCTCGGTTCTGTACTCAAAAGATCTTATTGGAAGAAAATTTCAAACCCGCTGTTCAGCAACAGAGACGGGTTAACCCAAAAATCCATGATGTCATCAAAAAGGAAGTTATCATACTCCTCGACGCTGGGATGATTTATCCGATCTCAGATAGCTCATGGGTTAGCCCGGTCCACTGTGTGCCCAAAAAGGGTGGAATGACGTTGTAACAAATGATGAAAATAAGTTAATCCCCACACGTCTCGTCACCGGATGGAGAGTGTGTATCGATTACCGAAAACTCAATGATGCTACCCGTAAAGACCATTTCCCTCTACCATTTATGGACCAAATGCTTGAGCATTTGGCGGGAAATGAGTTCTATTGTTTTCTCGATGGCTTTTCCGGGTATTTTCAAATACCAATTGATCCCCAAGATCAGGAAAAGACCACCTTCACGTGTCCTTACGGAACGTTTGCCTACCGCCGCATGCCTTTTGGCTTGTGCAATGCTCCGGGCACGTTTCAGAGGTGCATGATGGCCATATTTCACGATATGATCGAGAAAACGATGGAGGTATTTATGGATGACTTCTCGGTATATGGAAATTCTTTCTCATCGTGCCTCTCCCATTTAGACAACATGCTTCAAAGGTGCGAAGACACCAATCTTGTGCTAAATTTGGAGAAGTGCCATTTTATGGTCAAAGAGGGCATTGTCCTCAGTCACAAAATATCAAATGCCGGGATTGAGGTAGATCATGCTAAAGTCGATGTGATCGCAAAACTACCTCATCCCACCACTGTAAAAGGAATCCGAAGTTTCCTTGGTCATGCCGGTTTCTACAGACGATTTATTCAAGACTTCTCTAAAATCGCCCGGCCTCTGACCCATCTTCTTGAAAAAGAAGCTCCCTTCTTCTTCTCTCCCGAATGCATCGAAGCATTCGAGGTTCTAAAAAATAAACTGACTGAAGCACCAATATTGGTTGCCCCTGATTGGGACTTGCCCTTTGAGCTAATGTGTGATGCTAGCGATTATGCTATTGGTGCAGTCCTGGGGCAACGCAAATCAAAATACTTTCAGCCGATACACTATGCTAGCAAGACAATGACCGACGCTCAATCTCACTATACTACTACCGAGAAAGAGTTGTTGGCCGTTGTCTACGCTTTTGAGAAATTTAGACCATATCTTGTCTTATCTAAAAGCATAGTGTATACGGACCATTCTGCTCTCAAGTATCTCTTAGCGAAGCAAGATGCTAAGCCAAGATTACTTCGGTGGATTCTTCTGCTCCAAGAATTTGATATTATCATTCGTGATAAAAAAAGGAGCGGAGAATCTAGCCGCCGATCATTTATCCAGACTTGAAAATCCCCATCAAAGTGTTCTCGAGAAAAAGGAAATCACCGAAACATTTCCTCTCGAGACACTTGGGATGGTATCTTTAAAGAATGATCCAAGTACCCCATGGTTTGCCGACTATGCAAATTACTATGCGGGGAATTTTGTGGTAAAAGGGATGTCGTCCCAACAGAAAAAGAAATTTTTCAAAGATGTTATACATTATTTTTGGGACGACCCCTACTTATTCAGAATATGTGCCGATCAAGTAATTAGACGGTGTGTGCATGGCCAAGAAGCCGCTGACATTCTCACGGCTTGCCATAATGGACCCACGGGGGGACATCATGGTGCCAGCTACACCGCTAAAAAAGTCTTTGATTCTGGGTTCTATTGGCCAACAATCTATCGCGATGCCCACGACTTGGTAAAGTCATGTGACTCTTGCCAACGTCAAGGAAAAATCTCGCAAAAAGACAAAATGCCTCAAAATGCAATTCAAGTCTGTGAGATCTTTGACGTGTGGGGCATCGATTTTATGGGGCCATTCCCGTCTTCACGAGGGAATAAGTATATACTCGTGGCCATCGACTATTTGTCAAAATGGGTTGAAGCAAAAGCGCTCCCCACTAACGACGCCCGAGTTGTGGTTAAGTTCTTGAAAAATCTCTTCTCCCGATTCGGAACTCCTCGGGCTATAATCAGTGATCGTGGTACTCACTTTTGCAATGATCAATTTGCTAAAGTTATGCTCAAGTATGGTGTTACCCACCGACTTTCTACCGCGTATCACCCGCAAACAAGCGGTCAAGTCAAGGTTTCGAATCGTGGATTGAAACGTATCCTTGAAAGAACCGTTGGTGAAAATCGAGCCTCGTGGGCCGACAAATTGGATGATGCTTTATGGGCCTTCCGAACAACTTACAAGACACCCATCGGGTGTACTCCATACAAGCTGGTTTACGGAAAAGCCTGCCATCTGCCCATCGAGCTCGAGCATAAGGCATACTGGGCCTTAAAACATGCCAACTTTGATCTCAAGACCGCGGGTGATCACCGTAAGCTCCAAATTAATGAATTAAATGAGCTTCGGGATCAAGCCTACGAGAATTCTTTAATCTACAAAGAGAAAACAAAGAGGATTCATGACTCTAAGATAAAAAACCGCATCTTTAATGTTGGTGATTGAGTCCTCCTCTTCAATTCTCGATTAAAGATTTTCTCGGGCAAACTCAAAACCCGCTAGTCTGGGCCGTTCACCATCACTCAAGTTTTTCCATATGGAACCGTCGAGTTAGCTCAACCCGACGGTCCAAACTTCAAGGTGAACGGTCATAGGTTGAAGCACTATTTTGGAGGGGTGATGAACTCAAATAAGTACATTTTATTACCATCATTTATCCTATTTATTTGACTTGTTTTATTATATTATCTGTGAGAATTGATACTTAATCGTTTACTTTTGTAATTCTCAGTTAAAAACAAGCATTTGGTGAAACTTAGCGATTATGGACTAAAAATGGAGCAAAATGATCAAGATTGGAAAAGTCTGCTGAAATGAAGAGATTGAAGACCATTTCCTGACTTTGAAGAATGCGCCGCATGGATTTATCCCATGCGCCGCATATGAAACCTTGGTCAACGAGAAGAACCAACTTGTTTTACTCCAGACGCGCCGCATGAAGCTCCTGATATGCGGCGTATCATTCTCAAGACTTCACCAGATATCCAAGATATTGAAGAATATTCGCGAATATTATAATCTTGGACCCCACGCGAAGTTACCTAGATACGCCGCATCGGACCAACCCGATGCGCCGTATCGGCCATATACAATCCTTACCAAGAATTCAAGAGATCAAGTGAAGATTAGAAGCTTAATGAAGAAGTCAAGATTACAAGTCGACACTTGAAGATGCTTTCGTATTTTGGCCATAAAATCTTCATCCGGACTCCGATTTAGGTGATTCAAGCGGCCACGCGAAGAGAAAAAGAAAATCTATCTGTATCTGATGGAGATGCGGCGCATCTGGTCTTTAGATGCGCCGTATTGGTAGATGCTCCATATCAGATTTATAGATGCGCCGTATCTGGTCAGTTTCAGACTTGGAGGCTACGTTTACTTATAGATGCGGCGCATCTAACTCTCTAGATACGCCGTATCGACCCAGATTTCAGAATCTATAAATACCGAACTCAGTAACGAACTAGGGCATCATTGGGGACCCTAAGGGTCATTCCCAGACGATCAAAAGCCTCTCCAAACAGTAGAAGATCAATATTGAAGACCCAATCATCCTTGAAGAACATCTCTAATCATTGTTATATTACTTAATCATTCGGTTAGCGTATCATATTCACTATGTTTCATACTCTATTCATTATGATTATGTTTATGTACTTTGTTACAGAGATTATGGGCTAACACCCTTTGGTGTTAGCCAAGTTTATGATTATTTGATGGTTTAATTAGTTTCTAATTCGATTGGTTGCTTAGTCTTCGTTTTGATTACTTTATTAGTTTATACTTCATTAATATCGTTTGCGTGATTAATGTAAGCTCCTTAAGGGCTAAATAATATATAAACATGGTAATCATTAAGCAGCTTTATGCGGGTTCTGATTAATTGTGACAGGATTAGTCAGTCAAAAAGACTTAAAATGGAATCTAGAATAGGATAGACATAAGTAATCATTAAGGGTTTACTCGCCGATAAGATTAGAGCCAACGCTTTGGTGACTTTTATTAGTGCATTGATAACCTCTGTGTCTAGCTGAGCATTGCTTGGGTCGCCATGCCCCTTCCTCGCCTATTTAGGATAGACCGCGCCTAGTCGTGAGCACCGTCACTACATGTCTTAGAAACTTATCAAAACTTAATCTTATATGACTAAACTTGGTTAACATGTTCTTCCTATCTTTGGTGTCTTCATACTTGTATTGTTTGTTTTACTTAATTAGTTCATTAGAAAACCAAACTCGTGCCAGTCTCTCAGGCTGAACCCCCTTTTGCTTTAGTTTAGGATTAATTTAGTAGAGTCGAATACCTTTAGAATTAGTATATTAGAAATCTCACTCTTAGTGATCGACACCCTACTTACCAACTAGGCTACATTGATCGGGTACACTGCCCGTTAGTGTTGTTATAGGTTAAGTCGGCAAAATATAAATGTAAAACTTGATAAGGAATAATCACCTATACAACGACACATCAAGTTTTTGGCGCCGCTGCCGGGGAGTGAATTTATCTATTTGCTAGTTTTATTGGTATTTTTCTGTTTTTAGTTTATTTTTTGTGTGTTTGGTTTATTTGTTTTATCGTTTGTTTGTTGTCTGTGTGTCTGTCTCAGAAGGGAGATACGGCGTATTCTTGTCTGTGAATACGGCGCATCTATCTATTTCAATACGGCGTATTCTTGTCTGTGAATACGGCGTATTGACGCTCTGTGGGCAAAATTTTTTTTTTAGTTTGTGTGATTTTTAATTTTAAAATTTTCTATAAAAAAAAAAAAAAAAAAAAAAAAAAAAAAAAAAAAAAAAAGAGATTGCAGGAAGCTAATACGGCGTATCCATTGTCTGTTGGATACGGCGTATTAACTTGTGTCGATACGGCGTATCTATTGTCTGTTAGATACGGTGTATCGATCTTCTGTGACCCCAAAAATATTTTTTCGTTTTTTATTTTTTGTGTTTATTTAATTTTTATTAGTTTAGTTTTTATTTTTATTTTTTGTTTGGTCTACTGTTGTTCTTCTTGGTTGTTTTGTTTTTCAGGAAATCATGGTGATCGAGAAAAACATTAATGAACTGACCATGGAAGAATATTTCCAATATGCAAAATACGATGAAGAAAAGTGGTACACAAGATTCAGGAAAGAAACCAGGTTTGAATTAAAAGGGCACTTTCTAAAGGAGCTACGCGATAATGCTTTCAGTGGTGCAGAAAATGAGGATGCTAATGAGCATGTTGAAAAAGTGGTCGAGATCGTTGATTTGTTTCATACACCTCATGTAGGGAAAGACCATATAATGTTACGAGTATTCCCGATTTCACTCACTGGACAAGCATATCGATGGATTAAAACTATTCCTGCTAGAAGCATCACTACATGGGCCGATCTGAAGGCTAAATTTTTGAACAAGTATCATCCTCCATTAATGACTGCAAAGAAGGTTCAAGAAATCAACAACTTTAAGCAAAGACCGGAAGAAACGCTTTATTTGGCGTGGGACAGGTTTAAAGAATTACTTTTTAGATGTCCTCAACATTATTTAACTGACATGCAGGTTGTGATTGCCTTCTATATGGGTTTGGATGTGGCTACTCGGATGATTTTAGATTCTCAGAGTTTTATACCTAAAATGAATGCTAAAGACGCCTTAACCGCTATACATGAAAGAGCTGACCACTGTTTAAGGTGGTATGATGGGGCATTCAAAAGACTTACAGGTAATGATGATTCTGAAATTTTAGCTACAATTACTGTTCAAATAGATAACCTTGGCAGGGAAATAAATAAGATGAATGAAAGGATATATACCATCGATAATCACTACAAGGGATGCAATGGACCTCACTCACCTTACCCACCAACTCCACCACCACAAAAAGAGATCTATGACTTCAAAGAAGCCGTTTCTAAACTTATAAAAGATGGTGAACTATCAAGAAAAGAGTTGGTAGACACAAGTTATCATGAAGCACTTAAAGAGCACAATAAAAATACTACGGATTCAATACATCGTATTGAAGAACATTGCCATAATATTATAAGCATACTTAGTGTCACAAAAAAAGAAAAGAGTATGGTGGAAGGATGTAATGAGATTGATGCTATTATACGTGATAATGTACAACCACAACATGATGAGATAAGTAATTCCGGAGTTAAGCATGATGACAAGGAAACAATAGATAACCTTCTTGTGGATTCTCAGGAAGAAAATAGGAATTCAAATCTCACGGATTCAGAAAGGCTAAACAGGTTTCGGGCTAACCAATATAAACCTGTCCCTTTTCCTAAGCCAAAACCGGAGGTACAATATCAGTGGGAAAAAAATGGAAGAACTTACTTTAGCAATATTCCACCATCCGTCCCTTTTCCTGAATGCTTTAAGGTAAGTGAACCATATATCCCACCCGGCCCTTTCCCTGGACGAATAAAGAGTGGATGCATACCCATTCCTTTCACTGGAAGACCGAAGGTGGAAAACAAAAAGAAGCCATACAAGAAGAAAATAAAGAAGATGAAAGCTAGGAATCAACGGATAAAAGAATCAAAAACCCAAGCTCATGTGGAATCTACGACACAAATAGGTAACACCCTTGATTCTCCTTTTATTTTTACTAATGACATTGTTAGTGTTTCTAAACAGGTTGCAAAGCCGAATGACGATGTGGTGGAATCTGTTACCTTACAACCTATCATAGACATCACACCACACGATGACACACAACTAGCACCTGTTAATGTTATCCACCAAATTTTGGTTGAACCTACAAAAGAATTAGATGATGAGCTCTTGGATAACACCATGGTTGAAGAGCAAGAAACTTTCGAATCTACATGGAAAGAAGAGGAGCTCGAAACGATACTCGCCATAGACTCTTTCACATCTTGTATAGAAGCTGAGGGACGCCTAACTACTGACAAGATTAATGAAGAACAATTCTTGCACCCTCAATATATTAGTCTCTCATGTGGAATGTTCAAGACATCTAATTTATCAACCAAATCCAGAAAGCTAATGAGTGGAGATCACTACCCACTAAGGTACCATTTTTATTTGACATTTCTTTCTACTATAGCAAATTTACACTCTTATAGTGTTTATTGCTATTTTCACCCGCACTTCATTCCAAGTGGGGGGACGTACACCCTATTACCTAGTAAATAAGGGTGGAGTCAGGCTCGTGACTCGAACAAAAACAAGCGCTTCTTGGGAGGCAACCCATGCTTGTCTTTTATTTTCTTTTTTAGTTTATTTTATTTTCTTGTGTTTGTTTTTATTTGTTTTTTCTGCATGACTGCTGTCGCTGTATTCTGCTGATACAAACGATACGGCGCATCTGTATTCTAGATGCGGCGTATGGCGTTTTAATTTTATATGCAGCGCATTTAATAATTCGAGTACGGCGCATCTATCCCCTTGGCGCCGTATTCTGTTTTTAATCAAAAAAAAAAAAAAAAAAAAAAAAAATTTAAACCATAACCGGCATACGACGCATCTGTTTTAACAGATACGGCGTATTTTCTATTTAAATTAAAAACAGTTTCTCGAATTATTAAATAGATACGACGCATCGATCTCTATCGATACGGCGCATCTTCTGAATCAAAGATCTTGTATTTTGAAACGTAACGAAAATACGGCGCATTAACTTTTGTTAATACGACGCATTTAATTTTAATAAATATAGTTGATTTTTGATAATTTAACTCGATACGGCGCATCCTAATTTATATGCGGCGTATCTACTTTCTGAATAAAAATCTGATTATATTTTAACGTAATAAGATACGGCGTATCCAACTTTATGGATACGGCGCATCGTCCGCAGATATCAGCCATTTTTATTCTTTATATCCGTTTCTAAATTCATTAATTTATCTTCTAGCGAACAGATGCTACTGACGATTTTACCTATGATAACAGGTTTTGCTATGGAAGATATGTCAATGAAAGGATATCTTGCTAAAGGAACAACAAAACATGATTAATGGATTGGTAATTGAGTGCACCAATTGTCAACGGTGCTTAACAAAATTCTTTTGGTAAAACATGATTTGAAAGGGATTACAACTAGAGGCGGAAAGTCAACATTTCAAATGTGATCGGTATTAAAGAGCTGAACGTGAGTCTAACTTGAAGACTCTGGAATAAAGACAAGTGCTGACTGGGAGACAACCCGGATTTATCTTTTAATTTTCTGTTCTGTGTCGAGTCTGTCAGACCTGCCGAAGATACGGCGCATCTCAATCCTTAGATGCGACGCATCACCTGCACTGGTCATATCTTATTTTATTTTCTGCATTTTTATTTTTGACTTTAAAACTTTCTGTCAGTTTATTTAATGCGGCGCATCCCTGGTTAAGGATGCGATGCATCTTTTGTTCTGATTCGTATTTATTCCAGGTTCAATACGGCGTATCTTTTTCTATAAGATACGGCGTATCGACTGACCTGATGATTTGCAGTTTAATATTTCCTACAGGTTGTTGATGCGGCGCATCCAATATTCCATGGATACGGCGCATCGACACTCTGACCTGTAATTTTTTCGTATTTTTATTTTCCTAACCAATGATTAACGAGATGCTCTCGAGATTCTTTTTCTGTGGTCTCTATATTTTTACAGGTCTGGACAATTGAAGAGGTTGATGGACTCCCGCATTATATACGCTCGCACGTTTACAATGGAAGATCATACCGAGCAAATCTCAGGGGAGTTCTCCGTTCTAATTCTTTCTATGTCTTGTTTTTAATATTAAATACAAACAACGAGGACGTTGTTTAACTTAAGTGGGGGGATGGAGAATTAGAACGTTACTTGTCCTAAATTTTCAAAAATATGCTTTAATCTATGCTTAATTATCAAAAATTTAATTTTTTTAGCATGTTTTTGTTTAAGATCTAAGTTGCATAGCTGCACACATGACGTTATTTTCAAAAATTGTGATTTTTCAAAATTCACAAATCTATGAGTGTGCCGGTGACTTATAAACTTTAGAACTTGGCTTGTATACTATTCGAGACCACCATAATGAGTATTATTTATATAATTGGAATGACTTGTCTAAATTGGTAAAATTCTAGGATTACACCCAAATAGCCTATTATATGTTATGTGTTATTAACTAACTACACTGGTTAGTTAACCCCCGTATAAACCCTTTTGTTACTCTCATTTTTAGAGTAAGATACCCCTAGAAAAACACTCAGAGCCATTCCTTTCGTTTCTTACACCTATGTTTAAAATGTTTCGTTACACCCTTACACCTTAGCCTACCCTGTAGATTAGAATCCGTGGTTGGTTAATTGCTATAGGCAAAGTGTGTTTCCTTACATTACCTGTGTTCGCGTGCGTAATACATTATCTTTGGTTAGGTCGGGAAATTGCACAATGCAATTGGAGTGAAAGTAAATATTGTATATCTTTGAGTTTATTTTTTCGTGTGTTTACTACTTTCACTATTAGCGTTATTTCTGAAGTCATGAAAAGTATGAAAAAAATTATCCGGAAAGAAAGTTATAGTGATGTGGTGAAATTTTACACATCTATGTTTATGTTTCAAGTTAAAAAAAAAAAAAAAAAAAAAAAAAAAAAAAAAAAAAATGAGAAAAGAAAAAGAAAAAGAAAAAAAGTTGGATGTTTGTTTTAACCAACAATGTAAAGTTATGTAAGTGGTCGATATCACCACTATTTGTTGTATTATATCTATGGATTGAATGGGAATTGGCAGTTATGGGAACGCCAATTAAGGTTTATTCTTTGATTAAGATCTTGTTGAGTATAATTCGTGTCTACCTAAGCGTGTGTTTCAAGTGTTAAAGCGTGAGTTATTCGATGATATGAGTCTTATTCATGGGATGGTTGGGATAGTGATTAACCACACTTAGGATTTTAATTTATTTGTTTTGTTCATTTTTCATTTTACACCAATTTATATCCCAAATGTTATCCATACCCTTTATTATTCTTTATCCAACCGAACCTTTGATTTATTGAGATTAGGGATTTGAGCAATCTTAAGTATCGTAGTCGTGGATTCGGCTATGTATTTATGATTTTGTCGCCCTTTTTGATATATTATTATTGGTAAAGTTTGGACCTATCTTTAGCCTATTCGAGTTAAGGATTTGAGCAATTGCAAGTATCGTGTTCGTGGATTCGATCATGTATTTGTGATTTTGTCGCCTTTTCTGGAATTTGAGATCGATAGTGAAAGAGAATAATTAACCCTTAAGCCTAAAAACCCTTTTTGCCGCTTTAGACTTGTTATTCCTTAGCTTTAGTGGAGGAGATGTGTATACTTGCCAAGCTTATGATAGAATATTCGTCACGACTGGACAGTTAAACGATTAGATTTGCTTTTATCGACTTATTTTATTTTACTTCTAATTCGTTAGGTGTTTAGTTGTGTGATTATGAAATAAACGAATACATGCTTAAATATAAAAATAAATCCTAACATCTTTTAGGATACATTTTCATAAGAGAAATTCTAAGGTTTACTTGGGGAAAAGTAAAGTTCAAGTGGGGGGATATTTGATGAACTCAAATAAGTACATTTTATTATCATCATTTATCCTATTTATTTGACTTGTTTTATTATATTATGTATGAGAATTAATACTTAATCGTTTACTTTTGTAATTCTCAGTTAAAAACAAGCATTTGGTGAAACTTAGCGATTATGGACTAAAAATGGAGCAAAATGATCAAGATTGGAAAAGTCTGCTGAAATGAAGAGATTGAAGACCATTTCCTGACTTTGAAGAATGCGCCGCATGGATTTATCCCATGCGCCGCATATGAAACCTTGGTCAACGAGAAGAACCAACTTGTTTTACTCCAGATGCGCCGCATGAAGCTCCTGATATGCGGCGTATCATTCTCAAGACTTCACCAGATATCCAAGATATTGAAGAATATTCGCGAATATTATAATCTTGGACCCCACGCGAAGTTACCTAGATACGCCGCATCGGACCAACCCGATGCGCCGTATCGGCCATATACAATCCTTACCAAGAATTCAAGAGATCAAGTGAAGATTAGAAGCTTAATGAAGAAGTCAAGATTACAAGTCGACACTTGAAGATGCTTTCGTATTTTGGCCATAAAATCTTCATCCGGACTCCGATTTAGGTGATTCAAGCGGCCACGCGAAGAGAAAAAGAAAATCTATCTGTATCTGATGGAGATGCGGCGCATCTGGTCTTTAGATGCGCCGTATTGGTAGATGCTCCATATCAGATTTATAGATGCGCCGTATCTGGTCAGTTTCAGACTTGGAGGCTACGTTTACTTATAGATGCGGCGCATCTAACTCTCTAGATACGCCGTATCGACCCAGATTTCAGAATCTATAAATACCGAACTCAGTAACGAACTAGGGCATCATTGGGGACCCTAAGGGTCATTCCCAGACGATCAAAAGCCTCTCCAAACAGTAGAAGATCAATATTGAAGACCCAATCATCCTTGAAGAACATCTCTAATCATTGTTATATTACTTAATCATTCGGTTAGCGTATCGTATTCACTATGTTTCATACTCTATTCATTATGATTATGTTTATGTACTTTGTTACAGAGATTATGGGCTAACACCCTTTGGTGTTAGCCAAGTTTATGATTATTTGATGGTTTAATTAGTTTCTAATTCGATTGGTTGCTTAGTCTTCGTTTTGATTACTTTATTAGTTTATACTTCATTAATATCGTTTGCGTGATTAATGTAAGCTCCTTAAGGGCTAAATAATATATAAACATGGTAATCATTAAGCAGCTTTATGCGGGTTCTGATTAATTGTGACAGGATTAGTCAGTCAAAAAGACTTAAAATGGAATCTAGAATAGGATAGACATAAGTAATCATTAAGGGTTTACTCGCCGATAAGATTAGAGCCAACGCTTTGGTGACTTTTATTAGTGCATTGATAACCTCTGTGTCTAGCTGAGCATTGCTTGGGTCGCCATGCCCCTTCCTCGCCTATTTAGGATAGACCGCGCCTAGTCGTGAGCACCGTCACTACATGTCTTAGAAACTTATCAAAACTTAATCTTATATGACTAAACTTGGTTAACATGTTCTTCCTATCTTTGGTGTCTTCATACTTGTATTGTTTGTTTTACTTAATTAGTTCATTAGAAAACCAAACTCGTGCCAGTCTCTCAGGCTGAACCCCCTTTTGCTTTAGTTTAGGATTAATTTAGTAGAGTCGAATACCTTTAGAATTAGTATATTAGAAATCTCACTCTTAGTGATCGACACCCTACTTACCAACTAGGCTACATTGATCGAGTACACTGCCCGTTAGTGTTGTTATAGGTTAAGTCGGCAAAATATAAATGTAAAACTTGATAAGGAATAATCACCTATACAACGACACATCAAGGGGACATACCATCCATGGTTGTCCCGGATCTCCAAACTTTCCCCATGGACAAATGAATTCGGGGATCGAGTCAAGCTATGTGACTCGGTTAACAAAAACAAGCGCTTCGTGGGAGGCACCCCATGCTTATCCTTCTATCTTCTTTCTATTTTCTTAATAACAGTGAGGAGGGGCACCTCTTCCATATCTTGTGTTTTGTGGTTTTCTGTGATGTGTCCAGGATTTGCCCGAATAATGAAGACTCTCGTCCTCGTGGTTATGTTTCTCTCCACTCGAGTTTCATCATTTGTTGCTTATCCGATATCCTTAATCTTATCGTCTAACATTTATCTTTTGGCATAATTAATAAACGGCCTTAGATTTATGTAGGAGAACCCTTACCTTTAAGACATTGAGGACAATGTCTCATTTTAGTATGGGGGTGTAATCTTTCGATTTGATTTATGCCTTGCATTTTTTGCCGTTTACTCATGCAACCCCGTTTTTCCTCCAAAATTGTAAAAAATTGAAAAAATCCAAAAAATGAGAAAAATTTAAAAATTTTTGTGCAAAAATATAATAAATTTTGACATTTTGTTGACTTTCCGCTGGTGAGAGTAGGAATAAAATTCTGACTTGATCGGGCGTGTTGAGCCCTAGCTTGTCCCCTTAACCTTTCTTGGCTAAGCATTCGCGGATCTTATTATTTAAGATTTTAAATTTGCTAAGAACGAGAAATGATAGAGTCATTTAGAAGTTAGATGCTAAGCGTGGAGTAGTTGGTTCTCTTTAGAGCTCATCGAAGCTACTTGTGGCCTTTTGCTCCCATAAAATTGTTTCACCATATATAACTGTAAGAATAATTAAAGATGTTAGGTTTTGCCGATGATTAGTTCTTGGTCTTCTTAAAAGAATCCTTGCTTTAAAAATTGGGTACACATCAAGGTTACTTAATAAATACGTTTAATAATAATAAGTTAAGTGCTCTAAGCTACGGATTCGAGATCGAGCCTTGGATCCTTATTTCCGGAAGGCGTTTAGGTCTTGGCTACCCTCTTGCACCGGCCCTTGGATCTCTAGTTCAGGAATGTGTGAGGTCTTAGTCTAACCACCTTGGATCCTCATTTCAGGAATGTCTAGAGTTTTGGAACACTCCGTTGTAACGGCCCTTGGATCCTTAATTCTGGAAGGTGTAAGGTCTTGGAACTAAACCGTGAAGCTCCGTCGTTTAGGGTACGCAAGTAAAAGTTAAAAAAAAATGGTGATTGAAAAAAAAAATAATACAAAAGTCAAAAATATAAATAAAAACCTTGATGTGGACCTCATTTTCAAAGCAACGGTTCTCGAGAGAAGATTGAAAACTGTTTAGCGTCTTAATTTAGTATCTTTATCAGACTAAAAAAACTTATCGAAACGAGAAAATATGAAGCAATTCATTTCTCACCAAAAATAAAATAAATAGAGGCAAATTAGGAAAATGGGAGCAAGAGGTAATTACACAAGTAACTTCCATGGATAGTGTTGGCATCAAACTTGTAAATAGACAATGATTTCGTTTTTAAGCTTAGTTTGGGGACTCGTGAAAGATCAGGGACGACGAATTTTATCCGTATGGTCACTTCTTCATGAGTCGTGTTTCCTACTCGTTGACCCTAAAAGTTATTGTTAGATAATGATTGTCAACAAAACCGTCGCATGAAAATCATGTTAAATACAAAAATAGAATAAAAAGGAAAATCGGGGAGTTTTTAGAACTTAAGATTTCTTAATCTCTTTTGAAAATTTTGCTACTTCTCAAAGTTAGTAAAAAGAGGTTAGAAATTTTTGGATTTAAAAACGTGTTTTTATAACATTGCGTGAGGACACTGCAATATCTTAGTCTAGGGGAATTTTGGTATGTGCTTATTCACATACCTTTTATTTGCCAAATTAAGACCAAAACGACCAAAAACTAACCAAAATGCCAAATATATTTGTGTTTTTGTGTTTGTTTAAATGCAGGAACGGATATTTAGAAATATGGACAAAATCAAGCAAAAACCAAGAAAACGAGCACGAGATTTGGAAAAGTGTCAAAAGCCGAAGCCGGGGAAGCAAATGATCAAAGTTTATTCTCAAAATGTCACCAAAAATCCTTGAAGAATCAAAGTATTGCAAGAATGGCCCTTGGATCACATTATTAAAGTTTGGCAGGAAAGGTCCCTAGAATTTTAGATTTTACACTTTTGGTCCTTATCAAATTTACTTCACAAAATCCTAAAACTACCTTAAATCCAAAACCGGATCCATGTTTAAAACCTTAAGTCCAAACCAGCCCTTCAAACCCAAAAGCCCACTAATCAGAGCCCAACTCTACCCCAACTTCAATAAACCTAACCCGAACCCACAAATAACCCGGTTAAAGAAATAAATAATTACCCCTTTTCCCGCCCCCAAATTTACCCAGAAAATAAGAACCCTAATTACCCCGTCCCAAAATTAACCACAATTAAGGGCATTCTTGTACTTTTCACGCACTTCTAGAAGAAGCCTGACATGTCAGGACTGACATGTCAGCAATCCCAGGGCAATTCGAAGCATTTGATTGGTTTATGATGCGTGGAATAGTGATCCAAGGGCTGAGATTGATGGAATGATGACCAAGGGTAATCTAAAGGCTGATATCATCGCAAAGAAGCACAAATTGTGGTGAGGATCGATGACATGAACACCCTAGAAGCTTCATCATTCGGCTATAAATAGAGGCTTCCTCTTCCTCATTTGATAAGTAGTTGTTTAGTAGTGTTATGCTGTTAGTTTTGTTTTTGAATTGTAATCTCAGATTCCTTTTGTAACTTTTCAAGTTTGGTTAATTAAATTTGGTTTAATCCTTCTTTAAATTAGTATCTCTTAAGTTTACTTCAAGTCTCATATTAGCTTATCTACTATTTCAATTAGCTTATAGTAAACCTTTTCAGCTTATCTAAACTTTTACATTTCATAATTGTTCAACTTATTTCAAAAACTCAAAAAAAAAAAAAAAAAAAAAAAAAAAAAAAAAAAAGAAAAATCATTCAAAAATACAAGAAAAAATAGTGAAACTCATCTTCAATAAGCTATTTCTTCATTAGATTAAGCTCATATAAGCTTTCTAGCTTATTGTGAGTATTAGATAAGGTTTAAAAGTAATTTTGTCTCAAAGTTCCAAAAAAGTCAACAAAAGTCAAAGTACTATTCAAATAAGCTGTTGAAGAATAAGCTGTTCTGGAAGAGCTTATTGGGGTATTATTGGCTTGTGCTTAACAAGCCTGGGTTAGTTGATTAGTAGTTCATCACTGTTTCAGCTTTAGGGATTTGTAAGTTTCATTTTAGATTCAAATTTATAACTATTTACTGTTCTACTGCTTATATCTATTCTATCAGTGCTTATTTGAGTAGTTGTAGTGATTTTGATCTTAATTGTGCTTATTAATTAGTTATTAGAGTGCTGATCTCAATTTGTTCTTTAAAATCATAAAAAAAGCTAAAAAATAGTCATTAGTAGGAGTAGCTTTTCTAGTGCTTATTCTTCAGTTGTAAAGTTGCTTATTGGTGGTTATATAAGTTAGTTAATCAGTAGTTAAGTAGATTCATGGCTTTATTTGGTGGTTTCTAGTATAACAGCTCAAATTCAATTTCTAATAGAGTGTTTGGCATAAAATCTATTTTTGGTCAAAAGTTGATGTCACTGTTCATTTGCCTTTAGACTAGGTTTGATTGAGCTTATTTGAGGGTAGATAAGCTGTTGTTAGTAGAACTTAAGTTGTTTTGAATGCTTTTGAGGTTATGAGTTGATAGGTGCAATTTTAGAATCAAAACTGCTCTTATAAGCTTCTAATAAGCGTAAGCTTATTTGGCACATACTTTTGGCATTTATATGTTCCTTTCAGTGGTTAAAATGACTATCCAAAAGTTAGTGCTGTTTCATTGAGTTTGGAGAGAATTAGAGGCCAATTTCCACAACTGTTGCATCAGAGTCTATTTGCAGCCCTACACCATCAGATCTGCTATCTTAGCTTTTTGCTTGGTCTGTATCTGCCTATTTACTTGGTCTCATTGCCTGCTTTTTGTTTTTCTAAGTAGCTTGTAGTATAAGCTTTTAAGTTCTGAGCTTAGATTCTACTTAGTAGCTTATTAGATAGCTTAATATTGGTCTGCGAGTTTCCCAATTAGAACTGTTCTAGCCTGCATCAGTTTTAGTTTCTTTGATCATCTGTTATTGGTCAAAAATTGAGTGAGCAATTGATTGTAAAATATTGGGGTTTTTCAGTTTAAAAGTAGTCTGTAGTATAAGCTTCAAGAATCAGCTTTTAGTTTTCCCTAAGTAGCTTTTGTCTAGCTTCTAGATCAGCTTAAAGTAGGGTGTCTGCTCCATTGTTTCTGTCCTAAATTAGCAACTGCATAATTGCTTATTGGCTTATTCTGAGTGCTACTCTGGTCATAATATGTTTGTGTAAGCTTTTATAAGTGTGTTAATCTGTCTTTGAGCTTTTGGTGAATTTTGGAACTGTATAGCTTATTTCAAGTGCTTATTTAAAACTGCTTATTATGGTTTAGTAGAGTTCAATATTCATTTTTCTTAGCTTCTTCATATCATTTTAGAATTTCCAGAAAAATTTCATAATTTTCCAAAATCGTTTACTATTTTTAATCATTTAAATACTTTCTTTTAGTTTTTAATTCATAAAAAAAAATAATTAAAAATCAAAAAAAATATAATTCTTTTTTTCTAAATTTTCTTTTAGTATTTAGCACTTAGGAAAATTATTTTTATATTTTTAGGGCTTATAATTTAGGATTCCACTATTTAGGTGCGTTTTTAGATTTCGTAACGTACGTTTTTAAAGTTTAATTTGCGTTTTAGGAATCGTGTGCTTTAATTGCTTTTATTCTTTGCTTGATTATTTGTTTGTTATTTCATATCTTTAGTGTAAAACTCCAAAATATCACTTTTATTCACAATTCACTTCACATTTCGACACCGTAACCGACAACTCGACTTCAAACTTCGTTGGGACTACGACCCGGGGAAATACATCCGTTGTATTCCTTTGGACTTATAAATATACTAATTGGTTGAAAAACATCAATAACACTTTCAGGGCAAAAGATTCTAAAACTCTCTCTCAGACTTACACTAGATACAAAACCCTTCGGAATGAATTGACAAATGATGGTGTCATCCTGTCTAAGCATAAGATTAATGTTGGCTTTGTCAACAGTCTCCCTGAGAAGTGGTTAAACTTCTCTCAGGGTCTTAGAAATGCTAACCACATTCAAAATCTTGAGCTCCCTGAAATCTATGGGAAGTTTGTCTATGAAGACAACTTAATCTCTAGGAGATACCCTGATTCAAAGAGGACTCAAGAGACCAAAAAGACCTTGACTATTGCACCCATATCCACTGCCTTCTATTCTAATGGTGTTGTGCAGGATTTCCAAGAATATTCTGATGATGAGACTGATGAGAGAACCAGTGAGGAGTATCTTAATGACTTACAATTAGAATTTCAAGAAAGAGCACTCCTTGTTAATTCAAAACGTTTTATTAAAAGAAACAAAAACTTTTCAAGTGCTAAAGCTAATGAAAATACTGAGTGTTTTAAATGTGGCAAAAGAGGTCATTTTGCAAAAGATTGTTTCTCTAAAACTACCTCAGAACCCTCATACAAGTTTTCAGGAAGCAATTTCTCTTTAGGAACTAGCAAATTTCAACCAAAAATGCTTCAGTCGAGTCAATCTTTTCAAAACAAAACTGAAAAACTTCCACAAAAGGACTTTGAAGCTAAGTATAGAAAGGCTAAAGCCAAACTTGCACTTCTTGAGACAGTTCCCTCAAACTCTCAGCCACCCCAAGCCCCTAAACCTTCTCAGGCTAAAAACAAAGGGCTTGTTGCTGAAACTTTTGATTGGGATGAAGAAGCTATATCTTCTGATGATGAAGAAGTTCATGTCAGTGCACTGATGGCACTCTCAGAAGATGACAAGCTGGCAGTTGGAAAAAGTCATGCCAGAAATGGAGAATGGGTCAACATCACCATGAGGAAGGTAAATATCTTACTATCCATGGATGATGATTCTGATTGGCAATCTTACTTAAACTACATTAATGTTGATCTTAAGTATGTTGAAGAGCAAAGGTTAAATCTGTTTTCAAAATATAACAAACTAAGTTGTGAATTAAATAAGTGTAGAGATGAACTTCTTGTTTTAAAACAAGCCAAACTTGAAAGTATTACACTTCAAATTCAAAACTCAGAACTTGTGAAACGAAACCATGCTCTTCAAGAAGAACTTAAGAAAGAAAAGGTTGTCATTGAATAATGGACCCAAAAGAACCCTAGAGTCTATAAAACTGTGAGTCTCACACCTAGTACTAGAAAGAGAGTACTAGGAGAAGATCCACTCACTGAGTCCTCATGTGAGAATCTTAGTGAAAAAGTCTTCTTGCCTGCTGGCATACCCTTTGAAGAGGAAATGAAACCGAAATCCAGTGACTGGGTTGAAAGAGTCAACCCAGACAGCAAGTTACCTAACTTCAACACTGGGAAAATTTTGGAACCTGATAGTCAGGCTATCAAAGAATTGCTTGGAGTCACTGATGAACCCAGTCAAACTGAGTCCATCACTGAATCTGAATCTGAATTAGAATCTCAATCAGCACTACCTCCACTGAAAGCTTTTCAGGGTGCTGCACCTTGTTCAGACCTCAACCCATCTGTTTACCAACCACACTCTCCCAAAGAAAAATCAGGTTTAGGAAGAACAATCCTAAAAAGACCCACATCTGTCCCAAACACTGAAGCCTTAGTTCCTACTGAAACTTCTGTAACACCCCCAACTCGGAATATGACAGCGGAACATAGTTAGGGGTATTACTTTCGGGTAAAACAGTCAGAATCATAGATAACGACCTCATAACAAGCCGTTTTAATAAAAAAATATCATTCTAGTAAAAAGTAGATAGATAGTAAAAGCTGAAAGCCATCGATAATCTTCATGCCACTCCCAGTGCCAGTACAGTATGCATTAATTACCTGAGATAAAACATGCTTAAAAAGTCAACACAAAGGTTAAGTGAAATCCATAGGTTTAAAATAAATAGTTGAACACAAGATTTTCAAGTCTGGAAGATATAATAACAAATACATATATCAGGTAAGCGTCAAACAGTTGCTAAGCTAATGACACGCAAAATGTTAACCGACACCAAATAACATTGGCGTAAGTCGACAGTAACCGCGGAATGCACAATATAATAGTTGCCCTCAAGCTAGATACTTTGCCAGATACCTAGTGATAAATCGAATATAGTACATCACATGCGGACCGGACTTAGTCAACATGGCGGGATGTTCAAATCCTATAGGCCTATATCCCTATATTCGCACTCACTCGCAACTGATTAATGATTCATGGTCGAGGGACTTGCTTTTGGCAAGGTCGGTACTTAGTAATATCATCTTAGTCAGGAATAGCATACACTTAAGCAATTGTGTTTATGAAAAGTAAATAGCATGTAACTCCCCCATGGTTTTATAAACAATTTAAAAGTAAAGTGGAGCTATGAATCACACCTTAGTAGTAGTAGAGAAACAAGATATAAAAAATGATCAGATGGTACAGCACAACAAATGAACCTCAACACAACCTAATAAGTGGATAATATGTTTCAGCAATAAACCTCAAATCGATTTATAAAGTAATACTCGTATTTGAAATGAAAGGTTTAGCTTCAATGGCATTTAAAAGAAATAAAAGTTTAAGAATCGTGTGGATATGAGAAAGTTAAAATAATAAAAGTCGGCAAACACAGATGAATACGTAGAAAAGAATAAAGAAAAGAGAGAAGAAATAAGAAAAATAAAGAAGGAATAAAATAAGAAAACGAGAAAGAAAACATCAATAGGTTGTTTCGGTGTTTTACCCATTTCCCAAATAGTTGATAAAACGTCATGATTTAGAAGGAAAGTTGTTAATACAAATATCGTCCCAAAAAGGTTATTTATATTTTATGGTCTTTACTTAGTTTTGTTAATGACAAATACAAGGTATATCTTTTAGCAAATCATAAATACAAGCTAAAGTCTTTTTAGAACACATTTACATTTCACAAGATCTCTAGAATTTACATTTTATACATTTACATGTTTATTTCCTAAAATGGAAACTTCATTAGTTAAATATTAGGATGACATCATGGCATGCATCATGTACACAATCTTGGTAAGATTTTGTGATATTTTGTTTAGATCTTCAAGCCAAAGAGTTGACATTTGAAGATATGGAAAGATATGGTAACATTTGGAAAGATTTGAAGATCTCTTAGCTGGCGTGACACGGCGGATCCAAATGCATACACGGACGGATCAAAGTTTTGGGATCCGCCGGATCCGCCGCCTGTTGCTCAGCTTTGCCTATAAATAGCAAGCTGATCATTTGGCCATTCTTATCACTTACATAGCATAAAATATATATTCTTTCATTTGCATATCACTAACCCATATTATTTCATTCATAGTGATCTTCCTTTTGTAGCAAAAGAGATCAAGCATTGACAAGCTTCAACATTCTGTTGCAAGACTTGATAGTTACCCACTGTGTAACTTGTTAGAGTTTAGGCATCATAGTTACATCTTTTATTCAGTAGAATCCGGTTAGTGTTGTAGTCCTCAAAACACATAGAGTGAACGGGAGTGGTTGTACCCTTGTAAAGAACTCGACATCTAGCTTAGTGTCGGTAATCATTTAGGCAACATCAGGTTGGTTCTTCCTTAAACAAGAACCCGGTAATTAGCTTTGTACCGGAAAAAGGTGTAAGCGACGTACATTAAGGTTTTCTCCGCCGAGAAGGGAGTTTGTTTCTTAGTGAAGAAAAACTCTCGAGTTAGAGGCTCGAGGAGTGGAGTAGGACAAGGAAAAGAGTCCTTGTAGCCGAACCACTATAAATATCCGTGTAGTGTTGTTTGATCTTTCCTTTCTCTATTTACTTAAATTATATTGTTTGTTTGTGCACTCTTACTTTGAAATCACGTTAAGTCACAAAGTGAATTAATTATAAAACAGTAAAACTATTCAACCCCCCTTCTAGTTTTCCACAATTGGTACCAGTGCAGTGTTACTCAAGATTTTCAAAATATATTGTATTTTAAAATCTTGAAATGATCAATGGATTTTGAAAACTTTAAAGAAGGGCAATCTATGCAAAGACCACCACTATTTGAACCAAATTATTTCATATATTGGAAAAATCGCTTTGAGACATATGTGAAGTCAAAGGACATAGATCTGTGGTATATTATTGTAGAGGGTAATTACAAGCCCATAAGTAATGATATTTCAGGTGGTCGGGATGTAGGAACTTCTTTTATTCGTCACAGTGATGAGCAAAAGAAGTTGATTGCCAAAAATAATGGTGCTTTACAATGCCTTACCTAAGAAAGAATATGAAAGAATTTTTATGTGTAAAACGGCTAAAGATATTTGGCAATCACTAATTATCACTCATCAAGGGAACTCACAAGTCAAAGATAACAAAATTGATCTTCTTGTTCAACAATATGAACAATTTGTTATCTCTGAAGATGAGACCATTGATAGTGCGTTTGCTAGATTTAATACTATTATTAAATCTCTTAAAGCACTTGACGAATCTTTTTCTAGTAAGAATTTTGTCAGGAAATTTCTAAGTGCACTCCACCCGAAGTGGAGAGCAAAAGTGACAGCCATTGAAGAATCTAAGGATCTTTCAAGAATAACACTGGACGAGCTCATAGGAAATCTCAAAGTTCACGAGATGGTAATGGAAAAAGATTTAGAAATAGTCAAAGGCAAAAAGGAGAAAGTGAAGTCCATTGCCTTAAAAGCTAGGGTAGAATCAAGTAGTGATATAGAATCTAGTTCTAGTAGTGAAGATGGAGAATATGCCATGGCATTAAGAGATTTCAAGAAATTCTTTAGAAGACGGGGAAAGTTCGGTAGACCTTCTCATAAAGAAAAGAAATCCGTCCAGAAAGACCATGACGATAGGAAAGGAAAGGTAGATAGAAAGTGTTTTAGATGTGGAGATTCTAGTCACTTTATAGGAAAATGTCCAAAGCCTCCAAAGAACAAGTCTCAAAGAGCCTTTGTCAGTGGAGCTTGGAGTGATAGTGAAGGAAATGACGACGAGCCTAAGAACGATGAAGTTGCTCTAATGGCTCATGACACAGCAGAGGTACATTCTGACTCGTCATACTCTTTTATTAATGATGACACATTAGATATAGAATATAGCAAACTATGTGAAATCACTTTAAAAATCATAAGCAAAAATAAGCTCTTAAAAACCAAAAAGGAATTTTTAGAAAACGAAATTCATCGGTTAAAAGAGAAAGCTATAAGGTTAGAAAGAGGTAAAGGTATTAGAGAAACATGTTTTTTATGTCAAAAACTTAAACTTGAAATAGATACACTAAAATCTACACAGGAGGGTCTTATCAAACAAAACTCCAAATTCGAAAGGTTTGATTAACACTTAAGTTGTACTGATGACATAATGAAAATGCAAAGAATACTTCATGGTAGTTTCAAACCAGATTTTATGAGAAATGGAAACTTAAGTGACTTTCAGGAACAAACGGTAAAAGAAAAAGAAACTGTTCCAACTACTTCTGATAACCACGGATCTGGCGAATCCAAAATTTTGGTTCCGCCAGTTGTATCCAAAGGATCCGCGGAAACAGAAGTTGAACAGAAGGCTATGAAATTAGATCATACAAATTATGTTGATGTCACTAGAAAACCTAGCACTAGTACAACTATTAACAAACAAAAACCATCAGTCTCTTCAGAAAAAGATCAAAGTAAGTATAGAATCAAAACAACTGTAGGCTCCTCATTCTATGAAGGAACCATGCTTAGGAAACAACTTGTGGAAATTCCCTTCGATTATATGCTAGATATCAGTAAACCATGGTAATGTTGTGTCTAACCCAAATGGACCCATGAAATATTGGGAACCAAACATTTGAGATTTTCTTGAACTAAGGTATGCTTAAAAGTCTAGATAGAATAAGATAAGTGGATTAAAGAAAGTAAGTGTTCAAGATACATGATGAGAAACAAAAGACTTTTTCTCAACCTACCAAGTGTATGACGGAGGTATTGTCACATACGGTAGCAAGCTTGATAGTAAAATCATCAGAAAAGGTACAATCTCTCATAACTCTCTCACTATTAATAATATCGTTCATGTAGACAACTTAGGATTTAACTCGGTCAAGTATTAGTCAACTATGCCGTAAAAAGTATAACGTTCTTTTCAGTAAAAATGGAAGTAAAATACTCAAGGATAGCATAACCATAGGAAAAGGTGTTTTGAATAACGGTTACATTACGAAATTAAATAAAACACCTAAAGACAAGCCTTTTCTTACATTCTTGGACTCAACCCTATGGCATCGACACTTAGGTCACGCCAATATGAGGTTAATTCAATCCTTATCATCTAAGAAACTCGTTTGGACCCTACGGGATGCTTTTGACCCGTCTCTATAAAACCTTCGAAACCACTCCTAGAAATGCCTTAGGTCTTGTTCCCGGCTTTGCCCATTTTGAAAAACCAAACCATGATTACAAACTCAAGAAAGAATTATTCGAACTTAAGCAAGCACCAAAAGATTGGTATAATTGACTTAATACTTCCTTAGTAGACGATACTCTCTTCACCAAGAAAAATGGATCACATGTTATCATAGTCCAGATATATGTGAATGACATTATCTTCGGTTCAACTTGTTAAGAGCTATGCAACGATTTCTCAAAAATCAAGCATGACAAGTTTGAAATGAGTATGATGGGGGAACTAAACTTTTTCTTAGGTCTCCAAATAAAACAATTAGAAGATGGGATATTCTTCAACCAATCAAAGTATATCAAGGATATGCTTAAGAAGTTTGGTCTTGAAGATTCTAAACCAATGAAAACACCAATGTCTTCCGAAACCAAACTTACCAAGGATGACGAAAGTGAATCCGTAAATAGCACTAAATATAGAGGGATGATTGGTAGTTTACTCTACCTAACGGCTAGTAGACCGGACATTATGTTTAATGTTTGTCTAGGTGCACGCTTTCAAGAAGATCCCAAAACATCTCATCTTGAAGCCGTTAAACAGATATTTAGGTACATTAAAGGCACTACACATTTAGGAGTATGGTATCCCAAAGGGACAGGTGTAGAAACCATAGTGTATGCCAATTTAGACCATTCCGGTAATTATGTTGATAGGGGAAGTACAAGCAGTGTGAGACACTGTTACACTTCATGATTTACTAAGAAACAAACAACCCTCGCAACTTCAACTATCAAGGCAGAGTATGGATGAATCAGGCTCTCAACGATTATGATATTAAACTCAATGACATTTCCCATTCTTTATGACAACAAAGGAGCTATCAATCATAGCAAAAACCCAGTCCAACACTCTAGAACCAAACACATAGAGATACGTCATCACTTCCTTCGTGACAATTTTCAGAAAGGAAACATCTCAATTGAGAAAGTTTCCTCAGGGGACAACATTGCCGATATCCTCACAAAACCTCTCAAGAGAGTATCTTTCAACTATCTTAGACTTGGTTTAGGATTAATGGAACCTAGTGAATAGATTAAACGTTAACTCAAACCTTAAATTAATCAAACACGACAAAAACCCATCCTGAGTTCTGATCCGGCGGATCCAAACGAAAACAAGGGCGGAACCCTTGTTTGGGATCCGCCGGATCCGTCATCTGCTGAGGCAGTTTTTATTTATTAAAAGAAGTACCCTGTACTATTTATCACTTTCCCCAAAAACATACATCCCACTGGAATTCGATTTCCATCACTCCAAACCCAGAACTTAGGTCATTCACCACCATCAATTTGCGCTTGAATAATCTCGGTAAGTATCCTAATCATAATCTAATTCATAATCTGAGTCTAGGATTTCTATTTATTGCACAAAATCAAAACTTGGGGTTTATGCATCTTTCTCATAAATTCATGAAACATGTTCAACAAATCATGTTTTCAGTAGCTAGGAATTGGATATCAAAATGCATTATCATCAAACACCCCATGAGAAATTTGTATAAAAATCTTCTCACAATTAGGAAAAACGATTTTCAACCATTGTTCATACAAATACAAAAACGTTAATTTTTACATCACGTGCATAATATCTCTTGAATGCTAAAGAGAATACATAACTAATATGAATTTTCGGGTACATTCAATCGTAGCTACATTGAAGTAGGAGCGTTTGGGTTATCTCTCATTTTATCATAAAACTTGCATAAACATAATTTTCATGCATCAAAAGGAGTCGAGATAACCGCACCTCCACATTGTCCCAATGTAGGCACACACTAGACCTTTATACGTATCTTCGATAATTTTAACTAAACTATATATATTTTTCGTGTCTAGGATAACTATGCCTCCCGCAACCAACTACGATCACAAAAAGACCATCCATTACCTTCCCAAACACCATCAAACCAAAGGACTCACAGAAGCTCATATAAAAATCTTTAAGTTATTAGAAAACCGTTATGTTTATGAAGGTAGAACGGTAGACTCATCATTTTTAGAAGAAACCAATATCCGTGAACAATTAACCACTATTCAATTTGATCATCTCCTCGACATAAATGAGCCTATCATTCCTAGGTTTATACTTGAATTTTATGCTTCCATAAAACTTAGCACTGACGACTTAGGATTTTTGAGCATCCATTTCAAAGTAAACCAAAATCAATTTAGTTTCCCTTTAGATCAATTCGGAGAAGTTTTAGGTATTCCTAGTCAAGAAACTTGTTTTTACTAAGACAAATGGCCATTGTCTATCCTAGAATCCAACCTTGGTCGTGACCACCCATACAATACACCTCTCACTTCCAAAGAAATTATCCGTGATCATCTCTTCAATCCTAGAACCAACCCAACTAAGAAAATCCGAGGTAAACAAGTAAATCGAGATCCATTTGCTATGGAACTTAATGAACTCAAACCTCAATTTAGGAAACTAGAGGAGATTCTTAGAGCAAATGTCATTAGCACTGTTGGAAATAGAGATCATGTAAATGCTAGTCTATGCTACATGCTCTACTGTGTGTCGACCCATCAACAATTCAATTTAGCCTACTATATAGCCAAAAGAATGGCCGACATACCTGTCTTAGGTACCACCGCAATGCCATATGAAATGCTGCTTACACGTATGTTTAGAGCTTTTATGCCTATTCCTCCAAACTCATATGGGTTTCTTCCAGACTACACCAAAATTCCACACACCTTCGTTCCTCTTAGTGATCATAGAGTAGCAGTTGTAAAAGGAAAACGCGCACACTCTCCAACCTCATCTTCATCATCGGCTAGTGACGAAGATGGTTTACCTAACTCTAGGATTCCTCTACCCGAATACTTGCGTCAACTTCCTTCCGTTGATAATGAATCTATGGAGCATCGACAAAGAAAGGGAATGATGAAGAATCTAGGTCAATGGATCATGAAACTTCATAAAGGTCAGAAGAAAATAATCAAGATGTTGAACAAATAGTGACATCTAAAGAAGTCTGTGGTACAAGACTTTATCTAATTATGTATTGTTGAATTTATGTGTCTCTTAAGTTTTTATAGTACTTAACTTTTATGAGAATTAACTTAACTTTGCTAGACGATAACACGTATTGTTATCAAATTTTTCGATTTTAAGCCACTGTTTGGCTTAACTCCTTTTATGGTAAGCTCGGACGATCAGTTTTATTTATATGATAACGTGCGTTAGAACCTATATATTTGGTAGTTTCATATCATATCTTAGCTATTGCATACGTTTTAGGAGAATTTTCGAGATTTGAATGAATAACGAAAATTTTGACATATGCTCTGTTTACTTTCTGATTTTTCATACAACGGATCTGGCGGATCCCAGAATTTGGATCCGCCTAGTGTATTCCTTGGCTCCGCCAGCCATACACCTTCAGATTCCACGGATCCAAAAATTTGGATCCGTATTTGATGTCAATTGGATCCGCAGGTTCATCAGTAGATTTTTCAAAATTCTCGATTCATCCCGATACTTAGATTTTAGACTATAAGTATTCTTAGAAATTGTTTACTGATCATTAATCTCCTTAGAATGATTTAGGAACCCTTAGAACCCTAAGAACTCAATTTCCCACCAAAATTTGAATTTTCAAATCTGTGTGCAAGTTACCTTTCTATAACACATAAGGATCCTTTTAATTGGTTCCTTGGAATCCGTGATTCAATCAGATTTCATTATTTTAAGTCATCTTCTGCATTTCTTCGTATCAACTCCATTTCTATGGATTGACCTTCACAATAGGACAAACCACTTTATCTTGTTCCAAGTTTATGGAAACCAAAATTAATCCAAGCACCAATTTCCATACAATTTAGGAGCTATAAATTAGAAACTTAAGATAGTCATAACACACAAAATCATCATCATCTTTACACATCAATCCTGCACAATTTCACAGTGCACAAATCCAACAACTCACACATGTACAGACCACACAGAAGGACTACCAGAATTAGTGTTAGACCATACTGGCTTGTAAATCCAATCTCTAATATGAATTTCCCTACCATATCCACTACTACTTCAACACCAATCATAACCCCTGTGGTTAACATATCATCACCCGTTTCAACTCAACCATCAAGATCACCTTCACTAAGTATCACACCATCACTATAACCCACCATAACTCCAATAGGTAATACTCCATCACCAACTCCATCTCAACCAAGATCCCCATCACCACTTCCTCACCAATACCAACATCATCTCAAATAAGAAAATCATCATCATCTTCACAACCACCCATTTTGCAGCCACATGATTTACTTACCACACTCCAAAACATTGATGACTCATTGTGGCTAAATCAACCAAACATTCAAAACAATAAGGATCTTGATCCTCTCAACTCCTCTTCAAACAGAGTGAACTCCAACTTACATGATACAAAGGACTTAGAGTCCATGTGGCTTGCTTCCATCACATCTTCATCAAACCCAACCAATCCTCTGCAATAGGCATTCTTAGGTTTCATCCTAGTATTTTCTTTGTAGGATTTATTCTCTTCTTGTAACATCATGTTTAGTGACTTATGTCACAAACAAATTTTCAATGAATGGATGTTATATGTTTATGCTTGTAGGTGATCAATATTAAGCATATTATCTTATTTTAGATTACTAACATCATAGTATGGTTGTTTTAACTTCACATATTGCTTTGATTAAATGTACATTAGGTACAAAAATTTGATCAGACACTTCATTTTGACTTTTTAAAGTCAAATGGGTTGACCTTTCTTGTTTGGTTGACTATTACATATGCATTTTTCTTCTTTGTTGAAATATTACTAACCTTTATCTTGTAGCTTTTCTCAACCTTGAATCATATACGTTGGTACTTTAGCAACAAGGAGTATAGATCAAGGGGGAGTATATCATACACTACATCATCATTTTATAGCATTTTTCACTCTTGAAATATATACGTTGGTACTCTAGCAATGGGGAGTATACAAAAAAGAGGAGCATATCATAGTCTAACCATTTGTTTTGTAGGATCATACAGCATCATACATCATATCCTTGTTACTCCATTTAGGGGGAGTATAAATCAAGGGGGAGCTTTAAAGTTCTCAAAATCGCATTCCGCTAAGCATATCTTCTTTTTGTTTCGACAAAAAGGGGGAGAAAGGATTAAGCTTGCATTACTGTGAAACATCACAGAACATACATTTATACTTCAAATTATTTTCAAAACTTGCATAAAACAAACTTAATCTATATTTTTAAAAAGACTCATACTTCATTTATTCATTTGCTTAAAAATACACCTTATGTTTTGTCATCAACAAAAAGGGGGAGATTGTTAATACAAATATCGTCCCAAAAACGTTATTTATATTTTATGATCTTTACTTAGTTTTGTTAATGACAAATACAAGGTATATCTTTTAGCAAATCATAAATACAAGCTAAAGTCTTTTTAGAACACATTTACATTTCACAAGATCACTAGAATTTACATTTTATACATTTACATGTTTATTTCCTAAAATGGAAACTTTATTAGTTAAATATTAGGATGACATCATGGCATGCATCATGTACACAATCTTGGTAAGATTTTGTGATATTTTGTTTAGATCTTCAAGCCAAAGAGTTGACATTTGAAGATATGGAAAGATATGGCAAGATTTGGAAAGATTTGAAGATCTTTTAGCTGGCCTGACACGGCGGATCCAAATGCATACACGGACGGATCCAAGTTTTGGGATCCGCCGGATCCGCCGCCTGTTGCTCAGCTTTGCCTATAAATAGCAAGCTGATCATTTGGCCATTCTTATCACTTACATAGCATAAAATATATATTCTTTCATTTGCATATCACTAACCCATATTATTTCATTCCTAGTGATCTTCCTTTTGTAGCAAAAGAGATCAAGCATTGACAAGCTTCAACATTATGTTACAAGACTTGATAGTTACCCACTGTGTAACTTGTTAGAGTTTAGGCATCATAGTTACATCTTTTATTCAGTAGAATCCGGTTAGTGTTGTAGTCCTCAAAACACATAGAGTGAACGGGAATGGTTGTACCCATTTAAAGAACTCGACATCTAGCTTATTGTCGGTAACCATTTAAGCAATGTCAGGTTGGTTATTCCTTAAACAAGAACCCGGTATTTAGCTTTGTACCAGAAAAAGGTGTAAGCGACGTGTATTAAGGTTTTCTCCGCCGAGAAGGGAGTTTGTTTCTTAGTGAAGAAAAACTCTCGAGTTAGAGGCTCGAGGAGTGGAGTAGGACAAGGAAAAGAGTCCTTGTAGCCGAACCACTATAAATATCCATGTAGTATGGTTTGATCTTTCCTTTCTCTACTTACTTAAATTATATTGTTTGTTAATGCATACTTACTTAGAAATCACGTTAAGTCACAAAGTGAATTAATTTTAAAACAGTAAAACTATTCAACCCCCCTTCTAGTTTTCCACAATTGGTACCAGAGCAGTGTTACTCAAGATTTTCAAAATATATTGTATTTTAAAAACTTGAAACGATCAATGGATTTTGAAAACTTTAAAGAAGGGCAATCTATGCAAAGACCACCACTATTTGAACCAAATTATTTCATATATTGGAAAAATCGCTTTGAGACATAGGTGAAGTCAAAGGACATATATCTGTGGTATATTATTGTCGAGGGTGATTACAAGCCCATAAGTAATGATATTTCAGGTGGTCGGGATGTAGGAACTTCTTTTATTCGTCACAGTGATGAGTAAAAGAAGTTGATTGCCAAAAATAATGAAGCCAAAATGATGATTTACAATGCCTTACCTAAGAAAGAATATGAAAGAATTTTTATGTGTAAAACGGCTAAAGATATTTGGCAATCACTAATTATCACTCATCAAAAGAACTCACAAGTCAAAGATAACAAAATTGATCTTCTTGTCCAACAATATGAACAAATTGTTATCTCTGAAGATGAGACCATTGATAGTGCGTTTGCTAGATTTAATACTATTATTAAATCTCTTAAAGCACTTGATGAATCTTTTTCTAGTAAAAATTTTGTCAGGAAATTTCTAAGAGCACTCCACCCTAAGTGGAGAGCAAATGTGACAACCATTGAAGAATCTAAGGATCTTTCAAGAATAACACTGGACGAGCTCATAGGAAATCTCAAAGTTCACGAGATAGTAAAGTAAAAAGATTCAGAAATAGTCAAAGGCAAAAAGGAAAAAGTGAAGTCCATTGCCTTAAAACCTAGGGTAGAATCAAGTAGTGATACAGAATCTAGTTCTAGTAGTGAAGATGAAGAATATGCCATGGCCGTAAGAGATTTCAAGAAATTCTTTAGAAGACGGGGAAAGTTCGGTAGACCTTCTCATAAAGAAAAGAAATCCGTCCAGAAAGACCATGACGATAGGAAAGTAAAGGTACATAGAAAGTGTTTTATATGTGGAGATTCTAGTCACTTTATAGGAAAATGTTCAAAGCCTCCAAAGAACAAGTCTCAAAGAGCCTTTGTCAGTGGAGCTTGGAGTGATAGTGAAGGAAATGACGACGAGCCTAAGAACAATGAAGTTGCTCTAATGGCTCATGACACAGCAGAGGTACATTCTGACTCGTCATACTCTTTCATTAATGATGACACATTAGATATAGAATATAGCAAACTATGTGAAATCACTTTAAAAATCATAAGCAAAAATAAGCTCTTAAAAACAAAAAAGGAATTTTTAGAAAATGAAATTCATCGGTTAAAAGAGAAAGCTATAAGGTTAGAAAGAGGTAAAGGTATTAGAGAAACATGTGTTTTATGTCAAAAACTAAAACTTGAAATAGATACACTAAAATCTACACAGGAGGGTCTTATCAAACAAAACTCCAAATTCGAAAGGTTTGTTAAACACTTAAGTTGTACTGATGACATAATGAAAATGCAAAGAATACTTCATGGTAGTTTCAAACCAGATTTTATGAGAAATGGAAACTTAAGTGACTTTCAGGAACAAACGGTAAAAGAAAAAGAAACTGTTCCAACTACTTCTGATAACCACGGATCTGGCGGATCCAAAATTTTGGTTTCGCCAGTTGTTTCCAAAGGATCCGCGGAAACAGAAGTTGAACAGAAGGCTATGAAATTAGATCATACAAATTATGTTGATGTTAATAGAAAACCTAGCACTAGTACAACTATTAACAAACAAAAACCATCAGTCTCTTTAGAAAAAGATCAAAGTAAGTATAGAATCAAAACAACTTTAGACTCCTCATTCTATGAAGGAACCATGCTTAGGAAACAACTTGTGGCAATTCCCTTCGATTATATGCTAGATATTAGTGAACCATGGTAATGTTGTGTCTAACCCAAACGGACCCATGAAGTATTGGGAACCAAACGTTTGAGATTTTATTGAACTAAGGTATGCTCAAAAGTCTAGATAGAATAAGATAAGTGGATTAAAGAAAGTAAGTGTTCAAGATACATGATTAGAAACAAAAGACCTTTTCTCAACCTACCAAGTGTACGACGGAAGTATTGTCACATTCGGTAGCAAGCTTGATAGTAAAATCATCAGAAAAGGTACAATCTCTCATAACTCTCTCACTATTAATAATATCGCTCATGTAGACAACTTAGGATTTATCTCGGTCAAGTATTAGTCAACTATGCCATAAAAAGTATAACGTTCTTTTCAGTAAAAATGAAAGTAAAATACTCAAGATAGCATAACCATAGGAGAAGGTGTTTTGAATAACGGTTACATTATGAAATTTAATAAAACACCTAAAGACTAGCCTTGTATTACATTCTTGGACTCAACCCTATGGCATCGACACTTAGGTCACGCCAATATGAGGTTAATTCAATCCTTATCTTCTAAGTAACTCGTTTGGACCCTACGGGATGCTTTTGACCCGTCTCTATAAAACCTTCGAACCCACTCCTAGAAATGCCTTAGGTCTTGTTCCCGGCTTTGCCCATTTTGAAAAACCAAACCATGATTACAAACTAAAGAAAGAATTATTCGAACTTAAGCAAGCACCAAAAGATTGGTATAATTGACTTAATACTTCCTTAGTAGACGATACTCTCTTCACCAAGAAAAAGGGATCACATGTTATCATAGTCCAGATATATGTGAATGACATTATGTTTGGTTCAACTTATCTAGAGCTATGCAACAATTTCTCAAAAATCAAGTATGACAAGTTTGAAATGAGTATGATGGGGGAACTAAACTTTTTCTTAGGTCTCCAAATAAAACAATTAGAAGATGGGATATTTTTCAACCAATCAAAGTATATCAAGGATATGCTCAAGAAGTTTGGTCTTGAAGATTCTAAACCCATGAAAACACCAATGTCTTCTGAAACCAAACTTATCAAGGATGACGAAAGTGAATCCGTAAATAGCACTAAATATAGAGGGATGATTGGTAGTTTACTCTACCTAACGGCTAGTAGACCGGACATTATGTTTAATGTTTGTCTAGGTGCACGCTTTCAAGAAGATCCCAAAACATCTCATCTTGAAGCCGTTAAACGGATATATAGGTACATTAAAGGCACTACACATTTAGGAGTATGGTATCCCAAAGGGACAGGTGTAGAAACCATAGTGTTTGCCAATTTAGACAATTCCGGTAATTATGTTGATAGGGGAAGTACAAGCAGTGTGAGACACTGTTACACTTCATGATTTACTAAGAAACAAACAACCCTCACAACTTCAACTATCAAGGCAGAGTATGGATGAAGCAGGCTCTCAACGATTATGATATTAAACTCAATGACATTTCCCATTCTTTGTGACAACAAAGGAGCTATCGATCGTAGCAAAAACCCGGTCCAACACTCTAGAACCAAACACATAGGGATACGTCATCACTTCCTTCGTGACAATGTTCAGAAGGGAAACATCTCAATTGAGAAAGTTGCCTCAGAGGACAACATTGCCGATATCCTCACAAAACCTCTCAAGAGAGTATCTTTCAACTATCTTAGACTTGGTTTAGGATTAATGGAACCTAGTGAATAGATTAAACGTTAGCTCAAACCTTAGATTAATCAAACACGGCAAAAACCCATCCTGAGTTCTGATCCTGCGGATCCAAACGACAACAAGGGCGAAACCCTTGTTTGGGATCCGCCGGATCCGTCATCTGCTGAGGCAGTTTTTATTTATTAAAAAAAATACCCTGTACTATTTATCACTTTCCCCAAAAACATACATCCCACTGGAATTCGATTTCCATCACTCCAAACCCAGAACTTAGGTCATTCACCACCATCAATTTGCGCTTGAATCATCTCTGTAAGTATCCTAATCAGAATCTAATTCATAATCTAATTCATAATCTGAGTCTAGGATCTCTATTTATTGTACAAAATCAAAACTTAGGGTTTATGCATCTTTCTCATAAATTCATGAAACATGTTCAAAAAATCATGTTTTAAGTAGCTAGGAATTGGATATCATAATGCATTATCATCAAACACCCCATGAGAAATTTGTATAAAAATCTTCTCACAATTAGGAAAAACGATTTTCAACCATTGTTCATACAAATACAAAAACGTTAATTTTTACATCACGTGCATAATATCTCTTGAATGCTAAAGAGAATACATAACTAATATGTATTTTCGGGTACATTCAATCGTAGCTACATTGAAGTAGGAGCGTTTGGGTTATCTCTTTTTTTTATCATAAAACTTGCATAAACATAATTTTCATGCATCAAAAGGAGTCGAGATAACCGCACCTCCACATTGTCCCCATGTAGGCACACACTAGACCTTTATACGTATCTTCGATAATTTTAACTAAACTATATATATTTTTCGTGTCTAGGATAACTATGCCTCCCGCAACCAACTACGATCACAAAAAGGCCATCCATTACCTTCCGAAACACCATTAAACCAAAGGACTCACAGAAGCTCAAATAAAAATCTTTAAGTCATTAGAAAACCGTTATGTTCATGAAGATAGAACGGTAGACTCATCATTTTTAGAAGAAACCAATATCCGTGAACAATTAACCACTATCCAATTTGATCATCTCCTCGACATAAATGAGCCTATCATTCCTAGGTTTATACTTGAATTTTATGCTTCTATAAAACTTAGCACTGACGACTTAGGATTTTTTAGCATCAATTTCAAAGTAAACCAAAATCAATCTAGTTTCCCTTTGGATCAATTCGGAGAAGTTTTAGGTATTCCTGGTCAAGAAATTTGTTTTTACTCAGAAAAATGGCCATTGTCCATCCTAGAATCCAACCTTGGTCGTGACCACCCATACAATACACCTCTCACTTCCTAAGAAATTATCCGTGATCATCTCTTCAATCCTAGAACGAACCTAACTAAGAAAATTCGAGGTAAACAAGTAAATCGAGATCCATTTGCTATGGAACTTAATGAACTCAAACCTCAATTTAAGAAACTAGAGGAGATTCTTAGAGAAAATGTCATTAGCACTGTTGGAAATAGAGATCATGTAAATGCTAGTCTATGCTACATGCTCTACTGTGTGTTCCCCATCAACAATTCAATATAGCCTACTATAAAGCCAAAAGAATGGCCGACATACCTGTCTTAGGTACCACCGCAATGCCATATGGAATGCTGCTTACTCTTCTGTTTAGAGCTTCTATGCCTATTCCTCCAAACTCATATGGGTTTCTTCCAGACTACACCAAAATTCCACACACCTTCGTTCCTTTTAGTGATCATAGAGTAGTAGTAGTAAAAGGAAAACGTGCACACTCTCCAACCTCATCTTCATCATCGGCTAGTGACGAAGATGGTTTACCTAACTCTAGGATTCCTCCACCCGAATACTTGCGTCAACTTCCTTCCGTTCATAATGAATCTATGGAGCATCGACAAAGAAAGGGAATGTTGAAGAATCTAGGTCGATGGATCTTGAAACTTCATAAGGGTCAGAAGAAAATAATCAAGATGTTGAACAAATAGTGACATCTAAAGAAGTGTGTGGTACAAGACTTTATCTGATTATGTATTGTTGAATTTATGTGTCTCTTAAGTTTTTATAGTACTTAACTTTTATGAGAATTAACTTAACTTTGTTAGACGATAACATGTATTGTTATCAAATTTTCCGATTTTAAGCCACTGTTTGGCTTAACTCCTTTTATGGTAAGCTCTGATGATAAGTTTTATTTATATGATAACGTGCGTTAGAACCTATATATTTGGTAGTTTCATATCATATCTTAGCTATTGCATACGTTTTAGGAGAATTTTCGGGATTTGAATGAATAACGAAAATTTTGACATATGCTCTGTTTACTTTCTGATTTTTCATACAACGGATCTGGCGGATCCCAGAATTTGGATCCGCCTAGTGTATTCCATGGCTCCGCCAGCCATACACCTGCGGATTCCACGAATCCAAAAATTTGGATCCGTATTTGATGTCAATTGGATCCGCAAGTTCATCAGTAGATTTTTCAAAATTCTCGATTCATCCCGATACTTAGATTTTAGACTATAAGTATTCTTAGAAATTTATTACTGATCATTAGTCTCCTTAGAATGATTTAGGAACTATTAGAACCCTAAGAACTCAATTTCCCACCAAAATTTGAATTTTCAAATCTGTGTGCAAGTTACATTTCTATAACACATAAGGATCCTTTTAATTGGTTCCTTGGAATCCGTGATTCAATCACATTTCATTCTTTTAAGTCATCTTCTGCATTTCTTCATATCAACTCCATTTCTATGGATTGACCTTCACAATAGGACAAACCACTTTATCTTGTTCCAAGTTTTTGGAAACCAACATTAATCCAAGCACCAATTTCCATACAATTTAGGAGCTATAAATTATAAACTTAAGATAGTCATAACACACAAAATCATCATCATCTTTGCACATCAATCCTGCACAATTTCACAATGCACAAATCCAACAACTCACACATGTCCAGACCACACAAAAGGACTGCCAGAATTAGTGTTAGACCATACTGGCTTGTAAATCCAATCTCTAATATGAATTTCCCTACCATATCCACTACTACTTCAACACCAATCATCACCCCTGTGGTTAACATATCATCACCCGTTTCAACTCAACCATCAAGATCACCTTCACTAAGTATCACACCATCACTATCACCCACCATAACTCCAATAGGTAATACACCATCACCAACTCCATCTCAACCAAGATCCCCATCACCACCATTAGCTTCCTCACCAATACCAACATCATCTCAAATAAGAAAATCATCATCATCTTCACAACCACCCATTTTGCAACCACATGATTTATTTACCACACTCCAAAATATTGATGACTCATTGTGGCTAAATCAACCAAACATTCAAAACAATAAGGATCTTGATCCTCTCAACTCCTCTTCAAACACAGTGAACTCCAACTTATATGATACAAAGGACTTAGAGTCCATGTGGCTTACTTCCATCACATCTTCATCAAACCCAACCAACCCTCCGCAATAAGCATTCTTAGGTTTCATCCTAGTATTTTCTTTTTAGGATTTATTCTCTTCTTGTAACATCATGTTTAGTGACTTATGTCACAAATAAATTTTCAATGAATGGATGTTATTTGTTTATGCTTGTAGGTGATCAATATTAAGCATATTATCTTATTTTAGATTACTAAGATCATAGTATGGTTGTTTTAACTTCACATATTGCTTTGATCAAATGTAGATTAGGTACAAAAATTTGATCAGACACTTCATTTTGACTTTTTAAAGTCAAATGAGTTGACCTTTCTTGTTTGGTTGACTATTACATATGCATTTTTCTTCTTTGTTGAAGTATTACTAACCTTTATCTTGTAGCTTTTCTCAACCTTGAATCATATACGTTGGTACTTTAGCAACAAGGAGTATAGATCAAGGGGGAGTATATCATACACTACATCATCATTTTATAGCATTTTTCACTCTTGAAATGTATACATTGGTACTCTAGCAATAGGGAGTATACAACAAAGAGGAGCATATCATAGTCTAACCAATTGTTTTGTAGGATCATACATCATCATACATCATATCCTTGTTACTCCATTTAGGGGGAGTATAAATCAAGGGGGAGCTTTAAAGTTCTCAAAATCGCATTCCGCTACGCATATCTTCTTTTTGTTTCGACAAAAAGGGGGAGAAAGGATTAAGCTTGCATTACTGTGAAACATCACAGAACATACATTTATACTTCAAATTATTTTCAAAACTTTCATAAAACAAACTTAATCTATATTTTTAAAAAGACTCATACTTCATTTATTCATTTGCTTAAAAATACACCTTATGTTTTGTCATCAACAAAAGGGGGAGATTGTTAATAAAAATATCGTCCCAAAAACGTTATTTATATTTTATATCTTTACTTAGTTTTGTTAATGACAAATACAAGGTATATCTTTTAGCAAATCATAAATACAAGCTAAAGTCTTTTTAGAACACATTTACATTTCACAAGATCACTAGAATTTACATTTTATACATTTACATGTTTATTTCCTAAAATGGAAACTTTATTAGTTAAATATTAGGATGACATCATGGCATGCATCATGTACACAATCTTGGTAAGATTTTGTGATATTTTGTTTAGATCTTCAAGCCAAAGAGTTCAGATTTGAAGATATGGAAAGATATGGTAAGATTTGGAAAGATTTGAATATCTCTTAGCTGGCCTGATACGGCAGATCCAAATGCATACACGGACGGATCCAAGTTTTGGGATCCGCCGGATCCGCTGCCTGTTGCTCAGCTTTGCCTATAAATAGCAAGCTGATCATTTGGCCATTCTTATCACTTACATAGCATAAAATATATATTCTTTCATTTGCATATCACTAACCCATATTATTTCATTCCTAGTGATCTTCCTTTTGTAGCAAAAGAGATCAAGCATTGAAAAGCTTCAACTTTCTGTTGCAAGACTTGATAGTTACCCACTGTGTAACTTGTTAGTGTTTAGGCATCATAGTTACATCTTTTATTCAGTAGAATCCGGTTAGTGGTGTAGTCCTCAAAACACATAGAGTGAACGGGAGTGGTTGTACCCTTGTAAAGAACTCGACATCTACCTTAGTGTCGGTAATCATTTAAGCAACGTCCGGTTGGTTCTTCCTTTAACAAGAACCCGGTATTTAGCTTTGTATCGGAAAAAGGTGTAAGCGACGTGTATTAAGGTTTTCTCCGCCGAGAAGGGAGTTTGTTTCTTAGTGAAGAAAAACTCACCGAGTTAGAGGCTCGAGGAGTGGAGTAGGACAAGGAAAAGAGTCCTTGTAGCCGAACCACTATAAATATCCGTGTAGTGTGGTTTGATCTTTCCTTTCTCTACTTACTTAAATTATATTGTTTGTTTGTGCATACTTACTTTGAAATCACGTTAAGTCACAAAGTGAGTTAATTTTAAAACAGTAAAACTATTCAACCCCCCTTCTAGTTTTCCACAAAAGTGTATAAGTTTCGAAAAGGTTTTAGGATATTGAATAATTATAAACGATTAAGTCATAAAAGGTTTTATCAACATTTGGACATGATGCGTCCGTTTATAAAGTATTTCCAAGTCGTTGCGACTCTTAAATAATCTAAACTTTATCATCACATTTTACAAGTTATCAATATAGTATTAGACATTATTATTCACGTATATATTAGTTGTCAAGTTTATCGACCATTTTGTGTATTTTCGGGTCCAAGTATGTTAAACTCTTATGAGTCTAACATACTCTTCCGTCTCGAGAACCAAAATTGTCCATAAGGTCCATCGGCTAATATCGTAAATCCAATAATGTCCAAATCTCGATCCAAGCAAAGGTTATTATAATAGATATCCAAGTCCAAGTCCAAATCATATCCCATATTGTAAAAATATTATCCCGAAACACCATATTGACAAACAAATAAGGTAAGTTAGTAAACGGCAAATGAAAGTGAAATACAAGTCAAAACAATAGAAGACACTACACGGCCCAAGTGTATTGGGCTTCGGCCCAATACTTAACTTACACAACATAATGGGCTCACTTTGGGTCAACGGGCCCAAAGTTAATAAGACTAGGCCTCTATTGGGCTTACTTAGTCCATTCAGCCCAAACACAAATCCATAACCAAAACTAATACAAAACTCTAAATCGAGGTTTTCAATCCTTGAGTACGACACGGCCGAGGCTCCCTTGAGTCTCGACTCGACTCATGCTCGACACAAAGACCTTAAGAGGTCTCGGCTAACCTCAAAACCAATCAAGTCGTAGCCCTCTTGGGTCACGGCTCATGTTACACGACACAAATCCAAATCCAACACTCGGCTACAACCAATCTTGACCAAAACCATTACACACCAGCGCGATACATAACCAAACAAACAAACCCTTGCCGTGACTCACCGTGAGTCACGGCTCGACTTCATTCGAGCCGTTGTAGCTCTCGGCTAAACACAACCAAAACCAAATCCATCCAAACTCAAACAAAACCAACACTCCTAATCTATGCCGCGACTCAATAAGTCACGGCTCGAGGCTAAACGAGCCAATGGCTCTCGTCCGAGTACAAATCCGAACCAAACCAAACCGAATCCAAAACCAAGCTAAAAAAACAATGGATAAGTTAATATAAAACGAAATAAAATCAAAATGGTAACAAAACCACCCCGAGTCAACTCGACTCACGAGTTGACTCGGTGAGTCACACGACTCGGACCGAGTCCAACCGAGTTGAGATCAAAGCCATTAGATCCACACGTTTTGAGTTAAAAACAAAAGGTTTTAAACAAGTTTTAATATCAAAATCGTTTTTATAAAGAAATTAGGGTTAGGGTTTTATCAAAAGAAATAAAGGGAAAAGGGGCGCGTGAGTATGCCAACGAGAGAGAGGAGGTGGTGGGGGTGAAGCGGCGTCGTGGTGGCGCTACAGTGGTGCGGCGGTGGCATGTCGGACACAAACAAACGAGCTCCAAAAGTCTTCAAACTCTCCAGAAATGAAGAGGAGGTCATGATCTACGCGTAGGTACAATTTGAGAGGTGGCCGAAAAATTCTCCGGCGACGGTGGTGGTGGCGGCCGGCAGTGATTCGGCGAGAGAGGTGAGAGAGAGAGAAGGGTGAGTGTGTGTGTGTGTGTGTGTGTGTGTGTGTGTGTGTATGTTATTATGAGAAGAGATAAAAGAAAAAGTGTTTTATAAGATGGGAGGGGTCAAAGGTGAGCAAATGAAAGTGTCCGGGGTGTGGGTGAAACTGTGGGCGGAGGGGGTAAAAGTGACAAAGAGATAAACTTTTAATATATCTCTTGCGGGACCCATTTAACGTACCAAACAGACACGAAAGATTACGAAACTTGCGCCATTGTTTCCGAAATAATTTTTCTAGTAAAAACGTGTATAAATATGCAAAACTTTCTCGAACTTAATTTGTTTGGCAAATTGATTCGTTTCGTGCTTTCTAGGTTGTGCTGACATAATACATGCCCGGAGCATATCTTTCAATGTTTGTGTAGTTCTTTCGCTTTGTCCGTCGGTCTGTGGATAATAAGCAGTGCTCATATCTAACTAAGTACCCAAGGCTTTCTTAAGCGTTTCCCAAAATAGGGACGTGAAACGAGAGTCATGATCCGAGATAATGGAAATTGGTACTTCATGTCGTGAGACTTCTTTCAGGTTTAATCGTACGAGACCTTCTATCTCATATGTCTCCTTGATTGGCAAAAAGTGCGCTAATTTTGTAAGACGATCAACGATGACCCAAATAGTGTCATACCCGCTTGATGTCCTAGGTAGCTTGGTGATGAAATCCATGGTTATCCTTTCCCACTTCCATTCAAGAACCTCTGGTTGTGTCAATAAGCCAGACGGCCTTTGATGTTCAGCCTTAACTCGTGCACATGTCAAACACTTACTGACCTATTCAGCGATGTCAGCTTTCATGTCTGGCCACCAGTAAAGCCTCTTAAGATCCTGATACATCTTTTGAGAACCTGGGTGGATAGAATACTTTAACTTATATGATTCATGCATAATCACATTTCTTAGGTCACCAAAGAGCGGTAACCAACTTCTGTTTTCTATACAACGAGTTCCATCAGAACGAAGTTCAAACGCCTTGTCCATACCCCTTAAATTCTCAGCTTGAATATTTTCTTCTTTCACTGCTTCAGTCTGTGCATTGAGAATTTGAGATTGTGAAAAACTAGAAGGGGGATTGAATAGTTTTACCGGTTTTTAGATATTCTTAAAAACTTTACTATTGAAAAACTTTGATTCGAATCTTATGTGTAATCAATCAACACCAATACAAACAATTAAACTAAACTATCTAATGTAACTAATAAAAGTAAAGGAAAGAGATGGAAAGATCAAACCGGGACAAAGAGATTTATAGTGGTTCGGTCACGAAGCTCTTCTTCGCCCTACTCCACTCCCCGCCCTACTCCACTCCCCGAGTACCACACTCGAGAGTTTCAAGCACTATGTCAACAAACCTCCCTTCAGGCGGAGAAAACCGTACACGTCGCTTATCCTATTTTTCGACACTAAGCCAAATGTCGAGTGCTAATCTTAGCTAGCACCAATCTACCACGATATACCCGATCCTTTCTACTTCACACAATCAACACACTAGACTTGATCTACACTTGATCAACTTGATCAACACAATAGCTCACAAGATACAAGAGATATTCAATATCTCAATAAGATCACAATGATCTTCTCTCACAAACTCTGAAAAGATAAATAGACTTGATGTATACTATGACACAATCAAGTGTGTAACAAATGTTACAAGTGTTCTAACTACAACTACAACACTTTGTATCTTCTTGGATACCTTGTGTTCTTCTCTTGCACTAGAAGAGGAATGAAGAGGATCACTTGGTTGGATGATTGGATCACTCTTAAAACAAAAGAAAACTAAACTAAATGATCAAGAAGAGAAAATGTGATGAGAGTATTGAACTCAGAAAATTCTGTGTGAAAAAGGATGCCCAAAAACTGTGAAGAGGGCTGGTATTTATAGGCAGAGAAAATCTGACCGTTACAGGTACACGGTACCACTAAATCACCCACGGTACCACTAAATTTAGTGGTACAGTGGTACCGTGCCAGACAAAAACGCTTCTCTTTTTGTCTTTTGTGGTGTAAACTTATTTGGGGAAGTTTAGAGCTGATTTTGGGGGGAAAATAGTTGTTATGTTATTTGAACATATTTTCCAATAAAACATTTCTTAATTATTCAAAAATAACTTGTAAAGTATATTTTTGAAAAAATGTTTTGTCACATTAAAAATGTGAAGTTTTAGACCCAAATTCACTTCTTTGATCATTTGTCAAGTTGAAAATTTGTTTGTGTATACCCAGAGTGATTTGCGTTGAAATGGGATCGTTTAACTAAAAAGTTGTTTACGTTAATTTTAACGTAACGTGATTTCACATTTTATCATCCTCAAAACGTGAAGTTATCGAAAGATATAATTAACATTTTTAGAACATTATTTGCATCAACATTTTCCCCCTTTTTGATGATGACAAAACTTAAACTCATTTTAAGTTAAAATTAGTTTTAACAAGTTTTTAATGAGTTTATATCCCATTTTCCGCCCTTTTTGTTGAAGAAAAAAGGTTACCTTGATGTATACTCCCCCTCGTTTGGAGGACACCAAGGAATCGAGCAATGATTCTTGCTACAAAACAAAGTTATATGACAAGTATACAAGATCTAACATGTAGCAAACACGACAAATATCCAACCACAAACAAAAAGAATGGCTAAGTAGCCAAGCACCAACAATAAAACAACCACATAAAGAGCCCATTCATTCATAAAAACAAATATCATACATAGGTATGGCTACATAATAAACATAAAGAGACACAACAAGAAGCATAAATCCTTAATGACTAGAGGCAAGCTTCATTTTCAAAAGGGTCCTAAAGGTTTATTGGTGAGAACTAAACATGAACATGTTTAGCTTTGTAGGCTAGGAGGTGGTGGAGATGGTGACATGATTAGGGGTGGTGGTGGTGTCAAGAGATGCTCCACATAGGAGAATATGAAATGTATCTCATCCCTCAAGGAGAAAATGATGTTACGGTTGTGGAGGCAACATAGGCAATTAGCACTATGTAGATCAAAGGGATGAGGTTGGATTGGTTGTCCCATGATTAGGAAAAGAGGTGGTGGTGAGTTAGTTGATGATGGAGTTGGCATGACATAATCCAATGGAGTGATGGGTGAGAGTGTGTAGTCCATGGATGATGGCATGGTGTTGAGAGAGGGAGATGATGAAGACGTGGTTCTAGTGGAAGAAGTCTTGGAAGGAGCATTGGGTAGAGATGGTGGGTGAGGAGTGGCTTGGGAAGGTGGTGTGGTGACTTCATCATCTTTTGTTAGATCAACAAAGAGTGGTTTGGATGGTGGTCTTACGGTTATCCTAGGTTTCTTGGAAATGTAGTTTGTTAATCCTTGTATGGAGGACATGGTGATTGAGTTGTGTGAGGTTGAAGATGAAGTGCAAGATAAGCTTGCAATGGTGAGGCCTTATATAGGCAAGAATTGGGGGATTTGAATTAAAGGTGATGGTAGTGTCCTATGGTGTAGTAAGGGAATCTTGGGGTGTGTGTGAGTTTGCAAAATTTGCAGGTATGAGGTTAGGGATGCAGGTTTCTAGAGGAAACAGTGAAAATTCATCAAACAAAGGCACGGTACCACTAAATACCACACGGTACCGTGACATTGAAGTCACGAATTTTCCTGTGCAGGCTAGTTCTGGGCAGCTAAGGTGAGTTTTCTAGGGGGACTATTTGCAGGAGATGTTGTTGCCTCAAATCACTAAAGATTAATTTGCCTAATGTGTCCCATATTAAGCTACTCCTAGCACATAAAGATTATCATGTAATTTGCTAAGATAATCGATAAGCATGCAAGCAAGAAAGACAAAATAAGCTATCACATAAAATATTCATGCAAGGTGATAGATTAAATGTCAAGCATGCAAAGAGTATTAATCCCTATTGTAATTTAACATAGAAAAATCCTAATTAAAATTAGTTTTATTGGCTTGAGCACCCCTTCATTCATCATCACTCGACGAAACATCATAGCATGATACCGAACTATCATCATGATTTCTTTGAGATGATGTACATTCCCAATATAGATAAGTGTAGGTGTTTTGAGTTAGAGGAGCCATGGCGGGATCAACAAGGAGATATTGATTGTTTTGGAGGTGAGGGAACGAATTCATGACAAAATGATATAGATGAGTCAACAACATGCCATAGGGTATCGCCTTATTTAGTCGACCCCTGACACCGACAATTCTCCTTGCCATAAAGGAAGCAAGATTGTAGGGTTGCTCGATGACTTGACAATACAACATATGAGCACAACACGCCGGAAGTTGCTCACAATTGTGAGGAAGACAAAAGAAATTTTCACGGATGACTTCTATCCATCTACTTAGATGTGGATGGATTTCATCAACATAGACTTTGAGTGGATCTAAGTCATACCCATAAGACTCACGGAACTCAATTTCACCGTTTTCTTTAAGAAAACCATGAACTTTTTGAGAAAGACGAATGTGTTCTTTAATTTCACATGGAGTGGGAATGAGAGTATTGTAAGGACCGGACTCAATTTGGTGACTCGTGAGGGCTTTGAGAGACCAACCTTCCGTGTAGGAACATTTTCCATGGTTAGGAAGTTCAAGAATGTTGGCAAATTGGTCAAGATTGAGTGATTTCTTGGTTTTGTATCACGAATTAGAGAGACAAAGTTTGATCCTCGTTATGTATGAGTTTAACTTGTCTATAGAACTCAAGGACAAACCGAGGACAGATTAGATCATTAATCCCAAACAAGCAATTGAATCTGATTTCTTGAAACATGGTTTGGATATGATCATGATTGAGAAAGGATGACTCGACAATACGTCCTTCGTGGAAGAGACGAGACTCTAGGTGGCAGAAGCTTTGTATGTGACAAAGTGGGGTGTTTGGTTCAAGTGATGGTTTGGGAATGTATTCGGCTTTCAGTTCATGATCGTAATCAAACATGTGAAATCTCTTGTTACCTATGAAAAATTTATCAAAGATTAACATTGAGAATATTTCATTTAAAGACACGTGCCTAGTGTGTGTCCATATGCAAACTATGTGGAGGTGCGATAATCTCGAATCTATAACAAAAATAATGAGATTACCCAAACGCTCCTAATCTTTACTTTTGCTCAAACGAATATGTTGATAAATACATATTGGTTATGTAATTCAATCAATATTCGTGAGATCATGTATGCATGAGAAAAACGTTTTTAGTTTGTATCAACAATGCATGAAAAATGTTTCATGATCCTAGTTTCGTGATTTTTTATTTTATTTTATTTTTTATTTTTTATTTTTTTTCCGAAAATGATTGAATTGGGGTGTTTGGGCGGCTTGAAAGTTTTAGCGCCAAAAATTTGAAAAGTAAGGATGTTAATGACTCCTAATCCTAATTGCAAGTATCCTGGACATGATTCCTCTTAAACCTACTTAATCTAGTAAAAGCAATGGTTGAACCAAAATATGTGATTGAAGTGGGTTTATGCAAATCCTATTTTGAGGGAATCATGAAGGTTATACATTGCCTAATCCTAGTCCTAATTTCATAGAGACTCAATAAAAATTGAAAACCCCCAATTCAATTTTCATGTATGAACAAACCCTAGACTCAAGATTAAAGAAAAATAGAGTTAAATGACTTACAACTCATATTGAAAAGGTGAAAGTAGTTGGTAATCTTGAGAATCAATGCCTTGAATTAGATCTTGAAGGGGTGTAATTGAGTTTTGGGTTGTGAGGTTTGGTTTTGACAGCAATTGCAGAAGTTGGAAAGGTTTAAAATGAATAATGTGGGAAGAGAGGACTGAAATATGGTATGTATCAGATACATAGTACCACGGTACCATTAAATTTAATGGTGCCGTGATTTGCCGGGATGGTTTTTCGTCCAATTTTGATTTTTGACGAATAAGTCTCGCTGTTTTAGTGAGAATTTTTGACACGAGGAAAGAATTTATACCTAATAAATTCTTTTGAAGAGGAGAACCTAGACTAAACGAAAGGAGATGACTTTAATATTTCCAGTGAAATATTCAAATAGTCATATGAGGGATGTGAAGAATGACTCAATATTTCTGGTGAAATATTTAAAGAGTCATGAGACAAGACACAAGAGATGACTTCAATATTTCCAGTGAAATATTTAAATAGTCATAAGATTTATGGAATATGTTCCATCATTTCTAGACCTAGACGAAGATAGTTGAAGGACTCTTGTTTGAGAGGTTTGGTTAGGATGTCGGCGATATTGTCTTGAGAGGGAACTTTCTCAATAGAAATGTTTCCTTTCTGAACGTTATCGCGAAGGAAGTGGTGACGAATTTTGATGTGTTTAGTACGAGAGTGTTGAACGGGGTTTTTGCTCAAGTCAATAGCACCTTTATTATCGCACATAATGGGAACGTCGTCTAGATTGATGTCATAGTCATTAAGCGCTTGTTTCATTCATAGTGCTTGTTGACATGCCTTTCCGGCGCTTACATACTCGGCTTTGGTCGTGGAGATAGCAAGAGCCGTTTGTTTCTAGGAGAACCAAGAAGTTAGAATACAACCCATGAAGGTACAAACGCCACTCGTACTTTTTTGATCCACATAATCTCCCGCATGATCAGAGTCGGCATAGACAACTGTTTCTACACCGGTCCCCTTGGGATAGAATAATCCCAAGTGTATAGTGCCTTTAATGTATCGGAAGATACGCTTAACCGCTTCAAGGTGAGAGGTTTTGGGATCCTCTTGGAAGCGAGCACAAAGGCAGACACTAAACATGATGTCGGGCCTACTTGCCGTGAGGTATAATAAACTTCCTATCATACCTCTATACTTAGTGCTATCCACGGACTCACCTTCTTCATCTTTCGTGAGTTTTCATGGGCTTAGACTCTTCTAAACTAAATTTCTTAAGCATCTCCTTACTATACTTAGATTGATTAAAGAAGATACCATCTTCCATTTGTTTTATTTGTAGACCAAGGAAGAAATTTAATTCGCCCATCATGCTCATCTCAAACTCGTCACGCATGATCTTAGAGAAATCATCGCACAGTTCTGGATAAGTTGAGCCAAATATGAGGTCGTCGACATATATTTGAACAATGATGAGATGTGAATTACGTTTCTTTGTGAAAAGTGTGTTGTCAACCACTCCTATGGTATATTCATGTTCAATCAAGAATGCCTTTAGTCTATTGTACCAAGATTTGGGAGCTTGTTTGAGACCATAGAGTGCTTTCTTGAGTTTATAAACATGATTTCGTTTCTCGAAATCAACGAATCCCGCAACATATACCTCCTCGTTGATATAACCATTTAGGAATGCACTTTTTACATCCATTTGGTATAATTTAAAGTCTAAGGCGCAAGCATAGGCAAGGAGTATTCTAATAGACTCTAATCTAGCTACGGGTGCATAAGTTTCATCATAATCTATTCCTTCTCATTGGTTATAGCCTTGTGCTACTAACCTTGCCTTATAAGTTACGACGTCATTTTTATCGAGTTTATTCTTAAACACCCACTGTTACACCCCGTGCCCGTTTAGACCAAAATTTTTGAACTTTACGTGGAAACGACTTAAATTTACGGACATCCTATTACCCTTTTGTCCATTTATAAAAATCCATAGACATTTAGAACTTGAAACTATTTTTAAATGAAACTAGACTCAATTACCTTCAAAATGACGGGTGGCACGACCCGTGTGTAAGATCAGCCCTAGATTGATCTTTGAGCCTTAGGGAATTAGTAGAATGCTTATGTAATCACAAACAAACTACAAGAGAATCTCTAACTATAAACTTATGTTTACGCGGAATATAAACACAAGAGGTGAAGAAGAAAATACTAATAAACACTTTGATCTTCTATGGATCTATATTCACTAATAATATTGTTTTTCAAGTCGTACATTGTTCATAACCGTGAGTTTCTTTTATACACAAGAAACCCTAATTCAGCCCATAACAAGAAAACGTGTAAAAGAGATATGCAATATCTATTCCTAATATATCTGATGCATATCCTAACCTCTTAACAAACTTCTAAATATACGGGTTGACTATTTCTACTACCCGCAGAAACAAAACTACCAGCAGGAACTATATCCTACTAACAGCAGGAACCATACCAGCAGGAACTACATACCTGCTAGCAGGAACCGTACTAACTACCAGCATCAATGAAACTGAATAACTCCTAACAATTCTCCCTTAAACTTGAATTTGACTCGGTTAACTTCAAGTTTCCAGATAGATCTTTGACACCCAAATCATGAGGATTGAATTTTAATCTTTAGCAGCAACAGTAGGCAACCAGCAGCAACATAAGTAGACCCAGTAGCAACAAGGAACCATCTTTAGGAACAAGGATCCAGCAGCAACGATGACTTTGATAAGTTTTCCACCATTTGATCTGATCTTTGCAGCAACCATGACTACTTGTACATCAAGTCCTTTTAAGTTTCATACTATTCTCATCACTTTCAGGTGTGTTAACTCCTGTGAGAGGTGAATCATTGAAAATTAATGGATTTGATGTCTCTTTACCAATAGCCATTAACTACTGGAGTAGCCAATGTTTTGGTGTGTAAGACCATGGTACATTGATAACCATATGATTTTTAGTAAACCATCAACTATCAATGGATTTGTTTTGTCTTTATTAAAAGCCGTACCTTTTTGGACTAGCCAATTCTTGGTGCATTACATGACCTTGGTGAATTGATTACCAAATATGGTTTACCACTGCCTTTACCACAAACCATACTCTTGTGGGCTAGCCAATTCTTTGGAACCCCAAAGGGTAAGATCCATGGCAAATTGAGAACCATTTCAACTCTCAGTAATGAAACATGGGTGAGTTGAATACCCAATAGTTTTTAGCAAACTATTACAGCTGTCAACGGATTTGATGATCACACCAGAGTCGTACCCTCATGGTGAGTCAACTCTTTCTTGTCTGTTAGACATGGTAAGCTGAGTACCATTTGTTGTGCGGTTAGAAACCAACACTGTACCTGAAACAGTTTACTTAATCATACAATTTTTTTTTTATTTTTTTATTTTTTATTTTTTTTTTTTTTTTTTTTTACTAAAAAAAATAACTAAACGCGATTGAAAGAAAGAAAGAAAGAAATGAAAAGAAATAATAGGATACAACATAATGTAAGATATACCATCAATCAGTAGGAACCTGAGCAGCAGCAAGTTGATTTTTGATGAACCGAACCAATTGCTCAACAGTAGTCAAGTCATTTCCCACCACAGTCTTCCCAAGCACCAACTTATGTCTGAGCATCATTTCCATAAGCTTAACTGAAAGAGGATATTGCACATCCACAAACATGTGTAACACCTTTCCAGTCATGGTCTCCAACACATGAACATAGGAAGGGGTATACAACCGCCAACTTCTCACTTGCCAAGACTGTTGATCAGCCCATACAGAATAACCATCTCCACCTTCAAGAGAGTCCATTAACACCTTCAAATCACCCCAGAGGATAAGACCAATCCCAGTAGCATTATGAGATGCATAATGCTTATCCACCATACCATAGAGTTGAATCAAGTCTTGCCTATCTACCATATGCAAAATTTCCCTAAGAACGGTAAAATACTTAGTGACACCATCAACTTTATAATAGGCATTGATGTCTCCTTGAGGCAAAGAAAGAACTTCCCACCCAGCAATAGCAGCCCAAGGATGAGGAGAATCTTCTTCTGGTTCACTCTCTGAATCAAACCGAATTAATGCCTGATCATCCAATTCTGTAACAGGCTTAGAAGCACGCTTCTTACCCAAACTCTTCTTCCTTGTGCTAGGAGTAGAAGAAGGAAGAGGAATCTCTTGAGTTGCACCAGAAGCAACATCAGCATGAGATGGAGAAGGTGGAACATCAGTGGAAATAAGTGTTGGAACCTGATCACCACCAGCAGATGGGTTGACCTCAGCAGAAATAGAAGGTGTGGCATTAGCAGGAACAAAGGTGTCCTGTGGAGTGGAATCCTCATTTGTAGCAATATCTGCAGGATTCAGAGAACCAACAGACTCAAGGCGCTTAGAATACATTAATTCTATAGAAGGTGAAGATCAGGGTGAAATCGTATTCATGATCTTCTCATAGTACCACTTGAGGTCTACATCAGAAAACCTCTTAACTTGTGCCATGCTCCACCCAGTTGAATTAAGAGCAGTACTCTGATTTTTTACAACTTGTCGCATATATGCTCTCTGTTATGCCTGCGTAGGAGGCTAATCCCTTTTCTCCTTTGCTAACCGTGCAGCAATAGCTTGCTTTCTCTGCCGAATTAAGGAAACCATTCTTGGAGCAAAATCATCATCTGTCACATCAACCCCTAAGAGGTCCTTGGAAAGGTTAGGATTAGCAGCTACTTGAGATTGTATTTGCATCCAGTCAGCTTCAGAATAGTTGAAAGAAGCAGCATCCAATTCTTGTTGTCGTTGAGGAGGCAAAGAGATTGTAAATGGTGCATGTTGCCTTTCAAGGTCTGCAGCAAACTCCGCTTGTACCTTCTTTGCCAATTCTGCTCCCATCCTATCATCTTCAAGATTATTGAACAGTCTTTCTTGCTCAACCCTTTCCTGATCAGATACAAGACCCTCAAGATCATCCACCATTGGGGCCTTACCATTTTCAAGATGAGATGGATCAGAAGGAACACCAGGAGTAACAGTAACACCACCAGAAGGGATAGAACCAGTAGTAACAGATGCACTAGCAGAGGGAACAGCTTGAGCAGCAGGTACTGCTTGGGTAGCTGTAGTAGCAGCATCCATGCTACCTGCAGGAACATCTTTGACAACTTCATTAGCAGCAGGAACAAGAGAAACAGCAGGAAAAGCTCCACTATCAGCTGCAACACCAGAACCACCAGTAGCAACATGTGATTGGTACATTTCAAAGGCTGACAGTCCTGAAGACTGCCTGTTCCTTCTTCTCCTGAAAGCTTGGGACTGATCAGTTGGAAGAGGCTCAGAAATAGTATCTTCCTGGGTGTTGTCACTAGCCATAGAGGCAGTAGCCAACACATGGAGTGCATCCAAATCCACATCAGCCTGATCATCCTCTGAATCAGAGAGCACAACCTTTCTTTTCTTTGGCTTAAGTTGAGCTTCCAAATGTTTTACTCTGCGAATTAGCTGAACTATAGCTCCACCAAGAGTCTCTTTTGTGTCTTTGAGCTCTGTTTCCAATGTATCTACCTTTTGCATATACCTGTGAAGTAAACTTGACATGGAAGTGTGAGCAGCAGGATCCTCAGCTCCACCAGCAGGATTACCTGTGGTGTTGGGAGCCTCATTGGATCTGGGTGGAGAGACATAAAAGTCTCCACCAATATGGGTATCAAAATCAAAAGGCTGCCTAGTAGGACTAGGAGTGAAGAGCCTTGTAAATGAGGGTGTCTCAAGATTGGGCTAAACTGTAGAATTGGTTGGGTCAACAGGAGAATGGTCTTCCTCAGCCTGATCACCAGCAGTATTGGCTGGCTCTACAGATGCATTAGATTGCTCACTAGGAGCATGAGGCCTAGGTGATGGTGATGGATGAGCATCAGCAGCAACTGATGCACTTGCACCAGCAGCATCAGATGCAGTGACACCAGCAGGAAATGGTGCACTAGGACCAGCAGCATCAGGTGTAAGTGGCATATTACCACCAGCAGCTTCAGCTGCTCCAGTAGAATCAGCACCACCAGTCAACATAGCAGGCCTTAGAGGTTTATGTTCCCCTGCAAAATTGGTCTTCATGGTAGCAAAAAGTTTACCAGTAAGCCTCCCCATGATTATGGGTGAATGGTCATTGGTCTCAAGTCCTAATATTATCTGTAAGAACCTAGGGTACATGAGAAATTTATGTTTGGTATCTCCTATGTTCTTAATCATCTCCTCAAAAATGTACCTGGAAAAGTTATAAACTCTTCCATCAGAGAGGCAGATGAGACCAGAGGCAAGAGAGCTGGAAAATTGATCCCAACCTCCTGACTTGGGACTGATGCACTGAAGAAGGGTGTGAATAAGGAATCACCATTTAGGACAAAATTTCTTTTTCCAAAATGTAAAAGTGCCATTAGTAGGATAGTCAATAGAAGCCATACCCTCTAGAATATCTTTCTCAGTAAAACCAAACACCCCACCCTCATCATCCAATTGAAGCTGAGTCCTTACAGAGGACTCTGTGACAACATATTCCCTTCCATCTATAATGGCCACAATCTCTTTGGGTGAACCCGCAAGATACCTTATAGAAGCCGTGGCCCAGAATTACCTGACTAAAGAGTCATAAACAATGATAGGGCAATGAGTTAAGGCGTACCTCAATCTAGAACGGTGCAAGAAATCAACCATAGGATGAAACAGCTCACTTCCTTTTGATTTCCCCAAGAATGCAACTTTGTTATGATCGCCTTTGAATTGAAGGGCCGCCATTGGGAAGAATCAGCGAATGAGTTGTGAAAATGAGGAGGTTTATGAGGAAAATCATTCTTTTGGGCAAGGGATGGACAAGTTGGGTTACATATACGGTTACCCAAAATAAATACCCAATTATATCAACACCAGCAGCAACCACCCGATAACCAGCAGGAACAGTTGGTCAACCAGCAGGAACAAAGTGCTTTTGACCAAGATTCACTATTATGCATCAGATTTGGTAAAATCCTCAAAAATCACCATAATTAAACCCATTCCTGCAACGAATTAATTCCAAATACCAACCCATCATTCAATTGCCTTAAGCCTCCATTAAGTCTATAAAAGGCCTCGAACAAACAACACATCACATACTTCAAACCATAAGACAAAGATTCCAACCAAAATGAGTTCCTCCAAACCAACCGTTGTAGAGATTTTGTCTGATTCATCGTCTGATGCAGCAAGTGAAGGATGGAAAAGTTACTTTCCATCAAACTACTCTGGTCAGACCAGCAGGAACCCAACAGCAAAGGCAAAGGCTGAAAAAGTATCATCTGATGAACTTCCAACTCCTCCATCTTATGTGGATGATTCATCTTCCGCTGATGATGATGATGATCTCGTTGTACTATCAGTTGTACTAACAAGGGAGATTGAAAAGGCTGTATCATCAATGTGTATGATCCCTTTTCCTCGTCCAAAGCCAGGCAAACAAGTGTTGGGACTCCCTAGTCCACAGGTGTGGAACTCAATCAGTGGCAGAGGAATCCACAAGACCATGCCGGACTGCAAGGATAAAGGGAAAAGGAAGCTGGAGTAGAGGTGTAGGAGTTAGGTTTGTGTGTTGTTGTCTTTGAATCCCTGCTTTTGTAATAGAACCATACTTTTGAAATGAATAAACTTTGATGTTTCTTGTTTTATTTGTGCTTGAATTTAACTCCTGCAAAATGGTTAGTAGACACAAGATACAAAGTATACACAATGATACATAATATACAACATGAAGCCTCCCCTTAGGCTTATGCCTCCCCTCAATCATAGCAATCAGGGATTGATCATCCCAATATGAACCACCAAATAGTTAAATCTAGGTCCATCAAAAGCTTTTGTTAACAAATCAGCCACATTTTCATCTGTGTGGATTTTAAGCACTTGAATTAGATGTTTTTCATTAGCATCTCTTATAAAATGGTGCCTAATCTCAATGTGCTTTGTTCTTTGGTGAAAAACTGGGTTTTTAACAATGCATATTGTGCTTTGGTTATCAATAAAGATTTTGGTGTTCATAAAATTGAACCCATAGTCTAACAACTGATTTTGTATCCAAAGTACCTGACCACAACAATTAGCAGCAGCAACATACTCTGCTTCAGTAGATGAGGTGGCCACAATAGTCTGCTTCTTACATTGCCAAAAGATCAATCTCCTTCCAAGAAACTGACAACCCCCAGTAGTAGACTTCCTATCAAAGTTAGCACCAGCATAATCACTGTCACTATAGGCTTCCAACACAAATGGAGAATCTCTAGGATACCAAAGACCCAGCTTAGGTTGGCCTTTTAGATACTTGAAGATTTTCTTGACTGCATTCAAGTTGGAAGTCAGAGGTGTAACTTGATGTCTTGAACAAGCACTGACTGCAAACATTATATCAGGTCTAGAAGCTGTCAAATACATAAGTGAACCTATCATTGATCTTTAGAGGTGAACATTAACAGCATCATCAGGTTCATTGTTGGATTTTGGCTTTGGGGCTTCATAAGGAGTTGTTGCAGTCCTCACACTTTCCAAATCAAACTTCTTAAGTATGTCTTGCACATACTTTTCTTGGCTGATAAAAATCCCATCAGGCTTTTGTTTGACCTATAATAACAAGAAGAAGGTAAGCTCACCCATAGCACTCATCTCAAATTCACCCTTCATCAATTCTTCAAATTCCCTACACCAAGCCTCCTTTGTAGAACCAAAGATGATGCCATCCACATAGACCTGGACAAGGATAATATCTCTTGAGTTCTTCTTAGTGAAAAGTGTCTTGTCAATGGTACCTCTTCTGTATCCATGCTTCAACAGAAAAGTAGACAATCTTGCATACCAAGCCCTTGGTGCTTGATGAAGTCCATAGAGTGCTTTCACTACCTTGTAGACCCATTTTGGATTCTGAGGGTCCTCAAATCCTTTGGGTTGAGTCACATAAACCTCTTCTTTAATCTCTCCATAGAGAAAAGCACTTTTTACATCCATTTGGTAGACAATAAATCCCATATATGAGGCAAAGGCTAAGAATAACCTAATGGCCTCAACTCTTGCCACTGGAGCAAATACCTCATCATAATCAATACCCTCCTCTTGCCTGTGACCCTGAGCTACCAATCTAGCTTTATTCCTCACCACAATACCTCTAGCATCTCTCTTGTTCTTTAGAATCCATTTTGTCCCAATCACATTCTTTCCTTCAGGTAAAGGCACAAGCTTCCATACATTTTGATTAAAAAATTGTTGTATTTCTTCTTGCATAGCCTCCACCCAAGCTGGATCTTCAAGAGCTTGTGATACATTGCTTGGTTTAACTTGTGAAAGGAAACAAGCAAAGAGACAATGGAGAAAGTCTGTGTGATTGTTCCTTTGCTGATTATGAACATAACTGACAAAGGCACTTTCACCAAACTTTGTTTGTTTCACCTTATTTCTTGTCTGAACAGCTGAGGTAGGATCACCAAGAATCAATGATTGAGGATGAATGGTATTGATCCTCTTAGTAGGAACAGGATTGACTTCTACTGTGGATGCTAGATTATTGACATCAGGACTAATGTCATCATCATATGAGGAGGAGGTAAAAATCCCAGTACTTAGATGATGATGAATATCTTCCAACTCAGAGCTTGAAGAGAGTGAGTTACCAAGATCAGATGGACTTGGATATCTTGTGAGAGGTTCAGGAAAACCCAATGAATGATCAGAAGAAGTGGACAAAGGAGCAGCAGGAGTGGAGACACCAGCAGGAACATTAGAGCTATCAGCAGAATTGACAGCAGCAACAGGAACACTACCAGCAGGAACCAAAGAACTACCAGCAGAATCCATATTCCTGCGGGCTTCAACTGTGGCTTGTCTTAAAAGCTCCTCTGTTTCTTTTGTGAATTCAAAACCAAACTTTTCAATTGCTTCCTTAGCATCATGTTCCTGTCTTTTAAGACTTGCAAGATCTTCTGCAAAACTTGAATCACCTTCATCCATGCCAGATATATCTTTAACTTCAGAACCTGCAAAGTGATTAGAAGGAAAAGAAGGAACAACAATGGTTTGTTCATCACAATCAGAGTCCGAATCATCATCTTGGGAACTTGCATTGTTATAAGGAGACTCCTGAGAACCTGCAGATTTATTAGCTTTAAAACGAGTATATCCTAAAGTGTCAGTTAGATAGTCCAGGTCAAAATACCACTCATGACCTGCACCCTGAATGTTAGGTTTATCCTCAAGATATCTCAGGTTTAGAGTCGCTTCTATCTTTTTGGTAGATAAGTTACTCTATAAGCCTCGCTATGTGCAGAGTACCCAACTATAAATCCCTCATCAACTTTCCCTTCAAATTTACCTAGATGATCACTGGTGTTCAAAATAGTCACATGACATCCAAAAGGTTTAAAGTAACTAATGTTAGGAACCTTCCCAGACAAAAGTTCATAAGGTGTTTTGTTGTGAGGACTAGTAATCAATACCCTGTTCAAAACATAACAAGCAGTGCTAACTGCTTCAGTCCAAAACATGGTAGGCAACTTAGAGTCAGCCAGCATTGATCTAGCTGCTTCTATAAGGGTTCTATTCTTTCTTTCAGCAACCCCATTTTGTTGTGGGGTTCTGGCATTACTATAGTCCCTTTTAATCCCCTTTTTCCCATAGAGTTCAATTAAGTTAGAGTTTTTAAACTCTGTTCCATTGTCACACCTTATTGTCTTAACTTTTTTATTTAGCTGGTTTTCAATTAAGGCAAGAAAGTCCCTAATTACATGGAAGGTTTCATCCTTAGCACCTAAGAAGAAAGTCCAACAAAACCTGCTTAAAGTCATCTGTAATCACCAGGCAATAGTACTTTTGGTCAATACTTCTGATGGAAGTAGGACCAAAAAGATCCATATGAAGTAACTGGAGAGGCTCAGTGATGGTGCTCACAGCTGTGATGGCCTTGTAAGAAGCTTTGTGTTGCTTTCCTTTGTTGCAGGCAACACAATTATGTTCATTTGTGAAGGTCTTGAGAGGAAGCCCTTTCACCAATCCATTCTTTGCAAGATTGTTGATGGTTTTGAAGTTCACATGTGCCATCCTCCTATGCCATTTGGTAGATTCATCCAGAGATGCTTTTGCCACCAAGCAAGCTAAATCACCTTCAGGCTGGACATCATTCAAGTTGAAGCTGTAAAGGTTGTGTCTTCTTGGAACTTTAAGTACAACCTGACTCTCATCAGGCAACTTGAAGTCTTTGGACAGCACAAGACAATCAGTCTCAGTGAAGAGAACACTGTTCTTCTTGTCACAAATTTGAGAGACAGAGAACAAATTAAAGTTCTGAAGTTCTTTCACATAATAGACATTTTCAAAATCCAGCTTGGAAGTCCTAATAGTTCCTTTCCCTGTTATCTTGCCATCCCCTCCGCCAAAAGTCATAGTGCCTCCATTAATGGTTACAAAATCATGCAATCTTTCTTTGTTTCCTGTCATACTTCTAGAACACCCACTATCAACAATACCCAAGTCTTTACTTCTATGAGGATTTTCCTACAACAAATAGAAAATACAACAACATTAGTTACAATGGGAGACCCAAGTCATAACTGACTTGGGCCTGCCTTGTGGATCAGAAAGATTTTAACCATGTAGATTGATGAGATCCACCATTGTTCTTGGACCCCATTCTCAAATATTGGCCATTATGTCTCCAAGAACAACCTGCTGAGGACTTAACAGCAGTTTCCCATCTTTCCTCCTTTCTTTGCATTGGGTCATAATAAACAGGCCTATAATCATTCTGAAAGTAAGAGCTTGTAGGTCTGAAGAAGGGTCTTGCAGCATTTCTTTTCCAACCAGCAGGAATAGGTTTACCAGCTGGAACTGGTTTTCCTGCTAGAAATGGCTTACCAGCAGGAACTGGCTTACCAGCATGAACTGGTCTACCAGCAGAAACTGGTTTACCAGCAGGAAAAGGAGCTCTTCCAGAGCTCATTTGTGCTGCTTGAGGAACAAACGGGGGTATATTTTCAACATTATTCCACAAAGGTCTAGATTGCTGTTGTCCAGCACACACACCCATTCCATTCTCATAAAAATCACAATCTTTAATAAGATGAGAATAACTACCACAAACAAAGCATGGTTTCTTTCTAAAAGATTTGTTCTTAACATGACATCTCTTATTACATACAAACTTATCACTACCAGAACTAGAAATAGAAATGTTTTTAACACAATGAAAAGAAATGTCTTCAAAAGAAGCTGTCTTTGAATTGGATTCATCATCAGCTACTCTTGATGAGAAGTCATCAGAATTGGGTGTGGAAGACTTGTCACTTGAATCACATGAGGCAAATTCATTGGTCTTGGGTTCTGAGGACTTGTAACTATTAGAACAAGAGACAAAGTCATTAGATTTACAATCAAATTCAGGCAAGTCATTGGACTTTTTGCCATAGGTCATATGTGATTCATCAAAGTCTGTGTCAAGGACTGTGTGGGTAGAGGTAGGCTTAAATGTTCCTGTTATTGGTGGAGAAACAGACCTCATTTCTCCTTCTCTAACATACTTAACAGGAATTTGATAATTTACCTCCTTAGGGGTAGAGTCAAATGTACTTGGCATACTAGGGTCATATACTTCATCTGGCCCTATATAATCCCCATATCCCAACCCAAGTTTAGTTTTCACATACATAGAACTATCAACTATCTTGTGTAGGTTTTTAGATGATTCTTTCCATTTATCAAACCTAGCCACTTCACTCTCTAACTTAGCCTGCAAGTCCTGTTTTTCTGAATTCACCTTAGCATTTTCACTTTCAGAATATTTTAACAAATTAGTAGTGTTTTCCAAATCTCTTTCTAAAACCCTAATCTTTTCTTCATATGCTAACTGATTATTTTGGTACCAATCCTTTTGTTTTTCTAAAGTTTTAAGAGTACTTTTATATGCTTGAACTTGTACAAACAATTCTTTATATTGAGACTCAACATCATCAAACTCTTTCTTAAGTTCAGCATACTTATCATCACATCCAAAAGGACAAGTTTGTACCTGAGATGAGATACCCATCAAAGCAAATTCCTCATCCACATCTGCCTCATCTTTTGTTCCAGCAAGTAGTCCATAAACTTGAGCAGTACCTCTTTCTGCATCATCTACCTCATGTTGTGACCAATCCACCATACAATCAACAGACAGCAAGGCCTTAGGCTCCTCTGAGTCTAATTCTTTGATCTTGAATGCAGAGTATCTGGTCTTATCATCTGCCTTCTTTTCTTTGCATTCTCTTGCAAAGTGACCCAGTTGTAAGCAGTTGTAACATCTAACCTTCCTTTTATCAAACCTTGCTCCATCCTTCCTATTGAATTGGATCTTCCTGCCAGCCTTCTTTTCAAATATGTTGCCTTTAAGGAAAGCATAGCCATCTGCCACTTGATATCCAATTCTTCCAAGTCCAACTTATCAATCTGGTCAAAGTCTTCATATGCAAGCTGCTGTTGTGGTTCACTCTCAGCAACAAAAGAATGAAGCACATCTTCAATCACATTCCCAAAATTTGAATGTGTTCTTGGTGTAGAGCTTGATGAAGATGATGTTGGGCTATCAGCATATGTAAGCTTCTTGTTAGTACTGGTAGTACTAACAAATGCTGAGTGAGTTGGAGCAGAGGAATTGTAGCTTGAACCTCCCTTGATATCAATCTCAAGTGACCTGAGCTTATTGTACAGGTCATCAAAGCTTAAATAATCAAGACCACCCTTTGTTTTGAGAGTGATTGATACCTGTGACCAGGAGGAAGGCAATGCTCTCAAGAACTTGGTATTGCAATCTTCATTATCTGGCTTTGCTTGCAGCTGATTGAGTTGGCTCAAAATCTTCTGGAACCTATCATAGCCTTTGTGCAGTCCTTCTTCTTCAGAGATCTTGAATTCTTGGAACTCCTGCTTCAGCATGGACTTCTTCATCTTCTTAGATTCATCATTACCTCCAAATCTAGCTTTAATAGCCAACCAGATTTCCCTAGCATCATCAAGATGATGAAAATCACCCATATGGTCTTCTGGGAGAGACTAAAGCAATATAGTTCTTGCCTTGGTCTCCCTCTGAACTGCAATATGTTCATCAGCAGAAACAGGAGGAAGAATTATGATGTTGCCTTTAGAATCTCTTCCAGTTTTCTTCCTGCTGTTACCATTCTGAATGACATGCCAGAGGTTGTAATCACTATTTGTGATCCAGTATTCCATCTTCATCGCCCATATCTCATACTCATCCTTCTTGAGGTAGGGAAATTTTGCATTGCTGTTTGAGACATTGGTTGTGAGAATTTGTTGTTGGACATTCTGCGTTTCACGTTTTTCATTGTTAACAACAGAATCATCTGTTTTGGATGAAGTCATTGTTTGAGGGTTTTAGAGATTTGTGTGAAAAGGTTTCTTCTTTGACAGAGATTCTCACCAGGCTCTGATACCACTTGTAGGATCAGCCCTAGATAGATCTTTGAGCCTTAGGGAATCAGTAGAATGCTTATGTAATCACAAACAAACTACAAGAGAATCTCTAACTATAAACTTATGTTTACGCGGAATATAAACACAAGAGGTGAAGAAGAAAATACTAATAAACACTTTGATCCTCTATGGATCTATATTCACTAATAATATTGTTTTTCAAGTCGTACATTGTTCATAGCCGTGAGTTTCTTTTATACACAAGAAACCCTAATTCAGCCCATAACAAGAAAACGTGTAAAAGAGATATGCAATATCTATTCCTAATATATCTCATGCATATCCTAACCTCTTAACAAACTTCTAAATATACGGGTTGACTATTTCTACTACCCGCAGAAACAAAACTACCAGCAGGAACTATATCCTACTAACAGCAGGAACCATACCAGCAGGAACTACATACCTGCCAGTAGGAACCGCACTAACTACCAGCAGCAATGAAACTGAAAATTTCCTAACACCGTGACGACGTACGGTTAAAAAGATATGAATTTACAAAAATCACCAAAATTTGAAAACCACCAGCAACCGCCGGTTGGATACCCAACCGCCGGTTGGCCACCTCAGAGAGGTTCTAGCCGCCACGGTTGGAGTTCCAACCGCCGGCTGGGCTGAGGTATTTCCTCAAAAAGTTTCAGCCGCGGTGGTTGGGACTCCAACCGCCGGCTGGACCTTCTCAGTAGGTCTCAGCCGCTGCGGCTGGGCTTCCAGCCGCCGGCTGAGCAGCTGCATTTTTCCAAATTGTTTTTGTTTCAATCCGTTTTCGCGACATTCGACCGATACCACATCCGTAATACACCAAACTTGAACCAAAGCATTAACTTAACATATCCAACTTATTCCAGCATCATTTGACCCATTTACATATCAAAATGGGTGGCAACGGCTAAGTGCCAAACACCCCAATAACATTAGTTTTAACCATATCAACATACCTTAATAACTTCATGACACTTACACACATTTGACCCATGACCTATACATGAACAAAAGACCTTAAATGATGGCAAGACCATGAAATAACAAAACGACCATATGAATTAAAGTATACCAATACACGAAGGGACACTTCGGGGGCTTCCAACTTCAATACGCTTGGTCCAAAAGGTTATGGTCTTCTAGTTACCTTCTAACTACGCTACCCTTCCTTCCAAGCTACCAACTAGGCTAAATCCTTACCTTTACTTCCTCCGCTTGCATCTACAAAACCATCGTTAACTACAACCGTAAGCGAAACGCTTAGTAAGTATATAGAGCATAACTATCAATACATTTATGAGATTGATGATTAACACCAATCTTAACATTACCATGGAGCATAACAATATATCATTACTCACCTTGATCAAGCAAGTAATTATAAACATTTTCATATCAAGCATTGGATCCAAGCTATCAAACATTAACAAGCTCCATACAAAACACATTAACACATCATAACATTAGCAATAACATCATTAAACAAGTTATACTATATACTTACCTTAATTTCCTAATAGCTCCCTACTTGGACTTGATGAGGCTCTACAATGCTTCCTATCACAAGATTAGCTTCGATTAGAGACTAATTAACTAGGGGAAATCATCAATTCACCACCATTATCCACAATACCCAAATCCCACCTCATGAACCCTAATTTCTACATTTGGGGAAATTACTTACTTGATGAAGAGATAACAATTAAGGTATCTCTTATGCCTTTTGATCACTTCTTGATACCCAAAATGAGCTAGATGATGATTTTGGCCTTCCCTCCTTTTTCCTTGCTAAATGTCGACACACCAAGAACTCACTCAAGATTTCCAGACAATTCTAGGAACTAAGATATTTATCCATGTATGGGATTAACTTTGGTTACTTGGCAATTCTAGTCCTTCTAAGTCTCATTGTACTCATTTAACCCATAACACTTCTTATTCATTAACTTTTTGCACTAAAGATTATATACATAAATATCTCTTAGACTATAAGGCATAAAACGTTACCTTTCTAGGGTTCGGGTGTAATACCCACTTAGTTCCTATGATGGTTTGATTCTTAGGTGGAGGTACTAAATCCCAAACTTGGTTTGCGGTGAATTAATTAAGCTCTTCTTGCATGGCAACTACCCAACTTTCATCCTTAATCGCTTCACCAACATTCTTAGGTTCTATGGTTGATATAAAACAAAAGAAATTACTTTTGTGTTGAGCTTGTGACCTAAGGGTTCTTTGGTTTAGGTTTCCTATGACATTTTCAATGGGATGGTTCTTGGATTCCTTAATGTTGACAACTTCGTCGATTTCAACTACTTCATCCTCAATGTCATTTTCTAATGTTTTCTTGTCATTAGCCTTAATGGCTTCTTCCTCATCTAAGTCATCATCCACCAAGGGTGATGTTTTAGCTGGTGGCGGACTTTCATCGAATGCCACGTTGAGTGATTCTTCAACTTTCATTGTTTCCTTGTTTAGGATAACATAGGCTTTGCTATTTTGGGAGTAACCTAGGAAAACACCTTCGTAAGACTTTGGGTCAAACTTGGTGAGGTAGTCTTTGGTGTTTAGTATGAAGCACTTGCTTCCAAACACTCTAAAATAATCTAGAGTAGGTTTCCTACCTTTCATGATTTCGTATGGTGTTTTTCCTAAGATAGGTCTAATTAGAATCTTATTTAGTATGTAAGTTGAGGTGTCCACCGCATTACACCAAAAATTTTGCGAAATTGATTGTTCATTCAACATCATTCTACTCGTCTCTTGTAGAGTACGATTTTTCCGCTCAACTACCCTATTTGATTGTGGAGTGCGTGGAGCCGAGAAATTATGTGTAATACCATTAGCATCACAATATACTCCAAATTGCACTTCATTATCAAATTCCCGACCATGATCCGTCCTAATTGAAACTATTGTACACCCTAGTTGATTTTGGAATTTCTTACTAAAGATTTTGAATTCCTCGAAAGCTTATGTCTTATTCTTAAGAAATCTAGTCCAAGTATACCTAGAGTAGTCATCAACTATTACTAAGGTGTAGTAATTTCCTCCGTAGCTCCGTACGGCGAATGGACCAAATAAGTCCATATGAAGGAGTTCTAGGCATCTAGAGGTCGAGACCATATTCTTAGCTTTGTGACTAGAATGAACTTGTTTTCCAACTTTACAAGCGTCACAAAAGTGTTTATCAAACTTAAGGATGGGATAGACATTTGCCTTTGGTAGAATTCTCATACAAAAATAGTTACCATGCTAGCATCAAGGCGGCACCATTTGAAGCACTTTATGGATGAAAGTGCCGATCACCCGTTTGCTGGGCTGAAGTCGGAGAAGTCCAACTTACTGGACCTGAGATCATTCAGGAAACCACTGATAAAATAGTGCAAATTCGGCAACGTTTACAAGCCGCACGAGATAGGCAAAAGAGCTACGCAGATGTAAGGCGGAAACCTATGGAATTTGAAGTTGGGGACAGGGTCATGTTAAAAGTATCACCATGGAAAGGTATGGTTAGATTTGGAAACGGGGAAAGTTGAATCCCAGATACATCAAGCCATTCAAGATTCTTGAGAGAATCAGCCCAGTAGCCTACAGACTTGAGCTTCCTGTGGAGCTCAGTAATATACATCCTACCTTTCACGTTTCCAATCTAAAGAAGTGTTTGTCAGATGAAACACTTGTCATTCCGATGAAAGAACTCCAACTCAATGATAAACACAGTTTTGTGGAAGAATCCGTGGAGATCATGGAAAGAAATGTCAAACAATTAAAATGAAGTCGTATCCCCATCGTTAAGGTGAGGTGGAACTCTAAGAGAGGACCAGAATTCACCTGGGAGCGAGAAGATCAAATCCGGGCAAAATATCCACACCTCTTTCCCAACACCTCAACTAACACAGACTAAATCTCGGGACGAGATTCCATTCAACGGGGGGATACTGTAACCACTGGTAAATTTTGTCTTGTAATAAGCTAACATAATATTCTAAATAAAGAATACTTATCCATTTTCATCGTATAATTTTTTTCTAAAGAATTAAACGTAATCAGTTTATCTGATCACCACGACTAACTAATGTGACGTAACTCACATCCTCAATAAACGTGCTCCCATGCAGACCAACACCAACACACTTCATGTTTATTTCACATAAACATCTTTATATGTCAAGTACCAAAGTTTTCAACTTCTGTTTGCCACTTTACATTAATTCATTAACGTACGATCATTAAACACTCAAACTAAACGTTTACTATCTATTAAGGTTCTCACGGAAACCCTAACATGCACTATAAACCCTAATGTTCACTATTGACCTCTAAAGTGTACTGAAGACCCCTAAAGTGCACTGAGCACCCCGAAAGTGCAAACCCTAAAGTACAAAACCCTAAAACTAATGTACAAGCCCTTAAAGCACAAAAACCTAAGCTTTACCCTATTTTCCCGTTACAAGCCCTAATTTCACAAAACTATGATTTTATGTGATAAAATCACAAACCATAATTAATGTGTACATGATTTCTATAAAATATAAATGTACAAGTATCTCAAGCACATGTACAATGTTGGGTTATAAGATGCTGCTGCTTCAGATGATATAGTATATCTCATGGTTCTTAAAAGAAAATACACTAAGTATGATTCTGCTGCTAGGCTTAATAATCCTACTGCTGGTGTATTTATTCTACTGCTGGAGTTTACTGAAGAAGATCAAGAAATAAGCTAAGTATGATACTACTGCTGGGCAACGAAGATTCTACTGCTAGAGTTATCATTCTACTGCTTATTTGATATTGATGTATAGTATGTTAGATAATTATGGAATAGATACGAATAGATATTATCTTGTATAGAAAGTCTTTGTAACCGACTAGGACTCCTTAAGTCTATAAAAGGAAGATCTAGGGTTAGGTTAGTATACGAATTATTGTTAGTTCGATTCACTTCAAGGTTATTGTAACCCAGTTACTTTTTGAGTAACCGTATTAATATATTGAGGTGATTGTTGAGAGAATTCTATTGTGTTCGATTCATAATTCTTCTTAAGATTAAGTATTAGATTCCGCATAATACTTAATAGATCATTCAAGAACAGTTTCTATACCTATTGTCTTAGATCTACATCTAAGATAATTAACAAGATCTTTAGCTCAAGTGGGATCAACAAGTGGTATCAGAGCTTGTGATCTAGAGACTGCTACCAAGAAGAATTTCGTAAACTCAGATCTGTTCATCATCTACATAAGCAATGGATTCCGAATCTACTCATACGGTGACTGCTTCAAAGGTACCAATGCTCAAGGCTGGTGAGTATGAGCTGTGGAAGATGAGGATTGAGCAGTACATGAAGATGCTTGACTACTCCATGTGGGAAGTCATTCAGAATGGAGATACTCTACCTGCTAAGGGTGCTGATGGGACACCATTACCCATTAAAACTAATGAGGAGAAGGCACAAAGGAGATTGGAAATCAAAACTCACAATATTCTTTTGATGGGTATACCGAATGAATATCAATTGAGTTTTAGTAACACTCAGACTGCTAAGGAGTTAATGGATGCTATTAAACTCGGATTTGGTGGGAATGAGGCCACCAAAAAGTCTAGGAAGAATCTGCTCAAGCATCAATTTGAAACATTTACTGCTTTAAGTTCAGAAAACATTGATGCTACCTATGATAGACTTCAGAGGTTGGTAAGTCAATTACAAATTATGAAGGTCTCAGTGCCTCAAGAAGACATTAATCTCAAGTTTCTGAGGAGTTTACCATCTGAATGGAATACTCATACAGTGGTCTGGAGGAATAAAACTGATTTTGAATCAATGGCTTTGGATGATTTGTACAATAATCTAAAGGTATATGAATCTGAAGTCAAGGGTACATCAAGCTCATCTTCTAGTGCAAACAACCTAGCTTTTATGTCTTCAAACAACAAGGGATCTCGAAGCTCTCAAGAAATCCATTCTGCTGCTAGTCATGTTGTTTCTGCTGTTGGCACATCTGGTTCTGCTGCTAGTTCAAACACTGATAACATCAGTGATGCAGCTATTTGTGCCTTTTTGGCTGATCTCACCACAAGTACTTCTGTTACTGATCAGGATTTGGAACAAATAGATCCTGATGATCTAGAGGAGATTGATTTGAAGTGGCAGATGGCCATGCTTACTATGAGGGCTAGGAGATTTCTGAAGAAAACTGGAAGAGCACTCAAGTACAGACAAACCAATGTGGGGTTTGACAAGGACAAGGTTGAGTGTTATAATTGTCAGAGAAAGGGGCATTTTGCTAGGGAGTGCAGAGCACCAAAGAAGAACAAAGAGACTGCAAGGATTGTTCCTATTGAAGAAACCAAGACTACTGCTGCTCTGGTTTCATGTGATGGCTTGGGAGAGTATGACTGGAGTGACCAAGCAGAGGAAGGACCAAATGCTGCTTTCATGGCTGAGGAAGAACAGAAGGGACACAATTTTGCTTTAATGGCATATGCTTCTTCATCCTCTGGTTCAGACTCTGAGGTATCTAATGAGTCTACTTGTTCTTTTAAATCATGCATAGATACTGTTGAGGAATTAAAGTCTAGGAATGAGAGTTTAAGAATGGAAGTAGAAAAGTTAAAACTTGATAATTTAGGTTATGTATATGGCCTAAAATCAGTAGAAGAAAAACTTGACTTTCTTAGATAGAATGAAGTAGAGTATGTTGATAAGATTAATGGACTAGAAGTTGAAATTATTAAGAAAAATTGTGAAATTAATGTTCTTAATAAAAGAGTAGAGGAGGCTAAAAAAGCTAGAGATGTAGCTTTATCTGAGAAATAGAAACATGTTGTTAGAATAGAAAAACAACAATTTGCATCAAATAGTGTCAATAAGGCAATTAAAAGTCAATTAATGAGAAAAGGAAGTGGCTTAGGTTTAATGAAGTACCACCCCCAGTCAAAAGTGCCTTTGCACCTCCTAGGAAGGAATTGTCTTTCATAACTGAGACAGATGCAAAACCTGTAGGTGAAACATGTGAATCAAATAATGAAAAACCTGATAGAACTAATGCACCTAAGGTTGAGATGAAGTCTGATACCTTGATCATTGAAGACTGGGTGTCAGATAGTGAGGATGATGAGACTGACTCAACACCTAAGGCAAAAAAGGAAGAAATTCCTAAATCAGTTGAAACTAAAGCTAAACATGTTAAGTTTGAAAAACCTGTGTTAGGAAGTAGGATCTCTAGGAAAATGGCTGAATTTGATGAGAAACCTAGAGAATATCCTAGGAAATCTAATAACTTGCCTAGAGGAAACCAAAGAAATTGGAATAGCCTAATTTCACATAAGTTAGGTAGTGATTTTGAATTGGTTAAGAAGGCATGTTACAGTTGTGGGTAGTTTTGAGCACTTAGAGGAAGATTGTTACTACTACAAACCTGTTAGAACTTATGCTCAAAAACTTGTATGGAACCAACACACTAGGGTGAACCATAAGAACTTTGTTAGAAAGACTCACCCACATCCCAATAGAAACATGGTTCCTAGGGAAGTTTTGCTGAGAAATGGTGCTACTAGGACAATTACTACTGCTGCACCAAAAAGGCCCATTCAAAAGAAAACAGAGTTTTCTACTGCTAAGGCAAAAGCAGTTTGTACTGCTGAGCCAAAAGTAGTAACAGACACTGTTGTGGGCAATCACTTTTATGCTGTCAAGGCCTCAGCTTGCTGGGTCTGGAAACCTAAAATTAAGGTTTTAGATCATGTTCTCATACACAGTAGTCCATCAATGGACTTGAAGAAATTTGATTACTTTGATGCACAAGGCAGATCCAAGTCAGTAATGGCTTGGGTCCCAAAGAGAAACTAATTCTCTTACTTTATGTGCAGGGCAATCTACAGGATGAGCTAAAGGATAAATGCATTTTTGATAGTGGATGCTCTGGACATATGACTGGAGACCAAAGCAACCTGGATGACTTTGAAGCTATGGATGGTGGCTATGTTGCTTTTGGTAATGATCCCAAAGGTGGGAAAATTGTTGGTAAAGGTACTATTAGAACAGGCAATTTGGATTTTGAAAAAGTGTACTTGGTAAATGGACTTATGTTCAATCTTTTTAGTGTCTCACAAATGTGTGACAAAAAGAATTTTGTTCTTTTTACATACACTGAGTGTCTTGTCTTATCTCCTGACTATAAGTTGCCTGATGATAAATCTGTGCTACTTAGAGTCCCTAGAACAGACAATATATACAGTGTGGACATAAAGAACATAATTCCTAAAAGAGATTTAACTTGTCTGTTTGCCAAAGCCACAATTAATGAATCCAAACTTTGGCATAGAAGGCTTGGACACTTAAATTTCAAAACAATAAACAAATTGGTTAAGGGAAACCTTGTGAGAGGTTTACCTTCAAAAAATTTTGAAAAACCTGAAAACTGTGTTGCTTGTCAGATGGGAAAGCAACACAGAGCTTCTTGTAACTCCAAAGTGGTGAACTCTATTTATGAGCCCTTATACATGTTGCATATGGATCTTTTTAGGCCAACTTATGTGAAAAGTTTGAATAAGAAAATGTATTGCCTAGTTGTCACAGATGACAATAGTAGGTTTACTTGGGTTTTCTTTTTAGCAACTAAGGATGAGACTTCTGGTATCCTTAAGGCTTTCATAACAAGAGTAGAAAACCTAGTTAATCACAAAGTTAAGATAATCAGGTGTGACAATGGAACTGAATTTAAGAATAATGTGATGAATCAGTTCTATGTTGAAAAATGTATCTTAAGACAGTTTAGGGTGGCTAGAACTCCTCAACAAAATGGTGTTGCTGAGAGGAGGAATAGGACATTAATTGAGGCTGCTAGGACAATGTTGTCAGAGTCAAAATTACCCACTACTTTTTGGGCTGAAGCAGTTAACACTGCTTGCTTTGTGCAAAATAGGAGTAAGGTAGTGAAGCCTCATAACAAGACCCCTTATGAATTATTTCATGGTAGGAAACCTATGATAGATTTCTTGAAACCATTTGGGTGTCCTGTTACTATCTTAAATACCCTTGATAACCTAGGCAAATTTGATGAGAAGGCAGACCAAGGTTTCTTTGTTGGATACTCCACTAATAGTAAGGCTTTTAGGGTATTCAATCAAAGAACTAGGCATGTGGAAGAAAACTTACATGTTAGGTTTAGTGAAACCACACCTAGTGTTGCTGGAAGTGGACCTGAATGGCTGTTTGACATAGATTCATTAACCAAAAGTATGAATTATGTGCCAGTAAATGCAGGTACAACTAACATGTCTGCAGGAACACAAGATAATTCCAATGCAGGTACACAAGACAAGGCCAATGAATCTACAAAGGAATTTGTCTTAATTGAGAAGTGGAAGCTTGATCAACTTTTCACACCCAAAGAGAAAGAGGGCAAGAGTTCACAAGGTGATGCTGTTCATAAAGATGTAGAAGGTGGAGATGAACCTTCTAATGATGAAAAGGTGGTTAATGAAGAACTACATGTTGCTGATAAAGTGGATCTTGGTGAAAACAGAGGATATAACACAAGCAGTAGTATTCCTGATTCTACTGCTAGGCCAAAAGTTTCTGCTGCTCAGCCTAGTAGTTCTACTGCTATACCAAGATTTTCTACTGCTGATGAAGATGGGAGATCCTTTGATGATGTTAACTATCCAAATGATCCTAATATGCCTGGATTAGTTAATGTCAATGCAGACACTGATGTTGAAGTTGTTGAAGGGTTTGGTGCAGAGGCTGACTTAAACAACATGGAGAATGCAATTCCAGTCAGTCCTATTCCAACCACCAGAATACACAAGGATCATCCTAAGGAGCAAATTATTGGAGATGTTCATTCTGCTGTTCAAACAAGAAGTAAAACTAAAGGTTTCAGTAATTTGTTTGATCAAGGATTTTTCGCTCAGTCACTTCATCAAAGAAAGAGCCATAAGGATTTACAGAATTGTATGTCTGCCTGTTTCCTATCTCAAGTGGAACCCAAAAATGCCTACAAAGCTTTACAAAATGAAAGTTGGGTTGAAGCTATGCAGGAGGAGTTATTGCAATTCAAGCTTCAAGAAGTCTGGACAGTGGTTGATTTGCCTTCAGGAAAAAGGGCAATTGGTACTAAATGGGTGTTCAGATGCAAGAGAGATGAAAGAGGAATAGTCATCAGAAACAAGGCAAGATTGGTGGCTCAAGGATACACTCAGGAAGAGGGCATTGACTATGATGAAGTATTTGTACCTTTAGCAAGAGTAGAGGCAATCAGATTATTCTTGGCATTTGCTTCATTCAAGAACTTCACTGTGTATCAGATGGATGTGAAGAGTGCTTTCTTGTATGGAAAGATTGATGAAGAAGTGTATGTGATGCAACCACCAGGTTTTGAAGACCCTAATTATCCTGATAGGGTTTATAAGTTGGATAAAGCACTATATGCCCTACATCAAGCTCCTAGAGCTTGGTATGACACCTTGTCTAAATATTTGATAACCAATGGTTTTAGTAGGGGAACCATTGACAAGACTTTGTTCATCAAGAAAGACAAAAAGGATATCCTACTTGTTCAAGTATATGTAGATGATATCATTTTTGGGTCTACAAACAAGGTGTTATGTGAGGAATTTGAGAAGCTCATGCATAGTAGATTTCAGATGAGTTCTATGGGGGAACTCACTTTCTTTCTTGGTCTTCAAGTTAAACAGAAGACAGATGGGATTTTCATCAGCCAAGACAAGTATGTGGCTGATATTTTGAAAAAATTTGGTTTTTCTGATGTGAAGTCAGCTAAGACAACAATGGAGACCAACAAGCCTTTGCTCAAGGATGAAGATGGGGAAGAGGTTGATGTGCATTTGTACAGATCCATGATTGGATCTTTGATGTATCTAACTGCTTCAAGGCCAGACATTATGTTTGTTGTGTGTGCTTGTGCCAGATTTCAAGTGAACCCCAAAGTTTCTCACTTGAATGCAGTGAAGAGGATTTTTAGGTACTTAAGGAGTTAACCTAGGTTGGGCCTTTGGTATCCTAAGGATTCACCTTTTGATCTAGTGGCATACTCAGATAGTGATTATGCTGGAGCAAGTTTGGACAGAAAGTCAACTTCTGGAGGCTGTCAATTTCTTGGACATAGGTTGATCGCTTGGCAATGCAAGAAACAGACTGTGGTGGCTAATTCAACAACTGAAGCTGAGTATGTGGCTGCTTCTAGTTTCTGTGGACAAGTGCTCTGGATTCAGAATCAATTGCTGGAACTTATGAACACTAAAATTTACAATGATAATAACAGTACAATGTGTATTATTAAAAATCCTGTTTTTCATTCAAAAACAAAACATATTGAGATAAGATATCACTTTATCAGAGATTCTTATAATAAAAAGCTAATTCAAATAGTTAAAATTCATACTGACAACAATGTTGCAGATTTACTCACTAAAGGTTTTGATGTGAGTAGATTTCAATTTTTAATTGCTAGTATTGGAATGATCAATCTTTGAGAAATCTTATCTCTGTGTGTTTTTGTGTTAGTTTGTAAGGGTTTGTACTGTTATTAATCAAATAAGTTGTTTCTATTGCTTCCTCTGTTTGTATGTTGTCTGCTGCTAGTTGTTTATTCAACTGCTATGAAAAACTATGGTTTGGGATTATTGTGGTATCTTGTTTCTTGTGTTTTTGTGGTTTTGGACTAACCTTTTGTAGGAAAAGTCAAAGGGGAAAGCTTATCTGATGGGAAAAAGATGTTTGAAAAGATCAGCAGACATTCTGCTGCTAATTAAAAAGTTTATGCTGCTAAGCAAAACTTTCTGCCGCTGGAGTTCTGCTGCTCGGATTGGAACTATTGGGATTCTACTGCTCGGTTTCAAACTTAAGGGTGGATTTTGTAACTTGGCACGAATAAAACCCTAATGAGATCCAAACGGCTTAAAAACCCAATTCGATCTCAAAATTAACTTTGTGCGCCCAAAATTAAACCAATTTCAAACCCTAACACATCTTTTTAACATCTGATCAAAAACCCCCAAAATCAAAACCCTAATTTCACAATGACAAAAAGAGACTTCTCCGATAATCACAATCAAGTGGCGTTTCTTCAAAAGGTCCCAGAAGCAGAGGATTTTGCTGAAGTTATTGACTTTCTTAATGCTACACATTTAAGGTATGCATTAGTAGCAAATCCCACTATATACATTTCCCACATGAAACAGTTCTGGTCTACTGTTAAGGCCAAAACTAAAAATGGGGGAGAATATTTGAGGGCTGTGGTAGATGAACAAAGGATAATTATTTCTGAATCATCTGTAAGAGAAGCACTTCATTTACAAATGATGAGGACATACTTTGCCTTGATAATTATATCATTTTTCAAGAACTTGAAAATATAGGATATGAGAAGAAAAATAATGCTTTAAAGTTTTTCAAGGGACTTCTCTGCCCTCAATGGAAATTTCTTCTTCACACCCTTCTCCATTGTTTAAGTCCTAAAACTACAGGGTGGAATGAGTTCAGCACAACTCAAGCATCTGCTTTGATTTGTCTGGCCACAGGACAACCCTTTAATTTTTCGGCTATGATTCTGGATGGGTTGAAAAAGAATATTTCTGGCAAAATTTATGTTTACCCAAGGTTTTTACAATTAATCATAAATAAACAACTTTCAGAACCTAAGGTACATACAAGGACACATGACAGTCCTGAGCTTAAAAGCAAAATGTTTTCATATTTGAGAAAGAATGGAACTGGTTTTTCTGGGACCGTAACACCTTTGTCCCAATATATGTTGCAATTGGCTGCTACTCAGGGTGAAGGTGCTGACATCACAACAGCTACCCATCACACACCCAATTTTGAACATTCATCTGAATCACCCCAAAAGACCCAATCCCCTAGGATTTCACAAACAAAGGACACTGAGTTACCTCAGACTAGTGTCAGGATGGAAGCAGATAAGGCTGCCACAGGTTATGTAGGTGGCATGATGGACGGGGCTAACACTACTGATTCTGGCTTAGTAGCTGGTCAGGGCAGTGTTAACATAAGTAAGACCCCAACCATTACAACATCTAATGCTGAAGGTTCTCTTGAACCTGAAGCAGGTGATGGTAACCCTAGTCACATGGCTACAAAGGGGGGCTCAGATGATCAACCTAGGGTTGATATTGAGTTTAGGCCCATTGATTCACCTCTTGGACCAGTTAACACAGGTTGAAGTGATGAGGGCAGAACTGAAACAATTGAATTGATGGAAACCCATGTACAAAATGACAATGTCAATGATTCATCTCTCGGGCCAGGTAACACAGGCCGAAGTGATGAGACTAGACAAGATACTGAGGAATTGATGGCAACATTCAATGTACAAAATGCCAAATCCCAGGATCCACATCTCGAGTCAGGTAACACAGACCAAAGTGGTGAGGATAGAATGCAACAAATTAATGAATTGATGGCTAGATGTACAAAGTTAGAAACCCAAGTTCTTGATCTCACACACAGAGTTAAAAATTTGAAGATGAGACTCAGACATTTGGAGGGTCAAAAGAGATCAAGAACAAGGGTATCTACAAGACTGAAGAAAGTTGGCACAACTCAGAGGGTCAGCTCCTCAGAAGGCATGAGTTTGGGGGAGGATGCTCCCAAACAGGGGAGGAAAGAGACAAGGACTTCAGGGGAGGTTGAAACTGTTTTTGAAAGTGTTGCTGCTGATTTTGATATGGATATAGGTAATGATCAAGAAACTGAGGAGATTCAAGCTGAGCAAAAGCAAATAGAAGAAATTGCTCAAGATGCTTAGACAGAGGTATTGGTTTTGGAAGAACAAGAAGATGTTCAAGACACTGCTACAAGCAAGATAGTTCAGGATGGTTCTACTGCTGTTGGTGTTGAGAAATTGGCCAAGGGAGTTGTTTTTGTTGCTGGTGTAGAGCATTCTGTTGCTGAAGATAATCAAACTGCTGCTGAGTCAGAGTCAGATGATAATCTTAGTTTGGCTGAAGTAATGTTACAACTTAAGACTAGAGCATCTACACCAAAACAGTCTCAACCACAACAACAACCAACATCACAACTCCAATCACAACCAAAAGAACCTATTGCTAAACAACCACAATCTCACCCAACTGTCAAACTAACAACTCCACCTACAACAACACAAGTAACTCCAACACCTACAATTCCAAGAACTTCTGTCAAAGGAGTAAGCATAAGAGAACCCATTCCACACAAAAAAAGCCTGTACAAACTCATGCATACACTGTAAAGGGTAAAGGTAAGATGGTTGATGAGCCTGAACCTTATCCATTCCATATTCTTTTTGAATTTTGGCCTCCTGACCTTCTAAAAAAATATGAAAAAGAAGAGGCTAAGAAAGTTCAAGCTAAGTTAGATGCAGAGGATGAAGCAGAGCTTGAAAAATAGAGGAAACAGGCTGACAAACATGCTGAGATTGAAGCACAATTAAATGCTTGGGATGAGGAGAGAGCTAAATGTGAAGCTGATATGGAATTGTTAAAGGTGCAGAAAGAATTGCAAGATACTTTTACAGGAGAAAGTGAGTTTGACTGGTTAGAGAAGTTCAGAGCTAAGCACAAGAAGAAACTTCTTAATCAGAGAAAGAAGAAGAAGGTACTCAGACCTCCAACTGTCAAGCAAGTAAGAAATTTTCAAGAGCATTACTTGAAAAATATGAAGGGCTGGAAGCTTGTGCAGTTGAGACCTTATTTAGATGCTGAAATTCAGAAGAAGTTTGAACTAGCTAAAAGATAGTCTGAAAATTTTATTCCTATGGGGTCTGAGGCTGCAGAAGAAGTGATTAGAAAAAGGTTTGGTAAGAAAAAGGTGGAGACAGATGTGGTTAAAGAAAAGGAAGAGAAAGTAAAAGAAAAGGTTAAGGAATAAGAAAAAGAGGGTCCTAGCATTGGTAAAAATAGATCAGGAAGAGTTTTAAAGATGAAAGGTAGGAGGAAAAAGAAGAGAAAGGTAGTTATGAAAAGTTTTGAGTCTGAAAGTGAAGGAACAAAGAAGAAAAGACTATCTGAGGAGTTCTACAAGAAAACAATTGAGTTGCAACTAATGACTCAAATTGTGCATGATGATGATGATACTTTTGTAGATACTGCTCCATTAGAGGCTAAGACTCTAGTTATTGGATGGAAGACTGGTTATGATGGTTCTGATAAGAAAGGTCATTGGTTTGAGTTACATAGAGTTGGTGGCAGAATTCAAAGATTTAAGCATTTTCCTTAGATGCTCAAAAATATGGATAGAGAAAATTTGGTTAACTTGTGGGGATTAATAAAAAAATAAGTATGGAAACACAAGGCCACAAGATGAATTGGATAGAGTACTTTGGGGAGATCTGATGATCATGTTTGCAGTTTGTCCTGGAGACAGAGTATGGCTAGAACAGGGGAGGAGTACAAAAATTCTTCTTTGGAAATATTATGAGTCATGTGGAGTTCATGAGTTAGTATTGCAAGGAGGACTTCAGATGTATATGTTAGTATAGAAGGATTACCCTCTAGCTGTGTCTACACTCATGATGATGGTTGAAGGAGATGTAAAACTTCTGGTTGATAGTTGGAATCAAACTATTGTTGATTTTATCAGAAGGATACAAAAAAAAAACTCTATGGGCAGGATTTTGCTAGAAAGAAGAATTAGTGTTTGGAAGCATCCTCTTGGTGTTTATCTGTGCTTAAAAGAAACTTGATGATTTTGGGAGAAAATATCAAGTTTAGGGGAGGATTGTTGGGTTATAAGATGTTGCTGCTTCAGATGATATAGTATTGCTCATGGTTCTTAAAAGAAAATACACAAAGTATGATTCTGCTGCTAGGCTAAATAATCCTACTGCTGGTGTATTTATTCTACTGCTGGAGTTTACTAAAGAAGATCAAAAAATAAGCTAAGTATGATACTACTGTTGGGTTATAAGATGTTGCTGCTTCAGATGATATAGTATTGCTCATGGTTCTTAAAAGAAAATACACAAAGTATGATTCTGCTGCTAGGCTAAATAATCCTACTGCTGGTGTATTTATTCTACTGTTGGAGTTTACTAAAGAAGATCAAAAAATAAGCTAAGTATGATACTACTGTTGGGCAACGAAGATTCTGTGGAAAACAAGAAAGGGGGTTGAATAGTTTTACGTCTTTTAAATTTTATTGTGAAAACTTTTGTTTACTTTTAAAAACTTCGATTCGATCTTATGTGACTTCAACTCTTAAACAATATGAACAAATATAGACAAATGTAAATAAGTAATGCAAGTAAAGTAAATGAAATGAAATGAAAGATAGGGATGGAAAGATCAAACCACGACACAAGGATTTATAGTGGTTCGGCTACAAGGACACCTTCCTTGCCCTACTCCACTCCCCGAGTCACCTACTCGAGAGTTCTCTTCACTATGTCAACAAACTCCCTTATGGCGGAGAAAACCTTACACAACTTTAGCTTACACCGGCTTAACGACACAAAGCTAGATGTCGGGTTCTAATCGTAGCTAGAACCAATCTCACAACTTCTACACGACTTCTTCACGACTTATTCACAACTTCTTCACGACAGCTTCACGACTTCTTCACGACGGCTTTACACCTTCTACACGACGGCTTCACAACTTCTACACGACGGCTTCACAACTTCTAGACTACGACTTCACAACTTCTAAACTACTTCTTTACAACACAACTACTTACTTACACTTAGATCTACTTATCACAACTATACAACACTTTACTTTACACAACTACAAAATGATATGAATTGAACTACAATACTTCTTCTCTAGTTGAAGGAGTATTCTTCTTTTGCACCTGGATAATGAAAGCTTGGATCACTTGGAAACCAATGCTTAAGAGAATATGATCAACGGATTTTAGAAAGGATTTACAAGGATTAGAGAAGATTTAGAACAGAAGGTTTGGGGTGCAAAAGGTGAGGAAAAAGTCCAGAGATGAACCAGTATTTATAGGAAAATCTGAGGACCTAGAGGAGCGGGGCGGTCCCCTTAAATAGGTGGCCGACCCCCTTAAAATTAAGGGGACCGCCTAGTATAATTAAGGGGGCCGCCCTTCCTGAACGTTGCTCAGATTTGTCTTTTTGTGGGAAAGGTTTTTCTGGAACATTTTTGCCATTTTTGGTTGAAAATTTGAATTCATAAATTTATACTAGATTAAACATATTTATTTAATACCAAAAATGTTTTTCTAAAAGATATAAAATGTTTGTGACATTTTATAAAAAATCTAGTGATTAAGAAAATGTTCCTTTGATCATATAATGCATTAAGCATTTGTTTGTTCATACCTTAAGTGATTGAGTTGTTAAAATAGATATTAACAACTAAATACTTGTTTACGTCATAATTTTCCGTTTAATGATTTTACATTTTGTGATTATCAAAACGTAGAGATATCGAAAAATATTAATAACGTGTTTAGGCATTATTTATATCAACAATCTCCCCCTTTTTGATGATTACAAAATCTAAACTCATTAAATTGAAAAATTAATTTTTAGTCAAGTATTTAGTGAGTTTATATCTACTTCTCCCCCTTTTTGTAGAATCAAAAAGGTTATGCCGACAAGTTTTAGATATGAAATTTGTCGGGACGAGAACTCCCCCTTGATGTGTGCTCCCCCTTGTTTGAGAGCATAATGGAAACGAGATATGGAATACTTGCAAGAAAAATATTAGAAGCGCAAGCATATATATAGCAAAAATAAGCAAGCATATAAAAGAAAGACATTCATTAATTAAAGATGTTGTGTATAAATACACAACCAAGTGGAGTACATCATAGGTGAAACATACAACATGCAACAAACAATACAATTAATGATACTACATAATCATTCCAAGAGTACATGATCCTCATAGAGCCTGCAACCAAAAAGAGTGGAAAACATTATTGGTGTTGAAACATTTTATCTAGTTTGAAGAGAATGGAGGAGGTGGTGGTGAAATGGGTGAAGATGGTGGAGGTAGTGGTGGAGGTAGGTTGGTTAACATGTGCTCAATGCATGAGAACATATATTGCATTTCATCCCGAAGACCAAAGATGATGGTTCGGTTATGAATGCAACAAAGGCAAGTGTCTCCATGAGCTTCAAGGAGACTCCAAGGTATAGGATTAACAAAGAGAGGTGGTGGAATTGGTGAGGATGAAAAGTGAGCATCAAGAGGTGTGATTGGTGAGAGGGAGATGGCAAGCTCGATGGATGGAGGTTCTTGAGTTAGATGTGGTGGTGATGTTGTTGATGGTGGTGTTATTTGTGGTGAGGAGAGGTGTTTGTTGATGTAGTCATTGATGGATGAGGTTGAAGGTATGGAAGAAGAGGAGGTACCATGGGTGGAAGGTGTTTTGGATGGTGCATTAGGTGCACTTGGAGATGAGCATTTAGGTGGTGGTGATGGAGTGGTGTTGTCTTCTTTAGTAAGATCAATGAAAAGTTGTTTGGGTGGTATGATGACCAATTTTTGTTTCTTAGAGGTCTTGGAGATGGAGGATTTTGGTGATAGCATGGTGTTGTAGGTTGATGTTTGAAGGAGATGAGGATTGATGAAATGAGGGTTTATCATTTGGAGGGAATTTATAATATGAAAGTATGGTTGGTTTGGGTAAGGTTTTGAGGTTTAGTAGTAATATTCCAAACTCAGTTGGGTTATTAAGAGAAATGGTAGCTGAGACTAGAGAAAAGGGGTCACAAGATGCAAAATAAAACAGTGAAATTCACTGTCCAGATGGCCGGTCCCCTTAATTGTAGGCCGGCCCCCTTAAAATTAAGGGGACCGCCTAGCAAAATTAAGGGGGCCGCCCATCTGGTGTTTTCCCAGCGACCAAAATTGAAAAATTTCCAGAAAAGGGTCAATTTTTGGGGTGTGTTTGCAGCAAGCTCTATTTGAACCATGTACACTAGGAATGATCCAATAGTAACAATAATATATCAAGTAATAATGTACATATATAAACTAGCAAAATCATGTTATAAGCATATCATAGGCATATTATATTAAAGTTCTAACATAATAGTAGTTAAGCATCTAGCACAATGCAAAATAAATGTCAAAATAATAACACTACACATAATTGTCTAATAACATATCATCAATGTTCAATTAAACCCACACCAAATAAATCTATTTCTTCTTTCCAAGAATCTTCCTGAAGACCTTTCCTATTGACTTGAATCCACCTCGAACCTCTTGATGCATTTGTTGAGTGGTGTTTAGCAATGAGGTTTGTCTTTCGAAGAGGAGTTGATCGTTTTGTTGGGAAGGAGAAGGAACTTGATAGTCGGTGTAATCAAGTTCCGGAAGATTATTAACAAATGTCGTGGGTGATGGGGTACTAACACGTGATGTGTCCTCCTCCTCATCATCATCATCTCCTCGATGAGATGTAGAACCACGAGGTGGGAGTGAGAAAGAGCTACGAGATTTGCCCTTGTCACTTCAGGATTGACGAGGTTGGACACGAACAAGAGGACGCAAGACCGGTTGAACGAACTCATAAATATCACTCTCAAGATGAGGGTAATGTTCCATGACATGATAATAAAGTCGAGTAAGGAACATACCATAAGGAAGATTGGCATTGGGAGTGTTTTTAGCGGATATGATTCGATGAACAAAGAGATAAGCCAAATTGTATTGTTCTTCCGCAACAACACAATACAACATGTGAGCAATGCTCGCCGTGAGATGATCACAGTGACCACCGGTACCGAACGCATTCTCGCAAATGAGTTCTTCCCAACGCTTCATGTCGGGGCTTAACTCCTTGAGGAGGATTTGGTTTTCATGGATGTCGACATTTTTCGACTTAATCTTTCTGCTAGTCGTACCACGTTCTAGCTCAAGAAGTCGACGAATGTCATCTGGAGTTGGGATCTCAGAATAGTATGGACCTCCTTGAGGTCGATGTTGTTCAAGAGAAGAAAGATCCCACTCATTTGAGAAAACGGCTTGACCGTTGTGGGGAATTTTGAGAATTTGACCGAATTGAGCGAGAGTAAGAGTGATGAATTCGTTTTGGATCATGAAGGAAATGAGGATATAACCATAGTCATCGGTTTGCACCGTAACTTGGCTATAGAACTCAAGAACAAAGCGAGGAACGATACGCTCATTGATTTTGTAAAGACAATCGAGACGAACATTGGAGAACATTCGTTCGATATAGTCGAATTGATAGAAAGATGGATCGACAATTCTCCCCTCATGAATGTTTCTATTTTCGATGGAACGATAGAAACATGCAATAGCGGGAGATATGCCGGGAGTGGCGGAGACTTTTGGAATGTATTGTTTTGTTTTGGAGACATCACCAACCGTGGCTTTAGGCATTTTCACCTAAACAAGATAACAACAAGAAAATAAGATAAAAAAAAAATGCATATGTGACATATACTACTCATGTGGAACACAAACATACTTCGACTCTAAAATTTTAATCCTAAGAAGTAGTTTGCAATGTTCCTTATTTTTAATTTTCAACTCGCTTAAAATGTATTTTATGATGTTAAGGAGTAGTTGTAATGATATTTTGATAAGAACCAAACGTATCCAAACGCTCCTTTATACATCATAAGCCTCTTTGAAATGTGGCTAGACAAACATTAGATTGTATGTCTAGCTATTTCTTACGAGTATTTATGCTAAGTAACTTATAAAAAAATGAAAACGTAGATTTTGTCTCAAAAATGTCTTTTAATTTATTATTCCAAACGCTCCCTTTTTCTAGAAAAATAAAGACTAATATTTCAATATACATATGAATTATGTATCTTGATGACTCAAAATGACTAGTTACATGTTTATAAACTTGTTCATTAGTTGTGAAATTCATTTTGACTTAATCTTGACAATTTTATGACTCAATCCAAACACCCTCTTATGTTTATAAAATCATTTTTCATGATTTGAAAAATATATTTTTAGGATTAAAAGTTGTGATATTATAATGTGGTTAGTTATAATAAGTGTTTATGGCATAATTCAATAATGTATAACAAATTTTGAATGAGAGTGTTTGGTTTTTCAAAATTTTGGCATGAGAGTTTTAGATTACTTAGATTCTAGGTTAATTAAGTACTCTAATCCTATGGGAAGCATTTGGAAATGACTATCCTAGACTTAATTTCAACATAAGTTCGAATTTAAAAATTTTAACTAAAATATCAAATTGTGATTAGACTCGAAATTTGATGAAATTAGATGAAATGTGTTTTGGAAAACTTACAATATATGTTGCTAATCGAGATATAAGTGTTTGCCCCTTGCGAATTTAGCCCGAATTGGTGATTTGGTAAGTGGTTTTGATGGTTTTTGGGTGGTTTAGTTCGTTCTCAGCAGGTAGCAAAGGAAGGGTGTGTGAGAAATGGAGTGTTTGGCAAAAGTTTTAAGAGAAAAATCGTTTTTGGTAGCAGCAGATGGCCGGTCCCCTTAAACATTAAGGGGGCCGCCCTCGATAACAAGCCGGTCCCCTTAATTTTAAGGGGGCCGCCTACCAGAATTCTAAATTTTTTGAGTTTTGTTTCTGACGGCAAAATATTTATATGTATATAGATAGATTTATAATATATCAAAAATACGTTGGATTGTATAGGCACGAGGAAGGAATACTTGACACATTTTATTAACATTTAGTTAAAAAAATATATCTTGAGAATTTTGGATAAAATAATCAAGACGTCAAGTCGACAAAGGTTTTGAGAAATGAGAGGGAATGTGCATATTTATATATATATATTATATATATATATATAATATATATATATATATATATATATATATATATATATATATATATATATATATACTAGACTTCAAGGCCCGCCCGATGGGCGGGCATGACTTGTAATTTTATTTTGTAAGGTTTTACTTATTATGAAACCATTTTTAGGGAGCCCGACGGGTGGGCATGATTTGTAATTTTAATTTCAATGACTTTACTTATTATGAAATTATTTTTTAAGGATTTTTTTGTAAGGGTAATCGACATTGGGCACGATGGCCGGTCGGCGGGCATGACTTGTAATTTTATTTTGTAAGGTTTTACTTATTATGAAACCATTTTAGGGAGCCCGACGGGTGGGCATGATTTGTAATTTTAATTTCAATGACTTTACTTATTATGAAATTATTTTTTAAGGATTTTTTGTAGGGGTAATCGACATTGGGCACGATGGCCGGTCATGGTTTGTATTTAGTGTATAGTCAACATAGTGTATTGGAAAATAGAGCCAATTATATATGATTAAAAATTGTAGCCCGCCCGACTTGTAATTATAATTTGGATGATTTTAGTTATTCTAAAATTATTTTTAAGGACGTTTGTTTTATTTGGCTTGATGGTTTTAGTTAACTTAAAATTATGTTTTAAGTTTGTTATATTAAATACAGTAAAATAGAACCAATTATATATGATTAAAAATTCAAAGCCCGCCCTACAGGTGGGCATGACTTGTAATTATAATCTTCATGGTTTTAGTTATTCTAAAATTATTTTTAAGGACGTTTGTTTTATTTTATTTTTTAATATCATAATTATTACTGCTGAGTGTTGTAAAAAACCCCACACCGACACTTGCATAAAAGGCATCTATTTTTTTTTTTTTTTTTTTTTTTATGTTGGTCTATTTTTCTATAGCGAAAGAAGGGTGGTAAATGACTTGTATATAAATATCGTTGTTGCGGGTATTTTGCTTCATCATTACGCACAAAGAAAACTCAATCAGTGTTGACAAAAGTTTCATACCTGAAAGTTATTATTGTCAAGAACTCATATTTTATAATTCATAACAAATTTGGTTTCTAAAATAGAAACTAACAAAAGATGCATACAGTTTAAATTATGTCGAAAACTAAGCACTTTCCAAGCGTGAGAGGAAACAAAATCTGTATTTTCCGTTCGGGATGACATACGCATCATGTGACTCTTGGTAGAAATATCAGTTGTATAATCTTTTTTCTCCGAGAGCTGAGCAGCCCATGAACCAACATTTTCGAATCCCTAAAAAGCAAACACAATTTGTATTAAGAGTTGCATTAACTAAAAATCTACCCAACCTACCTTTAGCTTTAGAATACTTTCAGAGTTTTTGATGCATTTCTTTATTAGAAGGTCTAATAAAGTAGGCTTTTACCTTAAGATCTTCAAAGTCTATCTTTAGAGCCAATGAACAAAATTTACGGTCAAGCATGGGCTTAGGGCAGCTATACAAAAATTTCTATTAAATGGTGAATAACGTGACCACGTGCAGTGACACATAAACTATAAGATACATATTACATAACGGCGAAAGAATGAAAACCTAACAGAACTACTAACATGATTTTCCCATAAAAACTTTTCATCATAATAATTAAGCACGGTCTGAAAGAAACTTAACATATAAATATTGTCCTTTAAGACTTTTCTCTAGGTAGATCAATTTCTATTAGCTATAAATTGATAAAATATTCAGCATGAATATATAAAACAGAAGAATACTTGCCTCACCAATGCTATGTACGCCTCCATTAATTGTAAAACGGAGGTCGGGAAAGTCACGAATAAGTGCATAGTAGAACTCGTATCTACACAACATAAAGCCATAAACATCATGTCAAGGCCCAAGGATATAGTAAAAGAATGAACGTGAAGGTGTTACGGTGTTACGACTTTAAAGCATATTGATATCCTTTAGAAAAACCTGATCATACAACTACATATCCAAATAACAATATCAGCCATGTCTTTCTTTTGGTATAACCTTTCAACATTATCAGCCTGATCATACAAATAACAATATTCAGATAGCATTATTCAGATAACACGACCACATATCCAAATAACAATATCAGCCTGATCATACAACTACGTATCCAAATAACAATATCAGCCATGTCTTTCTTTTGGTATAACCTTTTAACATTGTTTGAATCATTTAGGTAGCTATTATACCGTTATATCTGAATTGAAATAAAAAAAGTTAACAACTGGAACATATAAAACACTTAAATGAGGACATGAGTTAAATTAGGACATGAGTACAATACCTCTGTTGTTTTATTACCTACAGATGTTTCATCCCACAAATGTTTATAAGTGTTTCATAAGTAGTTCAAGAAATGCAAAAAAAAGAAGACTGCCTTTATTTGTAACTTACATACCTGATATTTGACGTCTTTGATACCTTGGGACAAAAAAAAAGAGGTTACGTTGTTGATGAACCAACACAATTAATCAAATACTAATGACTTCATTTACCTTGGAACATTAGCCTACACAGGTTGAGGGACAACCATATTATCTAACATTAGCCTAATTAACAAAGTTTTACTTGGGCCGACTTCTTTGCCCTTTCTTAATGAAAAGATTTATAATGATCTTTTACTAAAAGAAAACTAAATACTAACAAAATAAACTTTTAAGTATTTGAACAAAATGTGTTTTGGGTCAGTTCAAAACAACTCCACCAACTTGCAACCTCATGTAATAATAGTTAAAAATAGGAAAATGCTTAAGATCACCAAACCTATAGCCTTGAAAACAAAATATATTCCTAGATAATCCACTTCTGCTATGTGCTCCATAATTATATCAAAATATGAGATATACTAACTTAAAAATTGTTTTTTAATTCCCGTTGAAGCTTTTTTTTTTCAAATCATTGATCCTTCGGTAAAAAAACCGTTACCACATCTGTTCCTTAACTGCATTTATCAAATTTCAAATAGAAATGCTGCCCAGTTGCATCAAATCTGAATTCGTGGGACTGTTACACATTTTTAACATTGGGCACAATTTTATTAAGCCTACAAATTGTTAATTTGTTTTATCCCATTCCTAGATAATCCACTTCTGCTATGTGCTCCATAATTATATCAAAATATGAGATATACTAACTTAAAAATTGTTTTTTAATTCCCGTTGAAGCTTTTTTTTCTTTTCAAATCATTGATCCTTCAGTAAAAAAACCGTTACCACATCTGTTCCTTAACTGCATTTATCAAATTTCAAATAGAAATGCTGCCCAGTTGCATCAAATCTGAATTCGTGGGACTGTTACACATTTTTAACATTGGGCACAATTTTATTAAGCCTACAAATTGTTAATTTGTTTTATCCCATTTTTCTCTGAAATGTGCTCCTTGTACCAAGAAAATAGCAACACTACCTGTAAAATTTCATCATCTCATTGATACCAATAACAACATTTCAAAAGAATAAATGACTTTCTCCTCTGGTCTAGACTGGTCTCGTTCCTAAGCCCTTTGTGCAGCTCTTTTTAATTACTTGGTTCATGTGAAATACTGAAGTTAGAGTATTGTATACTTACCCATGTTTTATCACTTATAAAGCCCTTATATTTTTTCATAACGTGTACTATATTTAGAAGATAATGTGTAAAACCAGTTTCCAAGGATATTGAATTAAGCAATGTCTATAACTGATAGCTCTCAAGCTGATTAACCAATCTCTCAATCACCCATAGGAAAGCTTCCACATGTACATACCTCCCGAACCAACCCACCGAACCTACCCCCTGAACCCACCCCCTGAACGCACCTCCTATAGTAATATAGGCTATACTCAAAATCCAAGTTACAAAAATGAATGCTTGAGTAATATTGTATCCCAAAAAGTAACCAAAGGTATACGTTCTAGAAAGGTGTTGATATAGATATGAACATGTAATGTTACCTGAAAAAGGTTGCATCTGCTTCCATAGTCACATCTTTAGCCAATTAGGATTTTGTCGATCCTGGAGGTCCATATAGCAGAAATGGTCCCCATGGCTGTTTCTACCCTTAATAAGAAAAAAAAATCAAGCATGAGTATGTGAAAATTGCAGATTTGACAGCATACAGAGTTCTGAAAAGTAGCCGGTGAGCAAACAAAGGTTGTTGTGAGTTAAAATCATCACAACAACTAAGAGTGACCAAAATGACTGAATAGAGTAACACATCCTTCATACCAGTCTTTGTCATATCAGTGGAATATGTCCACTTAGTATTAAGCTATAAGACGCACAATCTGCATAGACCCTCAAGCTCAGCTGTGTATGTAACCCTTCCCGCTTGCTTTTTCAACTCCTCTAGACAGATGTAATGTGTGAGCAGCAACACCCCTGTACTGTAAAAGCACACTCGTCCGTGATCATTTTTGTCAACACCCCCTAAATAATGCTGTCAAACACCCCCTAAATAATTTTCAAGCTGAACTATAAGCTAAACAAAAGTGATTCCTTTTGGGATGCAAGTGAGGATGTGCAGGTTGTGGATTTTCAAACAGGCTCATAAAGACCCAACATGTGACCATCAGTACATCGCATTGCAGCGACCTGTCAACAATGCAATAGAATTAGAGGCGTTCCTGTGGTTTATAAATAACAAACAGAGGAGGTTGAATGTTATAAATGGGCTCATTCTCATTGACTAACTGTTTATAACTTATATCGACATTCTACAAAACACGACAAAATATATGATATAGCTCTCCAATGGTATGCGGTCAATTGAAGTCAGATGAGTGGTATAAGGGCATTATTATTACCTTTCCATGGACCTTGTATTTAATAGGGCCATCCATATCTGCACCTAAAGCCATAAGTTTAATCATGGAACTATTAATGTTAGTCACGGTGAACAATAACATTGACGTGTATCCCTTCTGAACTGCAATGTCACTGTATATAGTGAACATAAAATCAAAAATCAAACACTTAATATACAGGTCTGCAATTTGGGAAGGCCTCACAACGACAGAAATTTGCAACCTGGTAATATTTATAATTCTGCGCTATGGCTATCTGGTAAAATTGGATATGAAAATCCACATTTAATAAAACTAAAAGGTAACAATGAAATGATAATATGAAACTCAAGTCGGATGGCTATCAAACACGAAAATGAACAGCCTGCTCTACACCTACACGCAATGTTTGTCGGGAAAAAAAACAAAAATTTTTAGACACAAATAATAAACTCCCAAACTATAATAGTGAATAAGGAAAAATTATTACTATTTTATTTACCGGGGTATACCCTTTTACCCAAGAAAAATTATTACTGTCACAGCATCAGCGAAGCAAACGCCAAGTAATTTCATAAGTTGTAGGGTATTAAAGGGTATCACAATAGCCGCAAAATACGTATTCAATGTTGCTCACCCAATGGCGACGTACGACTGGCACGCTAATTCACCCTAATTCACCTAAAAACAACAAAAGAAATATTCTTATGATCAGTAGTATTTTTATGTTGTCTATTTAGGGGGCGTTTGGATTACCTTATTTTCTGGGTTTAGGAGATTATTTAAAATTAAAAGAGCTCACAAGTCTATTTTTGCCGGCTTAAAAGTTTTTGGACATGCACAAACAAAAAATAACTGCGTACCTCCGGAAATTGAAGGAAATCAGAATTCAAGCGATGTTGACTGAGAACACGTGGAATTAAATGGCGCATTTCTATTCTAAGCTTCTCTTCAGATGTATATCCAGGAAGTTCAATCACTTCCATTCTGTCTAAGAGTGGGGGAGGAATTGGTTGTGCCCTATTTGCAGTGGCCACAAATATCACTTTCGATAGATCAAAAGGAACAGTCAGATAGCTTTAAGGTATAAATTAAGTAAATTGCATATTAAAATGGAAAGTGATGCCATATAATCAAAAGCATATAATAAAATTCAGCTAAAAGAAACCACAAGTTAAGCATAAAGGGATCCATGACGCACACTAATTACTTACATAAAGTAATAATATGGGAAAATACTTATTTAATGACTTCTACATTAGGATACTGATCACTGAATGTTTTGTTTTGTTCTGGGTCAAGCACCGCAAGCAGTGCTGAAGCAGGGTCACCACGAACATCAGAACCCGTCTTATCAATCTCATCCGACAACATAACGGGGTTGCAAACCCCTCCTTTCTGAATAAACATAAAGTCAAAGTTATAGCTATATAAATCATAAATATCACTTAGCTCACACTTAGTAAGTTACAATCCTTCGCAACATAATCACAAATATTTGAAATTTATATGACATTCAAATTCACCTTTAATCCATCAATAAGGCGGCCCGGCATGCTTTCAATGTATGTCCTCCGGTGCCCTCTAATATCAGCCTCATCCTTCACACCACCAAGGGATATCCGTATAAACTTCCTACCCAAAGCAGCAGCAATAAATGATAACAAAGATATTTTCCTGACCTCCGGTGGGCCAACAAAGCATAATACCGGGCTCTTGGCATCTGGTTTCAGCTGCAATCCAAGAATTCAGTTATTATTTTCCAAAAAAATAATAATGTTAAATAGAGAGTCGGCCAACCTTGCGAACTGCTAAGTATTCAATGATCCTTTGTTTGACTTTGACTAAGCCATAGTGGTCACTGTCGAGCCGATCTTTTGCAGCTTTTAGGTCTAACTCAACCTCCTCACTGGTTGTCTCCCATGGCAAATCAGCAAGAAGCTCGAGATACACATGTAAGCTATTATACCCTGGTTGCTGAGGTTGCATTTTTTTTCAGTCTCCTGATAAATGAATACTATGCTAAGGTTAAAAAATAGCTAAAATATTTTATCATCGCAACTATATGTGAAAATGACTAAAGTTAGCACTCCATTTCAAATTAGAAAATGCACACATCAGACCAGAAAGTATATAATCAACTAATTAGTAATTACCATAAATTAAATAGAGGTATATGCACATCTAAAAAAAGATATGTTTACGTATCAGAGTTCACAAATAACACACCTTAATTCCCTCTGTGCATGCTTCCAGATATTTGGAGGCATTCCAGCATCTTGCATCTTTCTTTCAAGAGCAGCAACATCATCGTTTTCATCATCATTGTCACCAAGGTCTTCTTTAATAGCCATCATCTGATTAACATTTAATAAGTACGAATGAAATCCAAAAACATATTTTCATACAAAAGATAAGAATTACCTGCTAGAGAAGAAGATATTCCTTTTGTGATTTTGATAATTACCCTTCGACCTTTTGTGTAATCTTCTTTGCCACACGAATAGACTGGTACATAGAATAATGTCATCATACTACTCTCCGGATTTCTAAAGTTATAAAAAAGAAGAAGAAGTTTACTTGTAAATCGCGCTCAACTAACTCTGTGGCCTTTGAAAGCCTAACTTTTACATCAACAGAATCTAACATAGCCAACTGCTCTTCAAAGCTAATCTCGAAGCTAGCGACAAATATATCTGCCAGTTTATACACAGTAACTATCTCCAGAAGAATTTTAGTCCTTCCCGCAGTTTTTTGTTTCTAAAATGAGATTAAAAGTTATAATATTATTCTTGAAGCAGTAGAAATGAAAATACTACTTTTTGGTCATACCTGTTCAAGAAGACTAATGAGCTCCATGGCAGTTGATTTGAACTGACAACATACCTGGATACATATTACCAACAAAGAAGATCGGCGAACATCCTGCACACGTGATTTGTCAAAAAAAACACCATCAAACGTGATACAAAGATTGGTAAGCACACATAATATTCATAAAAGTTATACAACAACTATGATTGGATAAAAAACAGTTAAAAAACAAAACATACCAGAATGTTCTTGATGATCAGTTAACACAGGTGATTCAGTATTCACTTCTTGCACATCCCTGGATTGCATCTCCTCCAGCTTCTAGGGTTTCTACCTTCAAGATATGTGATATGTCGTATACTTTTTTGTTAATTATAGATTTGCATACCAGAACAGCAATCCATTCATGCAGATCTTCTGGTTTTTTGATTATTAGAGTTTTCTTTTGTAAAAAAATATACGTGTGTTTTTTTAAGAGGGATGTATATTATGTGATTATGCTAATATTAGGGTTCTGGAAAAAAGTATATTGGATTTAGATTGTAAAAATAAAATCCGGTCTATAAGGAATACTATATTAATCTATTCCTTAATTATAGCTTAGCAATATCAAATTTTTAAGCATGACATAAATATTTTCTGATGTAGATCACAAAAAAATGCTTGGTCCAGTGGTTGAAGTATTCGTATGTGGATCAAATGGCCAAGGTTCAAATCTTGCAAAGGCCAATTGTAATTAAATTTTTAAATTCGAAATTTTCAATAAAATCAATAATGCTTATGTGGCAAATTCAAAATTTTCAATAAAATCAATAATGCTTATGTGGCATGAAAAATCGAAAATTTTAACCAATAATGCTTATGTGGCATGAAAAATCAAAAATTTTAACCAAATACTGCTTATGTGGAATTATGACATGGCATTACTGGGCAATCTAACAATTGATGACGTCATGCGCTTATTGTTATATATATTATGTAGATATATATACTAGACTTCAAAGCCCGCCCGATGGGCGGGCATGACTTATGAAGTTCCTTGTAAGGTATTTGTTAAGTAGGGCTTCTTTGTTAATGTGTTAAAAATGAAAATTAGTTGACTGTTATTAATTATTTAAAAAATTGACAAATAACAATTTCCAATGTGCTTATTTTATTCACTTTTGAGACAATTGCATATTGTTTGTCAGGGAAGGAAACTCAATTTGACAAATAACAATTTTCAATGTGCTTATTTTATTCACTTTTGAGACAATTGCAAATTGTTTGTCAGGGAAGAAAACTAGTCACTGAAGAGTCAGGCATACATGTGGAGATTTTTGAGTTTACTTTTATTAATAGTTGTTGAGCACACCGCAGCAAGCAATTGTATACTGTTTGGGAAGCCCGACCGATGGGCCGGAATCAGTTATAAATATCGCTTGAAGTTATTAACGAATAATACGATATAAATGTACAAATTTCATAGTAGTTGTTTATAGGTAGCGTTAGTTATTGTTTTCGATGAATTAGCATCCGTATGCCAATAATCAGTTGTCTAATGTTTTTTGTTTCCCACTTTTGAGACACCCACATGAAGACAGTTATAAATATCGCTTGAAGGTATTAACGAATAATACGATATAAATGTACAAATTTCATAATAGTTGTTTATAGGTAGCGTTAGTTATTGTTTTTGATGAATTAGCATCCGTATGCCAATAATGAGTTGTCTAATGTTTTTTGTTTCCCACTTTTGAGACAGCCACATGAAGACACACTGCAACAATGAATAGGTTACGGTTAAATTTTTACGCCATCTTATTCTCAAAAGTGCTGAGGACCATAACTGATATGAGGTTTCTCGTTGGGCGGGCTTGACTTATAATTATCTTTGGAAAAAAAATTATATTAAATGCATTAACAATTAAAGTAAATGAACACATTTATAGAAAAATTAATATATACAAAGTTTTTTTTTAAACAATATTGTATATGATTGAAACTCAAATGCAAAATAGCATAGTCACATACATGGATCTATATTTCACAAAATAAGTAAATCAATATAAACAAACACAAAAAAAAAAGGTTGATATGTATTCTCTTAACACATCGTTCTATAACTTTGAGACTACAAATATATAAAACTAACGTGCCTTATTATAACCAAACATCTACCTGCCATAGGAGGTTGGCCCATCTTGTGAACTATATAACTTGTTTCTCTATCAACTTCATTATTCTACTATCTTAGTAAGAATATCAAGACCTCTAGATAACTTTAGAGCAGCTGAAAAACAAAAGCCACCAATTATGAACCACTCACCCAACCATGTTGCAGCTAAAACTTGACTGTAGAGCAGTGAAGCGATAAAGGTTATTCAGAACAATGGATGGATCAGACCCCCTATTAAGCTGAAAAGTTCAAATGAAGAACATTACGTTAGTAAAACATCAGAGACTCCTTTACCACCAAGCAAAAATTAAATATAATGATCTTACTTATTTATATGCAATGACCATGATAACGTGTGTTTACTTTTCATAATAAGCATTTCATGTATGATTATCTTGAATGTACTTATTTGTGTATAAGATTAGCACTTTAGTAGTGGTAATGAGAGTTGCACCAGGATGCTCTACAAAGAACTGCTATCTACAATCCAGTAAGAGATCAAATATGTTAGATTATAACTACATTTGAAGCACAACCGGATTATAACTACATTTTATGACCGAATAACTCACTAAGCTTTGTCCCCACAAGAACGATTGGGACACCAGGGGCATAATGCTTCCTGTTTCATCAATGGCTTGGGCTGCTCCAAAAGTTTGCAATTTTTCTGATCTAAACACCCCTTCATTGTGCAGTGACCTGATAAATTATTATTTTCATTTTTAAGTTTTTGTTCCAAACACTCCTCATTCCTATACCAATCTACCTGATATAATACATTCTAGTCTAAAAAAAATTATTTTCTATAGCCACCTGATGTACAATACTTACACCTGAAAAAGACATTTTATGTCCACTTTAAACACTTCTTGTTGCTATTATAACCTGAACCAAACAGTCCTCATTCACATTATAACCTCATCCAAACTCATGCTCTTTCTATAGCAGCCTAAACCTGACACACCTTATTGTCACAGTAGCCTAATTTGAACACACTTAATTTCTGCAGTTGGCTGATCCAATCACACTCCTCACTAATGTAATTACCTGATACAAACACATCTTATTCTTTACTATAGTAGTCTGATCCAAGCACACCATATTCTTAACTCTATAGTAGGCTGATTCTAACATATCTCAATTCTATAGTACACATGTGGGCGTATTCGGAACTACGCAAAATCTGAATAACCACCTTGCAAGCATCCACACGTGCAGCCTCTAGAATTAATACAAAAATAAGCTGTTCTAATAAGCAATCCAAACACCCCCTAATATGTTATTACTCGATTTTTGATACCATACTAACACACTTATTATAAATAAAAATAATGAACTATAATTGGACAACCCATATATCATTTTGGAACCTGACCCGTACAAAAATGTCAAAAACAAACATTTTGACCCATCTGCCAAGTCTCAACTTACTCGACCTGGCCATTTTGCAACTATTATGATACCTGGGTAAGGAAAGCCTGATTCTCTACTTTTGACTACTTTGACTTAGATGCTAGAGTGTTATAGTTTTGCTGCAAGTTGTTATACTCTAGCTCAGTCTCTTAAGTACATAGTTAAGTTCGTGTTTATCTGATAGTGTAAGGAGCACTTAATTATTTATGCTAATACTATTCACGATGTAAGATTTATTAAATTTACTATATGATAAGTGGCGTACCTTTCTGCTCCTTGAAAATTATCAACTAAACTATAGCTTTTGAAAAATCGCCATTGCCATTATTGCCGCCACTTTTATTGTCCCCAACACTGCCACTGCTTACCTTTCAGACCTGAAAGTTTATCCTGATACAATGAGATCGAGATCAGGTGAAAGACAAAATGCAGCCATAATTAAAAGCCATATTGTAATATGAAAGCCATAATCAAACTGAAAAGGTAAAGAGAGCTAAAGACCGCACAACATCAAAATGGTGTCATGACAATATGGTGACATACAGACAGAAATAAGATGTACTCACTGTCATTTGTCAATGTTTGATCTTTTACGCAAAGAGCGTCAAGATTAGAGCAATCATGAGCGACTCGGTTAAGAACATGAAATCAGAACCAAGCAAAAAATTATTCACTAGAGGTAGCAATTTTGAACATTTATCTGTAACGGATCCATCCGGTTTAATTGTTATCAGCAAATAATAAACACGGGTAACGAATCGTAAAAATAATAAATTTCATAAGTAAATGCATCCTTTCGAATCATTTGGTCCACGGTTAGTAATGTAACAAAATGGTTTTTATAATCATATTTAACACCATAATAATTTATCAAAATACTTATTTATATGGGAGAAAAGCTCAACCCAACCCGGTCCATTGACCCATACAAAAAAGTAGTCAAGTTGACCCAAACCCATTTTTTGCCCGTTTACCCAACCCATCTGACCCGACCATTCTTTAACCTCTACAATGTGTCATGCATTTTGTAAGCAAACTCGTATATATGATGTAAACATTGATCTTCCAAGTAGACATAAACTTTTTTAAGCGATGGTCTGAAGGAAAAAAAACACTGTACTATGAAGAGATAGTCACTGTAAAAGAACCGTTCTTGCTTTCTTTAACAGCAACCTACATACATAAAATGGATTTTTCAATTTATAAAGCATGGTTCTAAACAAACAATATGCTATGCATCAATGACAATGATAACATGGTTCTGAACCAACAAAACAAATTACCAATTCAATCAAGATTTGGCTAAAAAAAAGCCAAATAACTCACCGATGAATCTAGAACTCAAAAGCATGCTAACCTGCAAATGATTATGTAATCTGCCCATTTTCATACCTGTTACATGTTCATGATATGTGCCTGTTGTCTCTTCAATTATAGTAGTAACTGCCTCTGAATTCCTAACCAACTTCCGTTATTATCAACTTCTCATCTTCTAGAAAATCGATCACCCACCTCCATGTTCTAAACCACGGTCCTGCAAGTTGATCTATTCATCTTGCTTATAGCTCACTTATGACTTTGACTTTTCCACGCCATCATTGTCATTGACCACTGGCTCCTCTTCATTTTGCAAATTACCATTGACAACGACTTTAAGTTCGTCTGAAACCCTTCTTTCTATTCTTTGAAAGAACTCACGGTTCAGTTCCTTATAACTTAATAAGTTTTCATAGAAGCAGTGCCTTCGTTTATCTGCAAAATATTACATGTTCGTAAGTTCGCTAGTCTAAAAAATTATTGCAAAAAAATGTCTTTTTTGATCATTACATATTTAGGGAGACTGTATAAGGAGGCCACGAAGTATGCGACATATTTCATTAAGGCCACCCAGCCACTAAGACTACTTTGAGTCACCAAATTATGCATCTGGTTCAGTTTATACCAAATCGAGCAGTCCAAAAACTGATTTTCATCATTCTGCATGTTTTTTATCCGATTTGATATAAACGAAGCTGGATATATACTTGGCTTACCTGTAAAGTAGTTTGTATAGCTAGGTGGCGTTGATTAGCTGATTATTACGGCAGTCCAAAAAGCACATCCAAACACTGCCATTTACAATCTGTTATATTACAGTTAATTATTTTGTGTAATTACCATCTTTATCAAACCAAAGAATCTTCAATCCCTTCGTGCTCTTGATGTCTACATCATTCTTTGCCGTCAACAAAATCAAACCCGATAGTATTATTTATCCTCATTTTTTAAAGTTTCTTTCTAGCATAACAGAGCCCTTCATCTTCCAGATCAACAACTTCCAGGTTCCTTTTTAAAGAACTTGATGGCGGTACTCAACTCAGATTCACGTTGAGAACATCCTGCACCAACAAAAAAAATACCTAAGTGATCAAGATTTATACTACTAAGCAAGGTGGAGCATAATGCAAGCCATACCATTGCAGTTTCGCATTATCAACTTTGATTGGCATTCTTAATTTGTGAGAATCCCAAAGACTAATTGCGCCAAGTCCAGGCTGCCACGAGCATGAAATATGTGAGAATCCCAAACATATACATACACTCTCTAAATACATATAATGTGAACTAATGAAATGACCAAAAAAAAAACGTTAATATACATATAAGTTGAACTAATGAAACAACTACAGTATGGTTTAATCTAACATGTGATCTATATTAATTGGTAATATACATATTAATATACATATAATTTTAATGTTGTGATCTATTCTGAACTCAATAGTTTCAACTTCCAAGCACCACTTTGCTTTAACTAATTGGATCCTCCTCAAAGATAGTTAGGCGAGTTTGCATAAACTGCTTCTAAAAAACTGTGTGATAGTATTTACTCATCTAATATGCTATTTCATTTACAAATATTTTGATTAAGCAAATTGACATACCTTAAAGGAACACACCAAATTAATTTAGGAACGCTTACTTTTCAAATTTTTGTAAGCGCTAATAATCCCAAATAATAGTAAATCCAAGGGTAATCGATATACAATCCCATACAGCCCATAATTTTCATAATGAGAATTACACATTTCGCCTTGTACGATCTATTTAAGACCTCTGGGAAGCAACGTAATACGCATTTTCAACGATATCATTAAATCACCCAGCTGCACATTGTTCTCTACTGGTCACCTAGCCATACTTTAGAGTTTGTAAAAATGCGAATACTGAAAGCAAAGTTCAAGTATAACCTGGGGTTTACATTTCGTGATATTTTGTATGAGATGGAGAATATGATATCAATAGGCTCAACAAAAAACCTACTTCCAACAGCCACATACTTAACAAATACACCCAGTATTCAACTGATAACATATTTTTCTAAAAAAAAGGCTTTCAATAGGACAATATGATATCACTTACGTCTCTTAGGATTGGAAGTATCATCATATAATTCAATCAGACAATAGTAAGATATCCCCTAAAAATCTTTGAGGTTTCTCAATTGGTTTTTTTTGCAAAAAATCCAACTAAATATGAGTAACCACACTTTCTATAAATCCTTAGGCGTTCTCGCATATTTATTGATAATGGTCACACGACTTCCCAACGAAACTATGATAGCACTATATTTTTCTATTTTTAAGGCAACTGTGATAGCCAAAGAAACTGTGATAGCCACTGAGTTTCATCATTAAACACTTAAGTCAGAAATTTGTGTGTAATAAAAGTCTCTACATCATACCTGCAAAAGCCAAAAAAATGCATATGTCCGATAATGCCTTATCTTCATCTCGGGGCCTCAATGTCTCCACCAAGTACTCCTTCACAGACACGCCATTATCCTTGATTCATCAATGAAGGAGTGTTTAGATGTCCGTTTTATAAGTTATAATATGATATGCAGTAACCATAATTAGATAAACAACTGCAATAGATGTGTTGTAGAATATGGTTATTTGGATGTGCTTATGCATTTTGAATTTATAAAAAAAGATAAAAAAAAAATCAGAAGTTTGAGCATTTGGCAAACCACATATGAAATTAGACATCCTTGATTTTAAGTACTAAAGTCCATTTGTAAACTGACAAAAAGCAACTAAAAAAATTAAAGGCGCAAATAAATATCATAGTTTTTATTTGTATTTAAAACTATGAAGAAACAACATGTATGACCAACATGTTATTATTTAAACATCTCATATGCAACAATTTAGTTTAAAACTATGAAGAAACAACCTGTGTTTAGGAAGTATGAGGATCCTGAGAGAGGTGTAGTAGCTCTTTTCCCCCCGGCAAGGAGTCTGATAGCAGTGGCCGGGAGTGAATCAGCATAATTAAAGACTGTTGTGTGTATGGATTGGTGACTGAGATCATTGTTGTTATGATCTTGTGCGTTTCATGCTGAAAACATTTTGATCAGATTAGGTCATCAATGAAGGACAAATATTCACTCAACCCCCTAACATACACATTATGGCACCTTTATTAATCCAAAAGAAAAAGCTTACTAACCGAGAGTCGATGCAGCCCTACTTATTTTCCCTGAAATATAACGTACAACATCGATCAGTTCCTTAATCTCCAATTTCATTAGACTGGAACTAACTCTTTATAGCCCTTGTTTGAGTTCTTCAAATTTTATTGTGCCAATGTACGTTGTCGGCGTCAATCATCTTAAACATCTATTTCAAGCCACCAATCTCCTCCTCTGAAAGCCTTTCTGCAATAACCTGAAAATAAACAAATTTATCAGTGGGTCTCAGGTGATAATTTTATTAAGCAACTCGGGTGAAACAAAGCTAGCTTAAATCATACATGTAAAGCCATCTTCTTAAGTTTGTTCATTTCTGAAAAGTGCGGCTTAAAGAGTGATATAACCGCAAAGTCTAGAGGCTTGTCGGGAGCAACTATATTGTCCACAATCCATGAATGACCTGTTAAAAGTACAAAAATGACCATTACGAAATGAACAAAATTGAAAATAGATTTTGACATTGCAACTTACATAGGACTTCATAGGCTTTTATTCTTTATTCTGCATAGGACTTCATGGGCTTTTATTCTTTGTTATGGTCTTCTGTCAAGCATCTTTGTTACAAATGTTGAACGGCTGTGAGAAGGCTGGTATAAAAATCTAAAGATGATAAAGGATTCAAGTAAAATTACAACATCTCTTTTTCATTCCATCTAACCATACAGTTTTCTCTAAGCTGATTTCTTATGAACTCCAGTCAACTTTTGCAGGCTATACTTGAATATTTTAAGAAGTGTATCTACATTATAAACCAAGATCTACAGTTTGCTATCGATGATATATCTGGTGAAGATACATCCGCTGTTGGAGTGACTTGGCATTTAGGTATAGTAAATAACTAACAATTGATCTTATATTGATTCTTTTAACTGTATTTACTATCTTAGTTCCATCAGAAGTGACTGATAGTGTAGAAAATTTCAGAATGGAAGGGAAAGCCTTTTCCATTTAGCAAAGGATGTTGTTTTTATCGGTTAAAAGTTGTGGATGGGCAGCGCAAAATTACGTAAGTGCAAGTGTTTTGTCTAAATAATTGTGCATTTTTTTATTTGCAAATTAAGTGCAACATAATGTGGCTATTTACATCAGAGAGCCTCGGTTAAACTTCACCAGTCATGCTAACTTTCAAGATCTCTATCACTTTAGACTTTACTAATCAGCCTTTAGTTCAGGGGCTAATTTCTAACTTCGTAGGGCAATTCTGTCTTTCGTCGAGTTTCTGCATCCACCATCTGAAATCCCACACAAGATATAAACTTTTTGGATTTTCTCTGTGAGTTGCTGAAATAGAAATCATTTTTGTCTTTTCGGAAACAGATATGATGATTTTGTGGAAACTAAAATCGTAGACCTGTTATCCACCTTATTTTTTGGATTCAGATAGTATCATTATTATTTTCATAAAAGCAAAATTGGCACTAACATAAAAACAACATATTTATGCAATGTAGTCTATTACACTTACATATCTGTGTGAGTATTCTGGACATACAAATATTATTTCAAATGTAGT